>CM060835.1:127160254-127650254 GCA_030762175.1 Metallyticus violacea | reverse complement strand
AAGAAAATCCAGGAAATCAAAGATCCACGGAGGAAAATTTATCTCCATTGAAGAGATTGCCACTGATTTAAGAATCAGTCAGGGAAAAACAAACAGGTATTCAAATACACTATATACGAACAAGTTATGCTGAATAAGATTCTCAGAATGAATGAAAGGAAAGAAAATATAGTGACATATTCATTGTAAAAATTATAGATTTGTTCATTTAATATTGTTGGATTGGGAGCGAATTGTCCGCTTTTTGGAAGCGAGGATATATAGTTGCTGTGGAAGTTTCTAGAAGTGAGCGGTCATTTTCTTTAACATAATTGAATGTCAAGAATTCTCCCTCTAAGTAGTAGTTAAAGAAAACATAAAGGAGTTTGCAGTCCAGTTCAAGTACAACTTCCAAGCGGAACGGACCTTGTGCCACAACTTCTTTCTCTTCTTGGCCTACTCACATGATCAGCTCAAGAACATGAATAATAAAAGGCGATCGAACAACTTTCAAGGATGCTACCAACATCAGATTACTAACTGGGATCAAAGATACTGAGCAGGGAAGATTAAAAGAGCTTTACAGAACACTGGGATGGAATGCACATGGGAGACGGGAGCAAGGAATGGTAATTATGATTGGAGGAAGGTATAAAAAGGCTTAGGGAAATGAACCAACAGGATGTAGATGCAGAATGCAGAGAGAAAATATCACTCAAAATAAGACACGGCATAGAAATATATACATAATTCTCAAAATAGATCGGGTCTAGCGTGAATTAGATTGGGCTACTAAGTTAACAGATGAGGATGAAGAGAGAAAATGAATTTTTTGTGGAGACATAGAAAACTATCAGCACATTTTAACGGACTGTTCAGTTACCGAACAGTGGGGAATGACTGCGCAGGGAAGTAAGTTGGATAAATCGAATAGGGACAGGTTAGCATGTTGAAATCTGTTTAAACAGGGAGACAACTGCCCACAGTTGGGCTCTTTTCTATGCATACTTCGTGGACTTTGGAGTGCCTTATTGGAGAAGATGGACTCTTTGAGTCTTAATAGGTGTGAGTGCGCGCAAGTATATAATGCTTGTGCTTAGATGATAATTGTATACATGACGACCTTCCCTCATTCCCTTCACTACTTAATTTTAGGCATGTGCAAGAGACAGACACATTGTTAGTATAGAATTCTTGAAGCTATTGCTTCAGTTTGGCGTTTTTCAAACCTATTCCCTGAAGTCGGCCTGACTGGTCTAGCAATGCTGGGATCTATAGTGTTTCCGGTAAGAAGTTTAGCAGTGGGTGTGTTTACCAGTTCCAGGGAAAAAAAAATGTATTATTTGCAGCTATGCATAAAAATACTTGATTTGAAGTGTAAATTATTTTTCTATAAATGCCTTCCTAATTGCGAGAGGAGATTAAGGCTGATACTCGCTGCTGGACGAAAGAATTTGTCACAGCGTTGAGAAAGGATTTATAAGCAGCCATCCCCAAATTTAATTACAGTGAATATTCTAATTTTCTATAAATTCCTTGTTATAGTCACGAGTGTAATGTCACTTTCTTTCCTGTACTAGTGTTGAATTATTGTTTGTAAAATATTATTTTCTCGCTAGAGTGCAGCAAGCTACCCCAGCCGTAAAATCTGAGCTGGGAATTACTGTTGCCTATTGTATCAATATTTGTATAGATGACTCAAGTAAACGGCAAACTGAGATTTTCTGCAGAATTTTCTAAAAGGGAGTCCTTGAAAAAGATGTTTATTTTGTATTCTGTTAGAGAACTGTAAAAAAGGGTAGGCGTAATAAAATACGTGGCAACTACAGGGATGAAGAGAGGCCGATAACCTCTTAAAGGGAAGAAGCTAGCAGATTCAGTTGACATCTACATGTAAAACGTCACATAGGCAATGTTTATTTAGTCTTGTGATTTTGCGACTCCGCAGTCAGTTGGAAGTGGGAAAGTCTCCGCGCAGCTCCTGTAGAAGGATAGGCATTCTCAGTAGAGCGTGAAAGGGTATTCAGTAGATTCCCCGCTCAATTCTAAATCAGTGCGGAGTAGGCAGTTGCGTCTCGGAACTAGTTGAGTTGAATGGGGTTCAGGGTCACAGGTTTAAGAGTTATTAAAGTGCGTTAACGTCATAGTGATCGTCATAGTTAGTGCGAAAGTGGCACATATTTTCCAGGAAATAACGGCGGCACATTTTTAGGTGAAATAAATTGCGTTTCATCTCCTATAACGAGAAATCTATCAATCTGCAAGACTCCTTCCCTTAAGGTTACAGGATCATAAAAGTATCCAGCAGCAGAGTCTCAACAGTCGTGGCAAAACTGTAAGTAAGTGGAAACCAATCATCGGAGAGGAAGAAATATAATTTACTCCTGAGATTCTAGATAACCAATCAAATTAATTTCTTTTTCAAAATGTTCCCTCCATTCCAATACATATTTACATAAACCCCTTCTAATAAAAACCGCTATAAATGATTATAAACATATATAAACAAAAGCAAAGAAAATGTTGTATGATAAACTGGCGATTTTTGCAAACCAGCATTTCTGACTTAATCAGGATTTTGTATAAAAAATATTCCTATGCCAAACTTAAAACAATCTCCAAAGGACGACCTGTTGCTAAACAGCTAATTGTGGCTGTAAGGCGTTTCTCTGCTGAAATGCTCTATCGCAACACTGTATTTGTCTTGTAAATTTTATTCTTAATCAGGTCAAGTAGAATGTCAAATGATTCACTGTCCATCCTTAAATAGTTTTAAAGTCATCTGGGCAAGTTTCACACACTTTTTAATTAAACGTTAATGATTATAGAGATGTTTATCTTTTATTCTCCTCGCTGTATTAGCTTGCTACATACATGCCAGTATCGGTAATAACACGAACATGGTTCTTGTTTTGCACTTGCAACATGGCTGGCTCTATTTGGATGTGTTTTCACTTGGGAAATGTCCAAAACTCCAGGTACAGACCACGCAACGGACACACAGACACTGCAAGCATCATGCAATAAGCCAAGGATGCGCGTGTATTTGTGCAATGTTTTTATATTTCTTTTTTGTTTGTTTTTTTCTTTATTTCTTTGCACATACTTGCGTTTCTGCGTCCGCTTCTACACGCGCGCAGGAGTGCCCCGCTTAGTCGCGCGCTTAAGAACGTACGCAAAAAGGCCGCTATTTTGATTGCAAAAATGACGCCCAACATGAATGGTGAAAAAAGGAAGAAACTACATTCCGGCCAGGAAGAATCTTTTACCTCATATTGGCATCAAGTGTCGCTGTAGCCTGAGCAACATTGTTGTCACGAAGAAGACAAACGCCATTTCCTAGCATTCCGTGTTGCTTTTTCTTGATTTTCATCTATACCTTCCTCATGTCACCAATATGGCCAAGTGACGCCGCCAATTCCAACTCAATGGCTCAATTCACATTTCCACCGCTTGCATATTTCCTTTGTTTCAGGATCATAATGGTAAACCCAAGAGACAACTATTCAGCTTAACGTAAATGCAAAAGCTCCTTTGCCATATCTATGCTATTCTGTTTCTCAACTGGTACCAACTGGTGTACAGCGATCATTGTCACGTATATCTTCTCATTGATGATGAAAATGGACCTATGATTAATGCAGGATTCTTGGACAATAGCTTCAATAGTAAACCGCCTATCGCATAAGATCAAAGCTTTCACTACTCCAGGTTCCCCAGTAGCTCTGTCGTACACACTCCATGGATGCAACTTCGATTTCCTCTTGTACAGAAAACCAGAATCTTTAAATTGCACATAGCATGCATAGATAGATTTAGTATTAGGTGAATCATTCTAAGGGATTTTGAGCTGTAATTATGTATAATTTCCTGTATACAAAATTCTTTCTCCACGGTTTTCACCTCTGGTGGTTAACGGATCGAACTGGGTTCATCCAGAGTAGAATGAATACAAATGTTCAGTTTTTTAGTATCGCTGCGCAAGATGCACCAAGTCCAAGTTAATATTAATAAAGTACTGATTTTTTAAAATTCCATTTCCAATGTAACAGTCCTTACGGCCCACCCCCACTGGAATATAAATATAATATAATATGTATGTTGCAAATCAGATCATAATATTTTATATATTGTAATTAGTAACATAGATAATATGTATACATGTGTGTAATACGGTATAATTTTAACATGTGAATTTTATGTCGTCTAAAAAGAAAGATTTCTGGTGTTTTCTGTTCACGGTATCTCGGAAACCAAGAAGTTCATAAATCTGTCTACAAGAGAGAACGGCCCAGGGTGAGAATGATGCCACTTTTAACCGTTGTAAGGTTAATAAAACCATGGGCCTTCTAAATTCTTAGGGCTTTGAACTCAACGGTGGAATACATTGCTAGGTGAATTTGATCCAGCCAATAGTAGATATATATTTTGAATTGCTAAAGCAAGGCGCGATACTTGCGGGTGTAAGTGTAACTCTATTGGCGTCGCCCAGACAACGTTTAGTTAATTTCAATCAAGTATATAAGGAAGTGTTTACTCAGCTGAGGCACGCATTTTAAGCTCTACATGAGGCAAGGACACGCAGTTCAGCAATTCAGTTCTGACGATCAGTTCATACGGGGCACTTCAGTTCGTCAGCTTGGCAGTTCAGTTCAGATAATTCATAGGAGCAGTTCAGATAGCCAGATAATCAGATTCAATTCATCTCTTTAGAAGATCAGGCAGCTAAAGTTATGTTCTATGCTAGGCACTAGAACACCAGAGGATGAAGAAAAACCTTGTAAACAACAAATTGCTGTATATATTCAGATCTACGCACTGCGTGACTATTTATACAGTTGATAACCTCCCCCAGTCCTTTGGAGTAGGAATCAAAACAAAATAGCAGAATATTACCCTGAGATATTTTTATCATGGAGCGCGAACAACAACACCGAAGCGATCATTAATTAATAAATTAAACATCACTTCAATATTGGCATCACCAACGTGAACCCCTTACCAAACTGCTTCAACACTAATCTTGCATATATTTTAGGCCTAGTTATAACACTTTATACATAATACATAAGAATTACTTATAAGATTCAATTCAAGTTAAAATATACTAGTTTGTCATCCATACTAATCACTATTGCTACAATTGTAAGGACTGCCTTAGTTTTGTTATCATCTGCATAATAAACCTAAACCTGTTTTAAATTATCTTTACGAAATGTTTAGCTCTTACTATTGGATCTTTTTATACATTGATATTTTTACCTACTATTCTACTGTTTTGTTAAGAATAAGTATGCTTAATAAGCGTGCAAGAGTAATTGTTAAGCAAGCAGTTTAACTTTCATATAGTACAAATTAAACAAAAACAAAGTTAAAACGTATTTCTACTTGCTGTTGCTATGCGCGCCTCTATATCCTAATCGGGGGGGGAGAGCTTTTCAGTTATAATTATTATAATAAAACTCTGACTGCTGGAACACAAAACATATGATAGGTCGATTAACTGCTGATATTCTGATATATCACATGTTTTGTGCGCCAGCTTTCAGTGTTTCATTGTTACTATACCTGAACATTTTGTACTTGTTACGTAGTTGCGTATATAATGTCAATATATATCTTTTTATTGTTACAGCTATATGTGATAATTATTGCAACTGTTCTAACATTAGTTTACTGGGAAAATCAGGACGTGCTGTTCATTCGTTTGTTGATACCCCACTTAAAATTGTTGCATGTACCTTGTTATACATTTACCTTAGTAAACAATGATCCTTCTCACGTTCTTTGTAATGGAATGGTCAAAATGCATGAAAAGATTTAGTCTTTGCTTTGCAGTATTATAACTACATATTTATACCATTTATTTATAGAGTTGCATATTTCTTTAAGCACTATGACATACTTTAGTAAAGAGATGCTTGACGCGGGGTTTGAACATGAAACCCCTCTCAAATACCATTGGTTATCTCCTGAGGTGAAGCCTTTTCATTTGTTAAAAGGAATTAGCTGGTGTAATGAACTTCTTGAGTATTTATGTATTTGCTTCAAGGTCTTTATTCAGCGTTTTAAATCATTTTACAATTGTTCTCGTCGGTCCTGGTGACGTAGTTGTAACCCAAGATCGAGGGTTCAAATCTGGCCAGGATTGGTGGATTTTTTGGGCGTAAAAATCTTAAAAATGGCATCCTTCGGAAGGGAAGTAAAGCCGTGGGTCCCGTGTCGTACATTTACGGCACGATAAAGAACCTCAAGCCTGAAAGAGGAGGCCTCTGAGCAAAATTTATCGGCCGTTTCACGCCCTGAATTGAATGGGACGCTGAGGACCTGAGATGTTAAAGAGCGTCCATAAATAAACCAAATCAACAATAATTGTTTTAGCCTACTCTCCCTAAACTAGATAACATACATTTCCCCTTTTAATTAGATGTCAGCATTTTTAAACTGCTCTCTTCTGACCAACATATTTTTGTTTTTAGTGTTATTGTAGATGATTTAATATGTTTCCATTCATATGTCTGTAAATATAGTTTTTCCCATTTTAATGTTCATTATTACTATAATAATTATTATTTGTTTCTCTTTTTAATGGTTTACCATACTTAAGCATGTACGGCCTACGACCGATGCATTAAATATATTTGTAATGTACGTAGAATTTTATAACAATAACGATACTATTACTAACTACTACCACCACCATTACCACACCGCCACGTGTGGCCGAGGTCTTTCAGGCACGAACTCGTGAGTTGGAGGCCTGGGTTCGAATACAGCCAGGACCGTCCTACCTGACTGAGGTTTTTTCCAGGTTTTCCTCAGCCGTCATAAATGGCAAATGCCGGGGAGGTACCCTAAACTTAGGCCTGGAACGTTTCTTTCCTTAAAGATAAATCCTTTCCCAATATATCATTTCATCTCATGTATCATCAGTGTTCATCGCCTGTGGAGCCTCTGTTGCAAAAAACGGGCGTTAAACACCATTCATTCATACCATTACCGCTACAACCACTACTACTATTATTTGTTTTTCATGTCAATTATAAAATTAAAAAAAAACTTAAATGTATGCCATCATGGAACATTATTAAATATATTTGTTTTAACGGCAATGTTATTTTATTCATAGAAATGGGATTTATATCCTCTGTAATGAACAAATTAAAATAAATATATAGTTTAATTGTTTGCATTTCAAGTTTACTGACAATGTTTGTCATGTCGTTTGTTAAACAGGTCTACATTTCATTAATGTTGGGTAACACTGGCAGATAGCTCAATTTAAACTTTAGCTTACAATTCTACTTCCTTACCGTGTTTACTAAACCTAAATAATCTGGACCAAGTTATGTAGTACTTTGGCGACGATACGCACTAAGCTAGCCACAGCACTGTAGTTGTTAATGAAGGCAAACTGGGAACTATGTGGTCTGGAGACACTAGCGAGTCTAAGGGAGTAATATTCGTAATTTGTAACGGGGGAGGGGTGTAAGGAACCTTTCTAAAGACAACAATATCGTGCGCCTGTTGTGTGCGAGTGCCTTTGAGTACAAAGTGGTATGGAATAAACACCACACAGCTCAGGTTAGAATGCGACAGATATCCGGATTTAATCCAGTTAATGCTAAGTGCAGTCCCTCACGACTTGGGCGTCCAAATTGCCAAGTATTAGCGGCGGACTTGAACTTAAAAAGATACACATAGAAGTACAGAAGGCTCGAGTTTGATTCGCTATTCCGTCCAATAAGGGTTAGTCTCTTTATCTGTACGTATGAGTAAAATATGCGCAAATCAGCTCCAACGAAAGGCTGCGCATGGATATATACCATGGTTTTGTTTCTCACTCGCTACTCCGAACAGGTGGCCAGAGTGTGATGCATATAACCAGAAATCAAGGTCAAGAAATCAAGTGTCAAGAAATTAATCTTAGAGCATATTATGATTGGCAGACATTCTCCAAGTAGCCTATATAAAACGTGCTTGCATAAATGCGCCGGTGTTTAATACGAAAACAAGTTTGGCCCTACATAGAGCGACAAACACGCTGTAAGTCCTAGTGGTGTAGTGGTTACCATACTTGCCTCCTAAACCCAAGATTCGATCCCGGCCAGGACCGGTGGAATTTTTCGGGCGTAAAAATCCCAAGTACGGCTTCCTTCGAAAGGGAAGTAAAAGCCGTGGGTCCGTGTAGTACATTTATGGCACGATAAAGAACCTTAAGCCTGAAAGAAGATGTTTTTGAGCAAAATTTGTCAGCCGTTTCATGCTCTGAATTGAATGGGATGCTGATGACCTGAGATCTTAAAGAGCGTCCGTAAATAAAAATAATTAAATAAAAAAACAAACACGCTACGGTAGGCATGTGGATCCAACAAAGATTTCAATGTGTACTGTGGTAAGCAGAGCAGAAAAATTACACGTGCACAATGCCATATTCACTACTGGCACTCTTTCTATAGTCTCACACGTTCGTAAATCGTTTTTTCCAGGAGAGGTAGGTGTTAATATTGTTACAATTATATGTACAATGAACCTCCCTGACATCTGTTGTTTCATCCATATTAACGTATATTTTGCTGTCACTCATTTCTTTTTTGATTTTGTTCACAACGTCCTGGCACAAAGAGGGGAAGCAATTGTCTGTTATGTCGACTCATTGGGAATATGTTGCTTTGTATATTTACATTTAAACTCCAAAAATTGTGGATTATTTATTTTTTGAAATGGATGTTTGCACCAATAATCCTAGCACATGTTTCATTTGAATTTGCATCCGATGAGCATGGAATTTCTTGTATTCTTTGCGTTTTCTGCTCATGCAGTGACTTTCTAATTGCCATTTTTCATAGCACTTAACTTCAATTTACATATATTACAAATAATTATGTCTCCTTTAATGTTGAAGATATTCTACACAAGCTCAGTTCAGTTATTTTCACTTTGCACATGTTTTTCATTAGATAGTGGTGGTGGTGGTGGTGGTGGTGGTGGTGGTGGTGGTGGTGGTGGTGGTGGTTGTATTTATTATTCCAATTAAACTAATTATACATATATTGCATTTCACAGTCGCATGGGTAGCAAGACCGTTCATGCTCTTGTAAAATACTTGGTTTCTGATATTAATTTCAACAAAAGTAATCAACAACATTAATAAGAACGCCCAATTATTTTGTTCTAAAGAAACAAAATTCTCAGAATATTGCTTGTCCTAAACTAGATTATTTTGTCTATTTACAATTAAGTCGCAACATGCCAGCCTCCCCTCTACTAGAAGTCAAAAATAAATCCGGGAGAAATTTTATCCAAGCATCTTCTGTTTGTGCTCACTTAGCCAAAATGTGCACCCAGTCTTCCGGTTCCAAGCATAATGGACATATCCTCCTGCCGTCCTCGTCAACAACCTTACGTGCCTTCCAGCCTCCCATTCTAAGCCATGCTATTCCCGACCTCTGCTTAATGCCTAGCTCCATGATATAAGTCTCTTTACCCCATCTAATTTAATTTCGCTCCTCAGGTCCAGAGATGACATCTACATGCGTCGCGCCTATATTTCTTGTCGGTTTATGTCAGGCAAGCGTCTTTTGACTTTTTTCACTGTCTTCAATACCCTTGTGCCAAATATCCTTTAAACCGATTTTTGACAATTCCCGATATACAACCGCCGCCCACCATTTAATGCATGTTGTTTAATTGATGCCGGTAGCATATTGCCTTCAGGGTTGTTTGTTGTCCTTTAATTATTCTTAGCCATCATCTAATAGCTTTTATTTTACTCTAGACTGCAACTTTTCAGCATCCCACCTGTATTAGTGGGCCATAGGCGATGTGTCCCTCCCTACTCCTAGAATTCGCCTTCAGAAACCACATTGTAATTTACTTAGACCATCTATTTTATTCCATCCCCAAACCTCACTTACATATAACAATGAGGACCTAACCATTACCTCACACGTACTTTTTAATGTTTTGACTTGCATGTCCGGTATCCGAGCTAGCAGTTACAATACCTCAGAGAGTTGACCACTCCCGTTGTGTTTACTCCATTTTCCACTCAGGTTAAACCTTTTTCCAAGATAGTCAAATTGTTTTACAGTCTGGATTATTTATCCTCCAAATGTCCATTTGTCCAACTTTAGGTATTCTAACAGCTGATAAGCAACACCAAATAGCACACGGCTGGTTGTTCCTAACTGCTCTGAAGGGTTACAACTATGCGTAGTGCAGCGGATACCCGTTTTCTCAAACCATTTGTTTTTCTAGGGTTGCAGCAGTAGCATACAGCATTTGTTAGCGAAGCAGAACATTGTGCTTACTACGGCATATTTCCTTACCCACCAGTTGCTAAGACCCCACAAACAATTCCTACCTTATCTATTATTTTCAACGTCGATTCTGGACAAAGAGCTGCTGATTTTAAGCAATATTGTCCAACGTTATGCAGCTGATAGATCTGTATGATTGTCGTTCTTAGTAAAAAGTTAAAACGGCCCTAATCTAAACACACTATTCAAACATCAAAGTATTACCAAGGCAAGGTCTTCGAGATTAACAAAATCTGATACACATTGACGTCCTAGATGCTGGTATTCCATCTACTACACAGTGATACTACAACTGTTGTCTTGGTGGCAGCAATAGTTTGTAAAATTTTGGATTCTTTTAGTAGATTCTTTGAAAATAATAGCAGCCAGTTACAGTTAAGCAGAACGTTTGTGTATATCGTTGCCGTGTGCACCAACGGTACGCTTTTTGTTAATGTCATTTGTTATGTTATACGTTTAGTAGTTCTTTAAAAATTAATTTACACAGGTAGATAGCGGATAAGGGAAACATATAACTTTATAAGTTTCAACTCATGGAAAAATAACCTGATAATAGGAATACTCTTATAACGAGTAAATCGATAATGTAGCAGTACGTATGCCTACCACGATCATTATTTTGATTATGCATCTCGCACATATAATGTGCAATGAAAGTAAATCCCGATTTATCCTTATAAAGTACAGACATTGAAACAAATCATAAAAAGATATAAGAATAAGAAACGTCTTTAGAAACGGGAGTATCTATATCGTTTTTCTAAAACCTTTTTCCCGTAAGTACCTCAATTATACTATTGGAAGTATTTTTATAATGTTTATTACACATGGGTTAAAAGTGGAAATAAACATTAATCAAAATTAATATTTGGCAAAGACTAATAAAATGACCAGCCATCATTTAGCAATTCCTGAGAGAAAATTAAAGCACTTTTGACTATTAATAGTACATTATGAAGACTTAACCTATTGTTGTTTAAAAACAACAGGATTTTCGAAAATTACCTGATTGGCAGCCAATGATACAAAAGTCTTCAAATGAGTCAGTCCTGGTGGTGTGGTGGTAACCATACTTGCCTTTTAAACCCAAGATTTCGGGTTCAAACCCGGCCAAGATTCAATCGATTTTTTCGGGCGTAAAAATCCTAAGTATGGCTTCCTTCGGAAGGGAAGTAAAGCTGTGGACCCTGTATCGTAGATTTACGGCACGATAAAGAACCTCAAGCCTGTGAGTAAAATTTGTCGTTTCACGTCCTGAATTGAATGGGACGCTGATGACCTGAGATATTAAAGAGCGTCCATAAATAAACCAAATCAAATAAAGCATTAGAGTGAACTAGTGATAGTATCCTTGTTTACTTTACATGTTTTGAAATGGAATCCTTATAAAATATAGACCTTTGAAACAAATAATAAAAGGATACAGGAATAATACACCTACTTTAGAAACGGGACTGCCTATATCGTTTTCCTATACCCTCTTTCCCGTAAGTACATCGATTGTAAATAATATTGGAAGTGTTTTTAATGCTTATTACAGATGATGTAAAAGTGGAAATAAACATTAGCCAAAATTCATTTTTGGCACACACTAATAAAATCACAAGGCCACCATTAAGCAATTACTACAGTTCCAAACCTGGCGAAAATTAACCTCATTTGACTACTAATAGTACATTACGAAAAACTTAACCTATTGTTGTTTAAAAACAACAGGTTTTTCGACAATTACATGATTGACAGCCAATTAAACAAATACATTCAAGTGAACTCCGTTTTTTTTTTTTTTTTTTTTTTTTTTGAATGGTGTTTAACGCTCGTTTTTACTACTGAGACACCACAGGTGGTAAACACTGAAGATACATGAAATGGAATGATAAATTGGGAAAGGGTTTTTAAAGGAAGGAAACGTTCCAGGCCTAAGTTTAGGGTACCTCCCCGGCATTTGCCAGTTATGAGGACTGAGGAAAACCTGGAAGAAACCTCATTCAGGAAGGACGTTCTGGCGGGATTCGAACCCCAAACCTCCCGCTCACGAGTTCGCGTCTTAACGACCTCGGCCACCCGTGGCGGTAAGTGAACTCCGTGTAGTGGTTGTACTGCCCTTGTTTACTTGCGCTACGAACATGCTTTGAAACGGAATCCATGTTGCCAAACGTCAATAAACATATGTGTTGATTTATTTCGTTCTAAGTAGTGTTATGTTATTAGACATCGCAAGTCACACGTAACCCTTACGATCATTTAGATAGGCAGCAATTCACAAAGCATGCACACCGATAGTGCTATTTCGTATTACGGCTGAAATTCTCCATGTTTCATAACACAGCTGTATTTTATGCAGAAGTTTAAAGACGGCCTTGATGACGAGAAGTTTCAAAACTATTGCCCTGCAGGAGCAATTTAAAACTCTGCTTGCGCTCGTTCCTGTCCAGGGAGGAAAAAAAAAAAAAATATGTCGCTCTTATTTTTTTCCTTCCCAGCTGCACGCTATTCCCATATTGTCGGATATACTCAAAAAGGGTTGGGGTTATATGAACGACACATTTGGAGCATGGCTGAAGGTTTGCCTTTATTAAACGTGCTACATGGTGCTCTCGCAGAAAGGGTATCCCGCAACCAAATTTACCTCTGCGCCAGGGGAAATAACACTATAAGAAGGCGAGTTAACCTTTCCCTTGGCACAGGGGGCGAAATGCTACTCAGCACAGCAGAGCTACAGTGCAAAGTTGCGTTGGAATATTATTTATTATGCACCGTAGTGCAGCGTTATGCAAACCCCAACTTGAAACAACAATGGTAAAATTAAAGCGTCCAGTTGTTTCAGGAGCCAAAGTGAACCCAGTTTAATTTGGAAACGATAAATTTACATTTCCCTGAGATGAACCTTTGTAACCGAACGATTGAAGGGACGTAATGGAATCAAAAACATTTATATGTATTCAATTTGGAGAATATTTACAAAAATTCTTATTTATAGAAGTTTAATATTAAATTTTTCTTGACGCATATTATATACCACAATAAAAACAACTGTTACTGCAGACAAATCATTTCAATTTTTTCAGAGCTGTTAGAGAAAGCGAGTGGAAACGTATTTGTCTTCATCTTGAAATTCCTAGTTTCAGTGTCTGCTTTCTGTTTCAAGTTGTTATGCTGTAACGTTGGATAATTAACAAAAGGCACGTTGTTTGCATAGTTCTAATTTAATGTTTCTTTAAAATAATTTAATTGATAGCAAGTCTTCTTCCTTAAAAGCTACATGTAATACGTTCAAAACTTTAGTCAAAGAAACACAAGCTTCTGAAACTAGCTGCACTGTGCAAAATCCTTAAACAATGCTTTTCTGTCACTCTCAAATAAGAGTGTGTGCAATGTGTGTATCTATAGTTTTAACGGAGCGGCGCTTTTTGAAATATTTGGGTGATGAACTGTTTCCTGTGCAGTATAGAGATTCTGCTTTTGCGGCGAAAAAAAAAATTCAGAAGGAACCCACACCTGCTTGGTTTTTCATTCCACGCGTAGGTGAAATGGATTGTGACACAGTTGCCAATATTCCGTGTTGTCGTAGAAGGTAATAAAAGTTTTATGGAGCAAACATTCGGTGAGGATATGAAAGTTATGCGGTGTACCCTATAGCACAATGTTTCTTCCACTAAAGAACGAAAACAACAGGGAATATCAAACTAGTATAGGTGTTAATGACAGTGATATAAAGCATCGTTGAGGTTTTTTTCTTAAATGGTGCTATGACCGTGTTGTAAACTTATTTAAATATCACATAAAATGTAAAGAAAATATAAATGATTAATTTTTATTCAGTATTCAATAATTAAGTACAGGATGGAAAAAAAATTAAACCGAAAAACTTTGAGAGTTTGCATAGAACACCAAAATAAACATTTCATTTTCTAATGCTATGCTTTCCTATGAGGCTCTACCAAGCAGCTAGATGCGTTCTTAAGAAGTAATAATTGCTTATTGTCAGCCTACTATTGCAAGTATTGTTTACAAACTTGAAGCAATGCACCTGGAATGAGCTTAAGAACAGGTTTGCACGTACAGAGCAGCGAACTACAACGGACATCTCTACCCGAATCGCCGTTCAGCCTGCAGCAGTGAACGTTTGCCGCTGTGTATCTACGTGTGCATAGGGCAAGACCGTTTAGGAGATTACCATGACAGGGAGAGAACTGTGCTCTTTGTCTGCTACAAATGGAATAAATTCCTCAATTGGCACTTGTTTCAGATGCGGAAAATCGAACGTCCTCCATAAGCAGTAAGCTGCATGCATTTCGCGAACAATGCGTCCATAACCTACCACTGCCAATTACCCCATTACGAGTACACACCATACATTCCCACCCTCTTTTTAATCTCTTCTGTAAAATTAAGTTATGTCTGGTAAATTTGTCAAGGCAATAAATGAACCACGTTATTTAAGATATATTGTCATTGTAAAACCTGACAGTTAAAAATGCTTACTTTCTTGCTACGTACAAGCTGTCAAAATTCATTGGTTTAGTATTTTTCCCACCTACATACCATGACTTTTTGCATTCATCCATTGTCCAGGATCAATATATTAAGTTATGTTTCTTCCGTTAGCCCTTTCTATCATCCTTTTCCAGCTATTACGCAGGATAGCCTGATTTAGGGGAGTTTTAGCCGAAGCACATTGCTTAGTAACAGAATTAGGGATAATTGGCTATGTTGCGGAACTAGTCCTTAAAACATCCCTGCTTCACTTAGATTCAGGCGCCGCCAAGAAGCGCCAATGGATAAATATTTCGCCACTTTTAATTAGAGATTTAGCACAGCGCTTTTTGACTATCTGCACCTAGTGACCGGGGTAATTTTGGATGAACAACAATTATTTTAATAAAAAGGGTTCCTTTTATTGTACAACTTTTAATCTTAAATATGCATTAGATGGAAAAGATTATAATAATTTGCCAGGATATTTTAGGTGCATTTGTATTGTATTGCCAATAAGTATGCACTATTAGGGAAAATAGAAATTGTTGTTCCTGCAAAAATACTTTTAAGTTCTTTTTTCTTTTAAAATGAAAGGATTTACATACATTTAGTGTCTGCCATTCGTTAGAGTCAATGTAGTTTATTAGTTAAATGGTCCAACTCTTTTACGATCTACTATGAGAGCCTTTATTTTAACATTTATTTTTTGAAAATATTAATAACATTGGGAATTCATTACCCTTTATTGCTACAGTGCATTTTTTATTTTATGATCAAATGTTTATGTAGTACATTTTCCATTTTATTACGTTCGCTTTAAAATAACTTTGCATATACTGCGAACGTGGATTGATGTTGTTTAGCAAATTATATTTAATAATTATTGATAATTATTAGTGTTATTCCGGACTGTTCAGTCACTTTTTCAGGGACACATCTTGCGGGGTTTGCTCTGGCACCTTCCAAAAGAGAAAGTTTGTAGATATCATTTGAAGGAGGTATTCAATATTAGTTTTACTAACCGTTATAAAATTATCTATCTTGTCTAGGTACAATGTATCTACCATTAAATGCTGTTTACACTTTTAGAACAATCTTGAAAATTTCAAATCATTAGAATTTATTTTAATTTGTGTTATCTGGAAAAGGGGGCACAATATACAAATTCTATTCTAGTCATTGAAACGTTTGAAAGGAACATTTTGAATGTTTTAAGGAATTCGGGGCATACAATCATTAACTTTTTAGTGATAAAATATAAATTTTACAAAACTACAGCATTTAAAGGGCAGTATTAGTGACATATTATAGAGCGTTTCAGACGAACTTGGAAAGGAATAGAACTTGGAACTTGAATAGAAATTTTCGATTAAACTACTGTACACAGATATCTCACAAAGGTGATGAAGATCACTAAAGCATTAACGTGTTACTTCATTTGGATTATATAGACCATACCATTCTTCAAAATGAATGTGAGAATTTGTTGTGAAATAAATGAAAAGAGCATTAAGTAGATCAATAGACGTAACATGCAAAAGCATTATATGAAATCTTTTCCAAATCACATTCCTTAGATAAAAATAGAAATATTACATTAATTTTTTTTTTCAATTCAGGGACTTACACGTGCCAGGAATATTCAGGCATAGGTTGATATTATTCTTCAAAAAAGTACATGAGGATTGTCTATGCAATTTAATTTATTCAGCTTTCCTATGTCTATTTCTTTAGACTATATATATGCGCCAAGGAAGTAAGACAGAATGTATGTATATATAATTCTCACTAATAATCCTAAACTTAGATTTGAGAGTGCTAATAATAAATTTTTATTTTTATTCAAAACCCCGTTACCTTGTGTTATACTTAAAAACGTAATTCAGGTGATATATGATTTTTCGTCTATGGAATGTGATTTAGAAGATTGTTCTGATGTTGCTCGTGTGTGTTGTGTCTATTTCTCTACTCCACATTTGGTAGAGAATCCTCGTGTACATTTTTGAAGATGTTAATTGACCTATATCAGCAAAAATCAATATTTTTATGGTCTTCAAAACAGTTGTGAGGTAAATCTCTGTTCAAAATTGTAACTGGAAATTCATGATGAAGCAGAAATTCTTCCCATGTTAGTTCATGGCTTAGCACAGGCAGATTTCAGCGCAGTGTTAATTCTCTTTCGTCAGTGTGTCAGATGCTAACACCTAGTTTACGGCTATCACATAGCTTTTCATTACGAAATATTTAATGCTAGAGTTTTAAATTCGTATAAACAACTTACAATAAACATTATATATTTAATATTCATAACTGTAATGTATATATAGAGCATAATTTATTATTGTTATTATAGTCTTGGAATAAAATGAAGATGTCATAACAACAGAATCAATAATAAACTTTAAGGTATTATGTGAAACGGTCTCAAAATGTTTACAGCAAGCCCAGACCAAGTGATTCATCAAAAGCATCTGCATTTATTGTCTCTCTTTTTTTTTTTTTTCTGTTTTCAACGATATTTTCTTGTTAATTTTCAACCTACCTTTCATCTGGATTCCTATGTCCTAATATAAGAAAGGCGAAGGTTCAATTATCCATAATTTCCTTCACTAGCTGTTTATTTTGTGTAATTTTGATCAACTTGGTAAGGTTGTACAACCTAAGGCAAAAATAATGACCGGACTCCCGAAGAGTTTGACTTAAGTTGTGTTCGCTTAAAGCTCGAATCACGGCATGCCTTCGCGTGGGCTTTACAGCCTTTAGCCTTATTTTGTCGAGTCGTTAAATAAGCTGTTTAGTAATGAGCGTTACCGAAGTTCGAATACTGCCCATGTGCGTGAATTTTTTTATTTATTATTTTTGCAAGTAAAATAATCTTTAGTGTTCACGTGATAATATAATTTGAAATTGCAAAGGCATATTCGACTTTTAAAGCATTTTATCTCTCACTCGCAAAAAATAAAGATAAAGATAAATTAAATTAAATTAAAATAAAATAAATAAAAATAGAAATGAAATGAACTGAACGCGACATAAACCCAGCGTCAGCGTATGCCTCCGATTTTTTACGATTCGAAATGGTTTATGCCTGTATTTGCTCTAAGGTTATACAAATATAAGTTTTGCTCTTGTCTGTGGCCTACAGTATTAATGCTATTTCTCTCAAGCAGACTATACCACCTTATCTCGACAAGGATGCTTTATGCATTATAATTGCTGCTGCTTTGTCACAACAGAATAATAACTGGCATTGTCAAAAACAATAGTACTAACTTCATTCATAGGAACTAAATACTTTTTTATAAAGTAGCTTTCAACAAATTTTCCGTCATTTCTTTTATCGATCTAAAAACGCTTTTGCTTCCTTCAATAAATTCTGCGTGAGCTAACCCAGCGTAAGAGACTATTAGTCTGTTCCCCTTCTTCACAGGAAGATGAAATTTCACACTTTATATAAATAAATATAGCTAGCTACTCCCCTGCTAGCTACTCATCTAAAATATTTTGCAACTCATTTAACGAACTAGCGCCAGACAAGAGACTTAGCTGTAACATTAAATAAACCCTACCCCTCATTACTCTTAACGGGCTCAAATTAGGAAAATATCGAAAATGGGAAAGCAATGAACGCACAAGCATTAAACTATAAACTATTTATAAACAATAACTATTACTTACATTCACAATGGACTTCAACCAATATGGATACCCGGCAGCAGTCGGTGGCATGTCCTCTCTCATCAAGCTCTCACGCTAAAAGCTCGAAAATCAGTTAAAGAACGCTATCACTATGTTACGTTCCACAAACCCTTCAACTGTCACATCTGCTTTTTAACGAACTTAATGCTAAAATACATTTCCCAAATTTCCCCCTGTATATCACAATAAATAAATATATGTGTGTATTGTTGTTGTTTAGCACTATGCTTTCAGTTAATCAAAGTGGTGTTTAAAGCAGCCGAGAAATTGCCAGAGGTATATTACCGGGGAAGCTTTTTCTCTTGCAACAATAGTGTACTTCTTTCTATTAGAAACGTTCGCGCATCATTTGCCTTAGTGTATCTGAAACGTTTATTTTTAATATAAATTCGTAAATATCAAGAGACAATCATTAATAATGTAAGTAAATACAAAATAGTAGTGATCTTCATCAATACTGGAATGTAGCACGAATACGAGGGTAAGTTCATAAGTTTCCGGCCTCACCGATAAGAATTATCACCTTCACAAAAGCCTTATCTGCTGTCATATATGTTAAGTAAATAATTACAGCTGTAACAGTTTTTCAGATATTATTGCATAAAGAAGACTATTTGTAGTAGATTATGACATATTCAAAATGGAGTTTCGAGCTGTTATTAAGCCCTTCACAAAGGAAGGAATTACTCCAAATGACATTAAACAGCGATTGGACGGTGTACATGGGGAAGCATCCCCCCTCATATTCTACCGTAAAAGAACAGTAGAGAATGCATAGAGAAAGCACTGAAGACAAACAGCGTGCAGGTCGGCCCTTCGAGGTGATCACTGCTGAAAACATCTCTCTTGTGGAAGGAGAAATTATAGAGGATCTGCGGCTCAAAGTTACAAAAATAGCAGCAAGGTTGGACCTTTCAAAAACAACAGTCCCTCGAATTATTCATGAACATTTAAACGTGAATAAGGTTAGTGCAAGATGGGTGCCTAGACTTCTTTCCTCAGTCCAAAAGTAGCAACGATTTATCTGTTTCCAGGCAGTTCTGGAGCTCTGCCGTTGTAACGAGAGAGAAGTTCTGCAAACCATGTTACAGGAGATGAAACTATGGTCCTCCACTATGATCCCTTGTCCAAAAAAGAATCAATAGACTGGCGTAAACTTGTCGAAGCGCCGCCTCTAAAGCCCAAGGTCACTCAGTCAACCAAGAAGATTATGGTCACAATATTTTGGGACTGTGAAGGAATACCCTTGATTAACTTCAAGGATAGGAACACCACAGTAAATGGGGAGTACTATGCTGGCCTGCTGAACAGACTACATGCTTCCTCAAAGAGAAAAAGCGAGGAAAGTTGATTGGTGGTGTGAGCCTTCTTCACGATAACGCTCCTGTGCACACAGCTGTTGTTGCAAAGGAAGCTGTGAAGAAATGTGGCTTCAAGGAGATTGGCCATCCATCCAGCAGCCGAAATTTAGCTCCTAGTGACTATTTCCTCTTCTGAAAGCTCAAGAAGGGCCTTCGAGGAAGGAAATTTAAATGTGAGGAAGAAGTGATGGATGCTGTTTGTGCCTATTTTGCAGTCAAGACATATCACTATTTTAGGAAAGGGGTTAAATGTCAATTCCAAGATGTGAGAAGTGTATTGCAATAAAGAGTAACTATATTGAAAAGTGAAATATAGTTTTTGTCTTTATCATAGTTACAAAATGGTAAGGCCGGTAACTTACTGACCTACGGTATATCTTTATGATTCAAATAAACGTAACACTCAGGTAACATAACTTCTAATTGAGATTTATGGGATAGAGTTAGGATGCTGGAAAATGCTCTCTTCTGAGCAAGCTGAAGCAGAATTTGCTCTCTAAATTGCTCCGGACGCAGGAGAATACTTCTATTTATCTACAGATATTCAGCAGAAGTTCGTTGATCTACGTTTCGTATGCTGAGGCACGATGCCCTTCCCTCCGGCCAAGCCGCTCCTGATAAACGTCTCTGTTTTAATCTGAGTAGATATCTGAACGGGACAGAACTTTCTGCACCACCATCTGCGTAAAACGTGTTATCAACCCAAAGACTTTCATATCAGTGCTTTTAATATGTTTCAGAAGGTTGATAGCTGTCGGATGAGCTAAAGGTGAAAATTTAATGGAATGCTTTTGTGATGATTCCTAAACCTATCAGATCATCTTTATCTGAAATATAATGTAGTTTTACGACGTGATTAGATCAATAGGATAGCAGAAAAAATGTGCATGAATCCCTTACATTATTGACAGAATAAACTTTGAGAGAACGGTGCATTTCCGGAGCGAGGAGCTTTGACTCACAATGCGCTACATAGATAATGACAACTGCAAGGACTTCTGAAAGACAGAAAGCCAAATGCCTGTAATTTTACATAAAGGTCAGCAGTTGTTCTCTGAGACTAACAACGATAACAATAGGCTTGTATCTTCCTAATTTAGTAGTTTTTAATTAACACACAAATCTATTTAAACGAATGCACCATCACTGCAGAATTGTTATAGATCAATCCTTAAGGAACCGAAAGGAAAATTAAAACAATCAACATTACAAGTTTAAAATATTAATATATTTTAATACTATTATTATGACACCCACAGGTTTAGTAATTTACATACAGAAATTCCGCAAAAGTGTCATATTTTATTCAAATTATACCTATTTTATAGAGATATAGCTCTCTAAATATCTTAAAAAAGAAATCTGAACTTTAGCTCATTTTAAAGTTTATATTTTAAGTACACAATGAATTCAAAAATATAGAAATTAATTTATAAGATTATAAGAAAACCTGTATTATGCATATTTGAACGATTTCCCCACAAAGGAAAAGAAATAAAATTTGACAAACTTGCAAATTATTAAGACATATGAATACAGTTCTCAAGTGTGCAGTCCAAGGTAGCCGAAAATAGAAAAAAAAGTCATACTTAGAAGTGGGGTGCGTACATCTCTCCTTTAAACCGATAATTTAATTAAATTATTTTATGGTAGTTCATGAAATAGTTATACGTTTTTAGTTGGGAGATAATTTTATTGTTATTTTTACTACTTTCCGTGGTGAAGTTAGACAAATATTTAATTGCTTTATGTTCATGCCGAACATAATAAGCCTGTGGATGCAGCACACATACACATCTATAAAATGGGCGCTATTAACCTTAATAACAACACTTTCTGAAATATCTGAATTCGTCTTTTCGGATTTATGTCCTTTGAAAGTTTTTACTTACCTAATTATACGGTACATTTATTGGTTTAAAACCAGAAAATTATTTACTTAATGAAAAACGATGTTCATACATCATATAATATCTTACTTTTTATACAGGGTGTTTCATAACGCCGTACATTTTTTCAAGTTATACTATTATGTATTTTTATGGCATAAATGGCATATTGGTTTCATATTTCAGGCGGTTTAGGGATGTACAAAATAGGTTTTATACATATATGTTTCTTGCCTTTAATATTATCTGTGAATTTTTCCTCACCGAATAAGTATGAAGACAGCACTATTGCAGAATTGTTATGGGCGATTCCTTAAGAAACCGAAGAGAAAATTAAAACAATCGACATCACATTATTAAAATTGGAATATACTTTCATACTATTATTATGGCATCCGTAGGTTCAGTAGTTTTCATGCAGAAATTCCCCAAACTTGTTATATTTTATTAAAATTGAATTTTTATGGAGATATATCTCTCTAAACATCTTCAAATAGAAATCTGAACTTTAGCTCATTTTAAAGTTCATATTTTAAGTACACAATAAATTCTAAAACATAGCAATTAATTTATAAAATTATAAGAAAACCTGTATTATGCATATTTGAACGATTTCCCCTCAAAGGAAAAGAAATAAAATTTGGCAAACATTTTAATACAATTTATTTCCTCCTCTACTATTGAACCTACATCATACTATAGCTGTTAGTGATTTTAACCTGCTAAAATTACTATCAGTTCACATGGGTAAAATATCTATACAATGACAGTCTGTGACACAAAGATAACTTTTTTAAAGAAAAATACACACGAGTGAGTTAACATGTTCTGTTTGCCCATTTAAATACTGACTGTTGTTAAATGAGGTGCTGCTTTTACCAACCCAAACAGCGTAATTTGGATTATCTATTCCAAAAAAAATTATACAGCGGTTCTAGAACGTTATTTCGAACCAGTACTCATTTATAAGATTCCTTGGGGTTCAGTTTTATATGGATTGGCCAGAGAGGCACTTATATTGGATAATTTTTATGCACAAATGTGAAACTAATGGACGAACACCACGATGGTGATGATATACGAGTACAAAGAACTGGGGGTACTGATATGTTACATGGCGTTTCTCTTCACCTTATTAAACTCCTGGAACAGAGTTGCAGCTCTTCTGCTAGATTAAATGTCAACTCCAAGTATTCTTTGATTAATAGTAGAAAGTCGGTCCTGGTGGTGTAGTGGTTACCATACTTGCCTTCTATACCCAAAACGCGGGTTCGAACCCGGCCAGGATCGATGGATTTTTTCGAGCGTAAAAATCCTAAGTATGGCTTCCTTCGGAAGGGAAGTAAAGCCGTGGGCCCGGTGTCGTACATTTGCGGCACGAAAAAGAACCTCAAGCCTGAAAGAGAGGCCTCTGAGCAAAATTTGTCGGCAGTTTCACGCCCTGAGTTGAATGGGACGCTGATGACCTGAGCTGTTAAAGAGCGTCCTTAAATAAACCAATCAAAAAAAAAAAAAATAGTAGAAGGAATTTTTGAAATATTTAATTCTTAAAAGAACAATATTAGTAAACAATGAGTTTGACCTCCAGAGAAGTCCTGCGTAGCTGTCATTGCTAGTCCAAGTACTTCGGTGTATCTGAAGTGACCTGCAGCTCCAATTGAGTTGCCCATAAGAATCATTGGTAACATCTCATTTTATTATTTGGGCACGGACGGTCTCCTTCTGTTCATTTCACACAAAGCGAACACAATAGCGAGCGAGGCAGGTTTGTTCTGACCCCAAAACTGTATTATTTATGTTCATAAAATTAATTTCAATCTTTATTCTTAAGTTTATGTATTTTCAAGATTCACCCAAACAACTGAAATTATGAGCTATAGCCTGATGGAAAAGTTCTGAAGGAGTAAACTGACATCTTACAGTGTGTTAGCCAATTTAGAGCAGCGATTCAATACTTCAAAAAGGCCCAAAAGTGTGTCTTACAAGATCCAAGGGCCTTTATCTGTCTGTTTATGTTTAAGAACACTTCACACTTATAAATAGCTATCAATGTATTTCTCTACCATTATTCGGTGTTTATATAAAAAAACTTGCTTAGAAAGTCTAAATGTTTGCTCCTGTTCATCTTAGACTTTTACAGTTACAACAGTTGCTCAAAATGCCCACCATCGGCGTGGATACACTTCTGAGTACGTTGAACTGCTGATTGAGCAACGTTTACGAAAGTGTCCTCAACGATTGCAGCACATGCTGTTTCAATTTCTTCCCGAAGTGCTGTCAGTGTAGCTGGTTTTCTACGCTATACAACATCCTTAAGAGTTCCCCATAGGTAGAAGTCCAACGGAGTTAGATCCGGAAAACGCGGTGGAAACTCAATCGGACCTCTTCATCCTATCCAGTGCCTTTGAAGATTGTCATCAAGGTACGCACGTACATCTCCGTGGTAATGTTGTGGTGCACCATCCTGCTGCATACGGTACCATGAGTTTCAAATTTGTCTCGAATGCGTGCAATTGTTTCTCGCGTTGCGGTTCTGTTCTGTACACGCATCTACATTGCCTTTGAATTTGAACATTCTCGGTTTTCCAATACTACTTCAAAATTGCTTTCCGCTGTTCCAACGGTAATCTTGGCTCCATTTTGTTGTAGCAACGCTATCATAATGTTAGTCACATCTGTTTACAGAACATCATACTAGACATTACTGTTGTTTTTCGGTCAACTTTGAAATATATTAAATTGACATCTACTTTTGGGGGAATTTTCTGTATTTAATACAGTTATCAGAATGGTTTATCATTTTAATAATTACTTAAAATCAAGAATCTTCAGTGAAATTCTAAGCATGACACCTGTTAGCTTAACACGAGAAAAGTATATGATGTTATGATCTGCTTCCATCAGTTCTAAAAGTCAAGAACCAATACTATTCACTTTGTTTATACAATTGCGCTGGGAAGTTGCACCGTGTAGTGTTGCTAACAAGTTGATTGCGACGTTCATGTTCTTATCTATTTTCCACCTATATGTGTTATGGAGGTTAGTTACGATGGTAACATTGTTGCCTTTGGGAATAAGTTAATCCTCATACCTAGCCAACAAAGCTTCAAGTTGAAAGCGTTTAGTTTCGGGGTCATTTCCTGTGACCTTTGCGGAGCGGTATCAGTAATGGGTGTTCATTTACGAGTGGTGTATTATGAATGATGCTCCTAAGGCAACTATTGCCAGTTAAATCACATACATAAGCCACTTCCAGCCACATTCATCTAATGTGAACAAGCGCAAGTAACGTGCGTGTTTGTTTCAGCGTACGAACAAATTATGCGTAAAATAAAAACATCTTGTTTGAAAATAATTGAAATGTTTTTTTAATTATATGGGCCAGAAATATTCGATTGGCTTTAGTAAACTTTCCGGTAGAATTAGCTCTAATCTAAAAATAGTATATATGTTAGGTGTCTATGCACTATTTCACTGCTAGAATTTCTGGCGCTTTCAACAATTCTCCAGAGAATAAAAGTATTAAAACCTAAGCTTAGCCCTCTATTTATAAATACCGATAAGCTTAAAATATTGGCTTCCGCTAATACAGTTAAACTGATTAATACACAGTATTTTGATTTCAAAAGGTACTCATCTGTGTATCCACCTGTTTAAAATGGTGTTAATACAAAAAAAAAAAAAAAAAAAAAAACTCCTTTATTAGATATTGAGGGGACGTCTAAAACCAACGTTAAATACATTTTCGGTTTCCTTTTATCACTCCCAACCAGCCTCATTTTCAAATTTCAAATGGCACACCTAACTTAGGATACTTAGATTTTCACGAGTATTCGCATACTTTAGAAATTTTGATTTGCATCTTTGCATGGGGCCTGCATTGTCGTTACTGTTATAATTCAAACGAAACTGAAAATAACCCACTTGTGGAATGAGCTCACAAGTTTTTATGATATTACAATTATTAATATTCCAATAGTACAAAGTGAAGCAGTAGATTCCCACCCCACACAAATCACCCTGGTATGGTCAGGAGAATATTAAAAATTAGATGGCGTAACATTTGTGAAAGAGAAGTGGCATACAAATATTTTCAAAATCTCACAAAGCCGTCAGTTTGGCAAAAACAGAATCGTTTGTAGGCAGAAAGGCGGGTGAGAGTCATAAACGCCTCAATCCCTCTTTCTTGCAATAACCATTGTGACCCTGAAACTAGCCATGTACCATTAGGCGTACAAAAAACATGACTGTTGCACTCCTAGGGAAAATATGTTACGCAAACTTCTTTGAAAACAAGAAATGAAAAACAAGTTACGGTATAACTTTTCGCGAAATAGATCGTAACACCCCCCTCTAGCCAGAGGAAGCGCGAAAAGATTTACCAATCAGAACATTTCGTAACATAAATCGTAGCAAACAGCCAATGAGTAATGCAAAAGAATAATTAAAATACTTAAATTAACTCCTACGACTGACAGACTATCTCCAAATAAAATCATTAGATTGAGATGAAGTAAGGCAGTTGAAGCTGAGAGTTGGAAGACATTAGGTGGGCAGTTTAAAATTGCAAGACAGTTTTTTTTTAATGTAAAAGTTGGTTGGCAAATTCTAGTTAAAATCGTAAGTTAGAGTAGCAGTTATAGTTAAAATAGAAGTGATAGTAAAGTAGTACTAAAAGTCAGTGCGTAAGTAGAAGTTCCTTACCAAGAATTAACACCCCTGAGTATAAAAAATGTACCAGAAATAAAACTGTTGTATGAACCTGACTCGTTTTGTCTGCGTTCACGTGACAAAGACCTATTCAAATTCCTCGACCCGAAAATGGTGTTACATTCCAAAAAGCCACTAGTGTAAAGTCTCATATATCCGGAGCAGAAGAAGACAGAGACATCACAACGCAGTCTCGATCTTCGGATGAACGCGTGGAGAAGAGGAACACCAGGAAGACCTCCGCAGCCACCATACTACCCCCAAACAAGTCCAACCCCGAGAACAATTCATCCTAACTATAAATACTTAATTATTAATAACCTTTCTTCTTAGTGAATTAATCCTCTTATTTTTTTTTTCCACCGCAAAATTACTACGAAACTTCTTGCGAATGCTAATACTTGCATTTTGTTCATTTTTGTAATATAAACACATTTTGAAACAACTTCTTACCAAAAGCAGAACAATTATACTAAATAGTTTTTCTAGTATTTTTCTGTCCAAATTAAAAATATAATGGCAATTTAGATTGTTGGATAATGATAGAAAACAAACGATATGATGATAATGAACCTCTTTAAAATTTAATATGATCAATGTCAAATAACAAAGTGGAGTTAATGACGATAAGGAGGTAAAATATGGAACGTAATCAACATTTGAATTATATATTTTCCTCAAAATCTACCCAGGACCTCCTGATTAATAGTCTCCAATGCCACACATACTAGACCACGAAGAAGGTCAAAATTATTTTAATAGGTAGTTATTCAGACTAATTGGTTTTGTAATGAATGACTTGTAGAAGATAAACATAATATTTAACACCAGGTCGATAATTTGGGTAACAGCTAAAGACTATAAATAACAAATAATTTAGGATTTTTTATGCGACAACGTATACCAATAAATACTTTTTTTTTTAAATTAAAAGAAACAATTCACGATACATATTATAAGCAATCCCAGGAGCATTGATAAAGTTAGGAAAGGTAAGTGTCAGAAGATTAATGATGGAGAAAGTACTGAAATATTTATTTAGGTTTCAAGAGCTATTGGACACTGACATTGTGAAAATATGCCTGAAATATCAAGAAAAAAACTTTGGTATAATGACTAATACCTTGTTGAAGAAAATTAGAGAACAGTTATTTACAAATGGGTTAAAATTGGATAGTTTAGAAGAGGTTGCTCAAGCCAAGGTACATCAAGAATGAAAGATATGGATAGACAAGTTTTATTTCCCCAGATAAGGGAGAAAAGCTCACTGGCATATTATAAGGAATTAAAAGATGGTCCAAAAAAGGAAAAGCATGTATTAATTTGAAAGAAAAATGAAAGAGAAAGGATGACATCGTTTCGATTAGGTGTTGGCAATTAAGGGGAATGAGAGGAGATGTTATTCCAGGAATGTGTCCTATCTACCGGGAGAAGGAAGATGAAATTCATATTATCTTCCAGTGTAGCCATAAATGTTTGGAGGGAACGTTTAATTAGTACGGAATAGTTAATGAGAAATTAATGAATTGTATTAAGAAAGATCTTTGAAGATCGTGAGCAGATACCCAAATTAGAGCAGTTTTTATGGAAGGTAAATATGAAATGGAAATGTTAGTTGATAGATGTGTAATTTAGATAAATTTTAGATGACAAAGAAATACCTGTATAATTATGAAAAATGTTATTTATCAGGGAACGATTGGAAGTTAATTATATTAAATGTACTGAATTATTGAGCTTGGGATATTGGAAATAGCTCTAGAAAGTGAATACATGTAACATTACAGTTGGTATTTGAGAAATAAAAGGAATTTGTAGGTTGTAGGGATTGTAATTAGTTGTTAAAATAATTGGTACAAGTAGAGTAAGTGAAATATTTTAGTGCCTTGGTTGGGTCGCAGCCTGGTCCCCTAGAATTCCAGTTGACTACTGTTGATGAACCGAGAACCGGGGCCTGATGGAATCAAGGTGGAAATTTTGTATTTTATTTAATTGTTTAGAATTTAGATAAATAGTTAGTATAAAATCATCATAGTATTAAATTTCTGTAATCGCGAAGAGGTACGCCTAAAAGGGCCTGGACTCGATAGGTGGAGACCCTAGTAGTTTGTATTATTCTTAGCACTTTCAATAAATTTAAATCTTAAAATATTATAAGCAATCCCGTGGATGATAAATTGAATATTGAAGCAGCATTTATCACCTGACTTTGTTATAATTTTAATGTAATATATATTGTGAATATGTTATAATAAATTTCTTTATATAATTATTATGATCAATATTACATATTTATTCTAATGTATAATTCTAGGATATGTTTTAATATAACTCTGTGGTTAAAGTCAATGGTAGCAAGAAAAAATATTTAAGATGGTGAAATAGAAAAATGTAACAAAACGTGAGTACGAAAGACAAGCTTTATGTATTTTTAATGACCAAGCGTCAAGCGCAGAGTAGTTATGATTTGTACTTTGGTCACATCAGAACGCTGAGTTTTGGTGCCTTATAATATAATTAAGCATAAGGAGCCAATACTTTTTGATTATTTTAAACTTTTAAAGCAATGTAGGTAGCGTGAGCTTATATTTGTGAATCTCGTGTGTAACTGTAAACCATGCGGATTTTCAGGAAACAAGAATTTTCAGGAGACAGTTGGCCTCGGGCGGGATCACTTTTTCCAAGTCATTTAATTCAATACACTTCGATAATACTTAAAGCATTTCAACAAGACTTCGAACCTATAGAAACACATTTTCAATGTAATCTATCTACTGTTTATGTACAATTCATTTGGCCTTCATACGCAAGAACCACGTGGTCGGTATCAATAGTTCAAAATTCTGATGACTTGTTCACTTCTAGTGCCTTGTGAGTAGAGGAAAGCTTACGTAACGTAATTAGAGGGCCGGTGACCCAAGCGCGAAGACAGATGCTGTCCTAAGATCAAAATCAGATTTTAAATAACACCACCGTCGCAGATTAAAGCTCGGATGTAGGTCAAGTTCAGTACAATGAAGCCGGTTATTTTCAGAAACGTCCACTAATGTAAACAACGTTACGACCAATAAACTGTGTAGTGTAAAATGTTACATCATGCAATTGTGTAATTAAAAGTATCCCCTCCAAGTCTTGTTGAGCAGGATTCAACTAACCAGCAAAAATTACTCTGAAATTCTATTGTCGTGAAGATAAGCAACAGGCCGAGACAATCAATTAATTCACTAAACAGATCGCTTTTAAATTGGTACCTAAAGTGTGGGGCCTAGTAGTTAATACCCCTCATTTAGTGATTTCACACTAATCATGGGAACCATATCAAAACTTTGCACTCTGCGCATTCTCGCCTATAGCATAATGCATTTTCTACTTCACTCGAGAACATGTAGGTAGAATAGAATTGAATTAATGTTGCGGGACTGATGTACATTATGAATTAATACAATGGTTCGAATGAGAACCTTTGAGCCATACGTCAGAATAAAAGTAATGAACAGAAAATATCTGGCAGAAATTCATAACGTTTCACAAAAACTATATATATATTTTTTTTGGTTATATATGGCTCAAAAATACCATTCCTGATGAGATGTCCTAATACCCACTAAGCGACTTATTATACGTTCACACAGAAATGAAAGTTTTAGCATAAAATTGGACCACTGAGCGACTTGAAGCTTACTTTGACTAAAATTGTAAAATGAATACATTTTAAGAGAAACATATGATATACAGATACAGGAGGATATTCAAACATGGATTAAATAAACATGATAAAATATGTACATGCGTTAGAATTGAAAATAAGTAGTATTATAGTGGAGTAACTCCACCTGCTCTGACCCCTTTGTGCACCATGACCCCAGTACCTTTTTTTAAAAAGCAATTCGATATTCTACAAATATGGATAAAAAGGCAAATGAATTTGAAATAATCCCTATTTCATTTTTTATTTAACAGTATTTTGATTTTTCTCTGCACATAGTATTCAAAAGATACACTCTGTAAAATATTTAAGTTAAAAAAGACATTGGCCACAGCATTTTCCACTATTCTTAGAGCAATGCAAATCAACTGTTTTGCAACAACAAGAAACGTAGGTGTTTGAATAAGTGTTCCATAAGTAAATACCGAAGATGCCAAAATATATACACACTTTCACAGTAGATATCTATTTAATACATTTCAAAGTTGAACCGAAAAACAACAGTAATGTGTAGTCTGATGTTCTGTAAACAGATGTGACCCACATACATTATGATAGCGTTGCTAGCCTACAGATAAATCAACAATGAACAAATGAAGCCAAGATTATCGTATGATGTTCTGTAGATAGAAGCAACTCACATTACGTTATGCTAGCGTTGCTACAACAAAATAGAGACCAGATTATTGTTTGAACAGCGGAAAGCAATTTTGAAGTTGTATTGGAAAACCGAAAATTTTGTTGAAGTTCAAAGACAATGGAGACGTGTGGACAGAACAGAACCGCCAACGTGAGTAACAGTTGCACGCATTCGAGACAAATTTGAGACTCATGGTACAGTATACTGTAGAAAACCAGCTACACTGGCAGCACTTCAGGAAGAAATTGAAACAACATGTGTTGCAATCGCTGACAACACTTTGGCAAACTTTGCTCAATTAGTAGTTCAACGTACTCGATGGTGGGCATTTTGAGCAACTGTTGTTACTCTAAAAGTCTAAGATGATTAGTGTTCATCATTTTCTGCTTGTGTGAATTCAGTTTTTTATGTTAACACAGTTTTTTCTTTGCTTGAAGGGTGTATACATTTTTTGACAACCTCTGTATAAATGTTTTCTATATCATTAACTTGAACGGTGATATTACATTAGCAGAAGATGGACACTGAATAAGGAATGTTTTTTGTTACTTTAGGTTATATGAAAAAAGTCCTTTACTTTTATCCCCAATTAAAAAATATTTACTTGAATACTTCAGTTTTATACTTAATTAAAGAAATATAAATATAAAATATGGAATGTACAGTCTGTTGTCCCTATTTTAAGTAAAATGAACAGAAAAGCGTTTAACCTTTCTGATTACTGGAGAATGGCATTTCTCTCTTTTCTCTGGCGCCGTCTCAGCTTCATCGCAGTCTTTCCGCAAGAGAGCCGTAAAAACAGGCCAGTTTCTCCTCCCTCCCTCTCAAAGCAACCAAACACTAGCGATAAACTCTCGGACTCAGTCTTTACTGGCTGCTGAATGGGAGCCTGTGGTCAGAATCTCAAATCGAAATTCAATCTTATAGCAGTGGGTTTAACTATGTTGCAGTTTCTGAAAGACGCGAGACGAGAATTGCCTTAACCCTTGGCTGGAAAAATCTTCAGCTACCAAAGCGTTTCCCCCTACCTGGGTTCTGCTGCAAAACATTCCTTTGGGCTTTCAGAAATAAATTATATGAACCGAAATTTTCTGCAGTGCATTCAAGACTAGCATTGTGGTAAACTGGAGTGTTTCTCTTTACGTTAATTACATAATCAAAGACAGTATGATAATTACGTTGCATATATAGCAAGCTTTGTAAGAACTAATGAGAATCTCACGGTAATTAAAAATATGTATAAGAAACTGTTAATGATTAAAGGATATATGAAAATTCAGCTTAACATAACTGTTTATGAGAAACAGAAGATTATTGCACCAGATCGATGCGCCACATATTGCCTTAGCAGTGTAATTTGCATGACTCCAACACATTTACATGATTATTATGCCCTGAAAGATGTTAAAGCAGAATATAACAAAAAGTTACATAGATGTTTGATCATTTATACCAGTCAGTATAGCACTGAATGTCTTAAAAATATTCAAGACGAGTTCCTTTGGGATAAGAATTAGTGTCAATATAGTCGTTCCGTCGCTTGAACTCTTTGCCAATACAGAAAAACGAGAAATAATTATATACAAATATCATTCCCATATTTAAAGCTTACGAGAAAAAATTAGAAAATATAACTTCAGCAAATTGACACATTACAAAGACGGTAAAGAAAAAACAGATAAATATTTCGTTTAAAAGCCTTAATGGAACATCGAAGATAATGAAAAATTAACTTATCATATGGTTTACTGACGCTTTGACTGCATTGGCCTTCTTGCGACGTCTATGGACTGAATACTACAGGTGTAAGTCTGTACGGATGAATGAAATGAATGAACGATGGCACAAATGAGCTAGGAGTCGTTGGCGCCTTAAAACTATTTGGCATTCACCTTTTCAGCGCAAATGGAAAACCTGCCCAGACAGTTTGAATGACCGGAATTTAATAATTTCAAACCCTATCACTAAGCCACGAAAACGAACTTACCACTTAGTGCTATTTCAGAATAGGTGGCTACCAAGAACTGATAACGAAAGAAGAAAGCATTATATCTGAATAATTTTTCATAACACAAACACATTTTAAGATATAACTGGAAAAAAAAATTACAGAATGTACAATCTAAAAATTATAACAAAAGGAACAATTCTGCAATTACGTTTATTTATGTTTATTTTCATTTAAAAAATAAGTGCAAGTAGTTTATAAATTTAAAAATAACCAGAGTAGGACACTCATTGAAGAGTATGAAAACTCTAAATATATGGTAATAGGAGGGGAGGAACAAGATTTAAATATTGAAAATAAAGAAGTGATAAAATTACGACAAATATAATTATGCAGAGGCAAAAACTATGAATTTTGAAATACATGATACAGAAATTAATTACTCATAAAAACAAAAATATGCAATATCAATTATATAATATGGAATACAAATTAAAAAAGAAACAGAATATATTTATAAAAAATTGTTATAGGCCAAATATAATATGACGCAGAGGAGTGGCAATTTAAGAATACTTTTTAAAATATATTTTTAGCAATGGAAATGGATTACTGGAGACAGCCAGTAACAGTCTAATGAAGAGATAGAATCAGAAATGATGACAAGATAAGAAATAGATTAAAAATTATCATATTTTTAAAAAAAACAACTAAATAGGTATGAACATATAGTGCAATTTAACGGAGAGGGGTTGCTATGAATAGGGAAAACGGAAGATCACAGATAACACGAAAGAATGGCATCCAGGAAGTGATGAAAATAGTCAGTAAGTTTGGGGCGAGGAGAATTATATCAGCAGTAAATTCCAAAATTATAATTGAGGACGGTTGCATATACTTTTACTTAACTGTCAAAAGATTATGTAATATTAACTGAATGAATAATAATAAAATTGCTTTTATATTTCTATAACCTTCTGGTACCCAAAGGTCAGTGTATTGTTAAACCAGGTTCTAAAAATTGTACTTGGCATATTTTTACATTTATCATTATTAATTAGTCATTCATATTGTAAAAGTTGTTTGATTTATGTAGATTGTATTCTTGCAAGAATGTTTTTCTTTGCCACGCTTAATCTTCAAAAGAAAATTATATTTTAGCTTTGCGAGTTTGATAGGAAATGGATATTAGGAACAGATTATGCTTAAATGTGATATAAAGAATTAACAGATCGTTTAAACCGTTGCGTAAATCTTTTAATACTCAGCAAGGAAACAGAGATTATAATAATGTTTAGTACCTATATAGTTCCAAAATTAATCTTCAAATTAAAATTATAAGAAATGGAAATGCAAGATTTAAATTCATTTTGAAATGCTCTAGCAGCACGTAATGTTTAGTACTAGTAGTAGTAGTAGTAGTAGTAGTAGTAGTAGTAGTAGTAGTAGTAGTAGTAGTAGTAGTAGTAGTAGTAGTAGTAGTAGTAGTAGTAGTAATAGTAGTAGTAGTAGTAGTAGTAGTAGTAGTAGTAATAGTAATAGTAGTAGTAGTGATAGTAGTAGTAGTAGTAGTAGTAGTAGTAGTAGTAGTAGTAGTAATAGTAGTAGTATTAATAGTAGTAGTAGTAGTAGTAGTAGTAGTAGTAGTAGTAGCAGTAGCAGTAGTAGTAGTAATAGTAGTAGTAATAGTAGTAGTAGTAGTAGTAGTAATAGTAGTAGTAATAGTAGTAGTATTAATAGTAGTAGTAGTAGTAGTAGTAGTAGTAGTAGTAGTAGTAGTAGTAGTAGTAGTAGCAGTAGTAGTAGTAGTAGTAGTAGTAGTAGTAGTGCATTTATTTATAAAATATATTTTTAAAAATCTTAACTTATCCATTTCGCACGGGCATTGGAACCGTAGGTGCTTTCCCAATACACTAGGGAATACATGAATCTCCGTAAACCAATATTTAATTCTTAAGCGACAAAAATATATAATTACATAAATAAATACACGGAAAAAGAATTAATATATAATAGAAAAAGATTAAATTTCCAAATAAAATAAACAGCAAAGAAAGCAAAACAAAAGTAAATAATTACACTCCCTCACATATATGTACAATAAATACTATTGTGATCGTGTTCTCATATCCCCCCTACCGGTTGTCTGCCTCTTCCGATCTGAGCTACTTCACTTTATTTAAAATTACTTACTCCCTCTTCCTCCTAATTATCTACCAGTAAAGTTCTGCCACTGCTCCCTCCCTCCATTTAACAAACGGGGCCGGTGCACATCTCTTCCTCCATTCTTCTGTCTCTTTACAATAGGCCAGAATGTTCCCAAGATTCTTTCTCCGCACATATAAGGCAGATTCTTGTATCCTCTCCCTTTGTAATTTAGTCATCCGCCACGCGCCTGATCTGAACCAAATGAGCCCCTCATTGCAGAGTTTGACTCCTGTTTGGATGTAACGCTTCATCCCCCATTCAATTTTCAGTTCCCATTTTATCTCCAGCGAAACTTTTTCTGCACACTCCGAAAGAGTCAGCTACCTATTAATGCCCTGCAAGCGTTTCTTTATTTTTCTTCAATCCCCCTGCTCTTTACCCGCTTTGCGATTCAAATGTTCCCCATTTCTTCATTTTGCAGACCGCTATTGCATAATGCCTACTTTTGATTGGATTGGTAGTCTGGGGCGAAGGCGGCCACTTTCGGTACTTGAGCCTTGCTTAAGGCTGGTCCTTTGTGTCTACACCCTTAATAGGGATACCTCCGGGAGGATCCAGATAGAACCCCTTGAGCATGTGGAGTCCCCGCCCCCCGAGATGTTTGTACTCCTATGAAGGTTCACTTCCATTCCAGACCCGATTCAACAAACGTGTCTAGAGCGCAAGCCACCATCACACCGCGCCAGTCAAATTAGCCCTGGTATTTTCGATCCTGTAACAGAACCAACGGAATGTAATGCTATTAAATTAAAGAGCAAAAAAATCGTGGAATGTAAATATCCATTCCAGCATTCGCCTAAGAGAATAAGGAAAAGACACGAAAAAATCAGCTCGATTATGATCAAGAAATCGGTAAGAGTTGCTAGTAAGAATTTTCCTTAATTTTATACTTCTCAACATCAGAATATTGATTAATATTATCTGTGAAGTACTATATAACTGAGGAAAATCTCTTCATATATCATTGTTTTATAAAATGAGTATGAACGTTCCTTCTACAATGGCAGAAATGAATCAAGATGGTAGATCCTGGTGATGTAGTGGTAACCATACTTGGGATCCTAAACCCAAGATCCCGGCCAAGACCGAATGACTTCCTTCGAAAAGGAAGTAAAGCCTTAGGTCCCGTGTCGTAAATTTACGGCACGATAAAGAACCTCAAGCCTGAAAGAAGAGACCTCTGAGCAAAATTTGTCGGCCTTTTCACGCCCTGAATAGAATGGGACGCTGATGACCTGAGATGTTAAAGAGCGTCCTTAAATAAACCAAATCGAATTACTATTTGCTGTAATAATAATAATAATAATAATAATAATAATAATAATATCGTTATTTAAATTTTATTATATAAATAATAGTAATATAAACCGAAATTGTTGAGTGTAGAAAACCATTTCACAATTCAATTCAGATTATACAAGAGGAGCTTGGAAAAAGTTTCGTTTGCATCTGGCACGTGAAGGAACGGAAAAAGTACTCCCCCCTCTTTACTTGGCTGTTTAGCATGGCTCAGTATGCATCCGACATTGTTAGGTTAAAGCTCGTGAAAAAATGTGTGCTGCAATCGAAAATCCGCCAGCAGTGAGGTATGCACAGTAAAACGCTTCTTTTTTGGAAAAAAAAAAAAAAACAGTCGAAACTCACCACAAGATTACTGAAGTGTGTGGAAAGAAAAAAAGTGGCCGACCGTCTTTTGTCGACAAACTGGTTGAAAAAGTGAATACTATCAGAGAAAATCGCCGCTTCGCAACTTCACAGCACTCGGAAAGGTTTCTTCAAATCTCTCGCATGGCGACTTTCACCTTTTCCCGCACTAAAGCAAATGGCTTGGATCGCAGCGATTCTGGGCTGATGAGGAGCTAAAGGAGGGGTATCACTGGTGGCTCAAGGCACAGGTGGCAATGCTTTATGCTGAGTGAATGTTCAAAAAGTTTTAAACTATACAATCAGTGTCTTAATCTTAATTGTAATTGTGTTGAGAAATAAATTAAAAGTGATTCTTTAACCTGTACATAATAAACATTATAATAATAAAGTGATTTATTTTTAAGTAAATAACGGATCTTATTTTCAAACGTCTATTACTAGTGGCGAAACAATAATCCAGTTCTACAGAAATATAAGTAAATTATAGCGGTAAAGAAGTTTCGGCTTTGGTAATTTTATAACATTCTATCTATCTATCTATCTATCTATCTATCTATCTATCTATCTATCTATCTATCTATCTATCTATCTATCTATCTATCTATCTATCTATCTATCTATCTATCTATCTATCTATCTATCTATCTATCTATCTATCTATCTATCTATCTATCTATCTATCTATCTATCTATCTATCTATCTATCTATCTATCTATCTATCTATCTATCTATCTATCTATCTATCTATCTATCTATCTATCTATCTATCTATCTATCTATCTATCTATCTATCTATCTATCTATCTATCTATCTATCTATCTATCTATCTATCTATCTATCTATCTATCTATCTATCTATCTATCTATCTATCTATCTATCTATCTATCTATCTATCTATCTATCTATCTATCTATCTATCTATCTATCTATCTATCTATCTATCTATCTATCTATCTATCTATCTATCTATCTATCTATCTATCTATCTATCTATCTATCTATCTATCTATCTATCTATCTATCTATCTATCTATCTATCTATCTATCTATCTATCTATCTATCTATCTATCTATCTATCTATCTATCTATCTATCTATCTATCTATCTATCTATCTATCTATCTATCTATCTATCTATCTATCTATCTATCTATCTATCTATCTATCTATCTATCTATCTATCTATCTATCTATCTATCTATCTATCTATCTATCTATCTATCTATCTATCTATCTATCTATCTATCTATCTATCTATCTATCTATCTATCTATCTATCTATCTATCTATCTATCTATCTATCTATCTATCTATCTATCTATCTATCTATCTATCTATCTATCTATCTATCTATCTATCTATCTATCTATCTATCTATCTATCTATCTATCTATCTATCTATCTATCTATCTATCTATCTATCTATCTATCTATCTATCTATCTATCTATCTATCTATCTATCTATCTATCTATCTATCTATCTATCTATCTATCTATCTATCTATCTATCTATCTATCTATCTATCTATCTATCTATCTATCTATCTATCTATCTATCTATCTATCTATCTATCTATCTATCTATCTATCTATCTATCTATCTATCTATCTATCTATCTATCTATCTATCTATCTATCTATCTATCTATCTATCTATCTATCTATCTATCTATCTATCTATCTATCTATCTATCTATCTATCTATCTATCTATCTATCTATCTATCTATCTATCTATCTATCTATCTATCTATCTATCTATCTATCTATCTATCTATCTATCTATCTATCTATCTATCTATCTATCTATCTATCTATCTATCTATCTATCTATCTATCTATCTATCTATCTATCTATCTATCTATCTATCTATCTATCTATCTATCTATCTATCTATCTATCTATCTATCTATCTATCTAATCTAATCTAATCTATCCTATCTATCTATTGATTGATTGATTGATTGATTGATTGATTTGATTTATATACGAACGCTCTTTAACATCTCACGTCACCAGCGTCCCATTCAATTCAGGGCGTGAAACAGTCGTCAAATTTTGCTCGGAGGCCCCTTCATTTAGGTTTGAGGTTCTTTTTCGTGCTGTAAATGTATGACACGAGACACACGGCTTTACTTCCCTTCCGAAGGAAGTCATTCTAGAATTTTTACGCCCCCAAAAATCCATCGATCCTGGCCGGGTTTGAACTCGCGATCTTGGGTTTAGAAGGCAAGTACTACACCACCAGGACCGACCTTCCTTTTACCTATGATATGATATCAGGATAACTATATATTAAGTTAATTTTCACAGAATAAATTTTGGTAAGATGTATTACAAGAAAAACGATATAAATCGATACCGGTTGGAGTGTTCACTTTTAACGCCTGTATTGTTAAAACTCACTATAAATTTCTCTTTGCTTCAGAGATATTTATGATGCCCCGTAGGTATTGTCTGGAATGCGTATTTAAGTGTTGTAAACACTTGGCGCTTAGAAGAAATTCTAATAAACATTGATGGGTAATGTTAATGTAAACAATGTTTAAAAATTAGAGGTTCAAAAGAATATTTTTTACACAAATATATAATATTTATTAACAGTTCGTAATTGTAAATTAAAATGCATAATTTCAGCATTGCACGCTCCCATTTTACTTTCCGTCCTTCCATTCAACTGCCTCATCAGACGATGTCGAAGCTAGGCTATAACAGTAGTCGACTTCAGTACTTAGAGGCGTCCCACCGTTCTGCAGCCTTAATTCAAATTATATAACGGTAGTGATTAGATGCAATAGGAATAACTCAGAAACAAATACAATCATCATATAACACTTACAAAGGGACAAGGGTAGTAAAGAACTTTACTCAAACGGGAAGCGTAAAGCACTTACAAGATCAGGTCGCCCGAAAATTGCAACTGATGAGAATGATAGTACTTTATGTGTGTAAGTAAATCCAAAATGTTATACTACAAATTTATCGTTAGAATCAAATATAAGTTCAAAATTCCGTGATGAGAATCCTTAAAAGTGTCAAGCAACAACCTTATAAAATTCAACTTTTGTAGGAACTTCCAGAGGAGTGTCTTGTTAGAAGACTGCAATTTTATGAATTAATGATGGAGCTTATTACGAGAATAGCAATCCAGTTTTTCTTAGACAATTTGTATTTTTGGATAAAGACACATTCTGCCGAAATGAACTTGTCAGATGACACAACTGCCGATAATGGTAAAAAGTAAACCCACAATGAGCACAGGGGAACTACACGCGGTATCCACAAAAACAAAATGTTTTGGGTGGTATTGCTGACCATATCATTGGTCCTTTCTTCTTTACAGAAACGCTAAATGCTGATATTTGCTGTGAACTCACGTAGTACCGGGTATCGCAACAGTGGGCTACCCAGAGATGGCATCTATTTTCAACAAGATGGTACTGCAGCTCATTGTGAACAGAATGTTCGCCAGCACTTAGCCCAAGTTTTTCCATAATGATGAACTGGTAAGAAAGATCACATAAAATGGCCAGTAAGATTCCCAGATTTGCAGCCTTTAAACTTTTTTTTTTCATTTGAAGTCATAGTATATTGAGAAAGACCCAACAACTTAGATCTGGAGTATCGATTAATGGAAGCGGTACAAGACATTCCCAAGGCCGGGTTAAGTAATTTCTTAAGTAGTTTCTATAATCGACTAACATACTGTCAAGTAGCTAAGGGCTACGGCTTTGAATTCAGAATTTAGATATTGAATTATATTTGTTTTGTTTTTGTTTTATTATTCGTTACGCCTTTTAGTTTTCTTGATTTAGAAACAATAAATTTGTACAGAAGTATTTATCTTTAGCAATATTTTAAAAGCTCTTAATGAACATTTTTCGAAAAGGTAAAAATGTAAAACTGTGTCGGTTATACCATTTATAGTTCTTAGTATACGGCTATCTTTACGTACCGAGTTGCATTTCACTGAACCACATGATTGAAAAGTTGCTTAGTAGCGCAGGACTTTTAACTAACCATGGTATAATTAAATTAACTCACTATTTTATTTGAGCTATACTCCTACCGATTTGAATGAGTATTTTCTCATCCCACTCTGGTCGTGATAATGTAGCTTATGGCAATCCGAATTTGGCTTTTATCGTAAGTTTGAAATTCTTCAAATTTTTGCACAAAACCATTTCTGCTTCATCTTTTCAACCACAAATCAAGTGAAATGGACTCCTGATAATTCCTTTTCTTGGAGATAAACTTCTTTGCAAAAGACTCTCCCGTTTAAAGTCCTAAAAAGGACTCGAAATAGATCCTTTTCAACAAAAATCTGCTGACTTAAACAATTATTATTGCTCTTGCTCTTTATAATGTAAATTTTGGATTGAAATAAAATAACACTAATCGAAAATCTGAACGACGTTTGAAATTAAGATCAACTTTGCGACAAAACGAAAAATTGCGTCAGCTAAAATGACTGGAATATGTCAGATTTCTAACAGTCGCGGTTTAAGAGCTACTGATCTCTAAACTGAGATATTTTTTTCCTTTTTCTTCCTACTCTATATATTCATCTTGGGGGATTGATCTTTTTCAGTTCATGGTTAGTAAAAAGCTCCCGTTCCATTTTAAGTTACTGGAACTCTTGGTTGGATTCAGGCGCGAGGTTGAATTCATTTTGGCGCATAAGAATAAAGGGCAAAATTCGCGGACCATTGAATTTCCGCATTTGTTCGCCCAACGAAGCTTCATTTTCAGATTTTCATTTACATTTCCACGAAAACCTGTGGGAGGTAATAACGCTTTAGAAATCACGAACTGGTTCACGACCTTTTAACTGTCTATTCGCTCGCTTTAAACGCAAAATAGCAAGGATGTATTGTTGGTATCTCAATAGAGCAAAAACAGGGAGATTAGCATTTTCCCTTGAAAACACGACTTGCTTTAGAATCAAGATTTTAAAGGCATTTTTTCCCTATCCTATTTCCATTCTCTTCAGGAACTCTGCATTTGTTTCCGGTTATGCCGAGTTCAACGGATTCTACGGTATTTTCTTTGTTTTTCTTTTTTCTTTCTGTTTTATTTACATATAGTTAAATTTTTGTACTAGCGTACACCCAAACTAATAAATTCATTCTGTAATACTCATTGCTATAATGTTTGTATAATACTCCAATGTTACTAACTTTGGTTTAATTCATTATGTGATAATTAATAATCTATTTAAGCGGATAAAAAGTACATGTTTTATGTTATAATATTTTTATTCTTCGCGGCTGTGTTAAAATCAGTTCATAATAAAACTAGTAATATTAAATATTTGCAACCCTACAAGCATATGCTATAATAATATTAATTACAGCTGATTACATCATTGCGCATGCTAAGCGCAATACTATAGCTTCTTTCAGCTCAAGAAAATAGAATTATTTAACACACTAGCTGTCAAATTTAATCGCTTAAATAGAAGTTTCTGTATCAATAAACATGATTCCGAATACAGACAAATTACAGTATTCAGGTTAACACTGACAAAATACGGCAGATAAAAGAAGCATTTCATTATTCGCTACAATTTTTGTTTTCTTGATTTAGCCACAATAAATGTGTACAGAAGTTTCTAGTGTGGGTACTTTTTGAAAAGTTCTTAATGACCCTCATTTGAAATTATAAAAATATATTGAGCATTTCATTTAAAATATGAGAATTGGAGATCCCGGAAGTAGAAAAACGTCTGTAATATATTTTTTTGAGTTCTCAGTGTATGGTTACCCCATACACAGTGCTTCATTGCACTGAACAACATGCATCAAAAGTTATTCAGCTGGTGTGGGACTGTTAACTAACCTTGTATATATTGTTTTTTTTTTTTATTTCACTATCTTAATGAAATATTAGTTACTTTCATACCTGCCGATACTAAAACAGTGTTCTAAAGCCCGCTCTAGTTGCACTTATTTAATTACCATTTGACCTCCAATTAATGACAACCACCTTTTTCAAAATTAAAACCAACGAAAAGAAGGCATTTAATAAATATAACACACCATTATCAAAAATATCAATAATCAATATTCTTTAGATTTTCATGATCAACTCAGCAGAAGGCAACTTTTGCCTGACATATTTCCATTTCTAAACTAATTTGATTAAACAAATTCACAGTTAAAATAAATAAATATTAAGAATTTGTGTAAGTATTGATTTAAATATGTGGCAGTATAAATATGAAGGCAGTTAATTGTAGTACTGAAAATCAGTACATGTATAAATTTATATAACGATGAACGCCACACAGTGACACTTGTCTGCACTAATGCTTAACAAATATTGCCTTAATAGGTTCGCTCAATAGTTTTGAAAAACAAAGAAAGTACTACGCATCTGACAGCATGGTTCGTTTTTGATCTTAAGAAGTTAAATCAATTACATGACCACTGAAAACAATATTAAATATTCTAATTGGATTTATGATATACAAAATGAACGAATTTCTAATATTTATGTGATTAGTGACACTATTTTTAAAAAGTGTAAAGACAAATATTTTCCGAAATATGTTTTTTAATTATTTCGGCTGGATGGCTGTATAATTAGGCATACCTAATAAAAATATTTATTATGAAATTACTGGAAGAATATAATAAAGAAATAATATTGAAATTGTACAAGCCACTATAATGCAAAGAACACTTAAAACTTCCCCAGTCAATTGCTCAGAGTTTGGATACAATGAACCACAGAAATAGGTCTGCAGTCCATCATTGCCTGAAATTTCCAAAATGAGGAAAGCTTATGGGGGAAAAAAAACCACCCAGGCGATTTGCTCCAAACAATATACTCTTCTACTTTGCAGAGTAACAAACCGATGTACTAGCCAACGAAGCCAAGGAATTCGTTTGAGAGGGGGGACTCGTTCATTTTAACTGGTTAAACGTGAGCTTATATATACAGGATGTTCCTAAAACAAATACTCAAACTTCAAGTAAGAATATAAAATAACAAAACAACATATTTTGTTACAAATGGTAAAGGTAGGAGAAAAAGATAATTTTACAAATATTACTGAAAATGAAACCGTTACATTTCATTTTTAACTATAATCGTTATAAAAATTAATCAAAAGTGAGGTATATTGCTTCAATATATGTACTGCAACTATGTGTCTATCTAATACGTTCAGAGACATCAGACATTGTACGTTCAGAATTAGCTCCTGCATACGTACTCGCTAGACGAGCCTATCTCCTGTCTTGTACATCAAGTGTTTCCATAAAAACACATCAAAGGAGACGAGGTCGGGAAAACGAATAGGGCATGCAATGAGACATTCTGGAACAATGCAAATATTACTGTTGAGATATCTTGCGTGATTAGCAGATAACGACATTAATGTTTATGAATATAGATCTTAATAATTAAATTAAAGCTGTAGTGCTTTTAATGCTCAGTTTTAAATTTCTTCTTAGAAGGTTGAACATATATATGATATTAGATTCAAATCTATGGTTATTTATTCATTTTGGTTTAGTCTCTTTATTTTATTCGAAGGTTTCAGTATTGAATTTAGGAATATCAGGAATGTTGTCACTAGGACTGTAGTATTGAAGCAATAATACACCATTCGAACTTCATTACCTGTACATAATATAAAAATAATGATTCGAACCATTAAAACTTTTAGGCTGTAATTTTATGCTGCCTGGCAAATGTCGATATTAGCAAGGAAGGAATTGACAAATGTGTACATTCCCAATGTTAACTTATTCTCATTTGCCATTCAGCACAACCTCTCTCCATCTCAGGTTCACTCTAAGCATGCAGGCAATCATTTTATTTCATTTGATCATGTGCCAGTAGATAATGAAGTTATATTAATAATTATTACAATGTGGCAATTGTTGCTTTATGATTGGAAAAGCGTGTTTTACACACACAGATACATGCTTGGATTCTTAAAATGATGCATAATAGAAAAATATCTACATTAACACTAATAATAAATAAGTTATAACTTTATCAATACAAGTAAAATCTGGAAAATTCACGTTTTAAGATTTATTTGTTGCATTTTTACATACACGTTTAATATTTTATCAATGATGATTCCATTTCAAGATATTGCAGCTTGAAATTACAAGAAAACTGTTTATAACATTTTTACATAAAATATATTTCCAACTTCCTATGAGATGTGTAAACGAAGAAACTCGTAACTCAAGCATAAATCTTCTGATAGTTTAATGCTGATCAAAGGAAAACGTTTAACTTTTGCTTATATAAGTCTTCCGATGATTTATTTCCTCTACTCTTTCTCGGAAGAGAAAAGTGACTCCCACCGCTGCAGTTGATTATATTATTATTTATCTTAATAAGAGCTGAGGATACAGCTTGCGCCGGTCCATCGCCTTGGGAAATGCTAATTTAAATTACTTTTGATGTGCAGCAAAATAACTCAAGAGCTCTTGATGGAAAACCAAGAGATGAGAAAACACAGACAGATGAAAAAAAGGGATTTCTGAAAAGTACCAGCGGTTCCCAGCAGAGATGTTTAAAGCTTTGCCAGGCCGAAGTTTACTTAAATTTATACTTCGTCCCTTACTATCATCACTTACTTTGCGGCAGTTTATTTATTTTTTCCTATCCCAGTTTCGTCCTTTGGATGCTTTTAATAATTACACGAAATACCGAGGGTACCAAAAAAAAGTACACACACTTTCACAGTAGATATTTAATATATTTCAAAGTTGGACCGAAAAACAACAGTAACGTGTAGTATGATGTTCTGTAAACAGATGTGACTCACATACATTATTATAGCGTTGCTACGCGACAGGTAAATCAACAATGAGCAAATGAAGTCAAGATTATCGTATAATGTTCTATAAACAGACGTGACTCATATTACGTTATGCTAGCGTTGCTACAACAAAATGAAGACAAGATTATCGTTTGAAAGCAATTTTGAAGTGGAATTGGAAAACCGAAAATGTTGAAGTTCAAAGGCAATGGAGATTTGTGTACAGAACAGAACCGTCAACGTGAGTAACACTTGCACACATTCGGGACAAATTTGAGACTCGTGATACCGTATACCGTAGAAAACCACCAGCTACATTGGCAGCCCTTCGGGAAGAAATTGAAACAGCATGTGCTGCAATCGCTGAGAACACTTTCGCAAACGTTGCTCAATCAGTAGTTCAACGTACTCAGAAGTGTATCGATGCCGATGGTGGGCATTTTGAACAGCTGTTGTAACTGTAAAGGTCGAATATGATTAGTGCTCATCATTTTCTGCTTGTGTGAATTCAATTTTGTTATGTTAACACAGTTTTTTCTTTGCTTGAAGTGTGTATACATTTATGGCACCCTCTGTAGTGTAGTTATTATAGCTCTTCACTTTGTTGAATTTTCATTACTATCTAAAGCTATTGCCTGCTGAAAGTGTGTAATTTCTTTTGACAAATTATTATCCATAACAAGCTCATCGTACTTATGTTCAAAGTAATGAAAATCTTATGGGAATTAAGTAGGAAAATATCAATCAAAATAACAATCATACCCTAGTTTTACAACTCAAAACCAGAGTAAGTAATCAATTATTTATAACACATAATAATCTGAAATAAGCTGGAAACAGGAGTCATCTTAATACTAATATCCATTTAGTGATTACTTACTGTAGTATCAGTTCAGTTGCTTCCTTGCAGTGTGTGTGTCTGTGTAAGAGGATACCCACAGGACGATCCTAAGCCATTCCTTTAATCTTTCATATCGTTTCGAACGACTATTAGATGTGATAAAAAGGATGTAAATTGAAATAACGAGGAGAAATGATGTTAGGAAGTAGTAGAAATTAAAAATATTTTGTAGAAGGGATTATCTGGGGGTTAGAGTTTTTATTAATGGAAGCTGGAGTGATCAGAGAAAGAAGTCGGAGACAGAAAGGAAAATAAATATGAGTGTGGTGAAAGGAAATTTAAATAAAAAAAATAGCAAGATGAAAATAAAATGTTTGCTGTTTATGGCTCAATTGCAGAACAAATTGTTACATGAAAGAGAAATTTCAGGACCAGTTAAAAGATGGAAACCAGTAGATGTTATACGGTCTTTTCCTAATGACTAATCTTCACTAGGTATATTAGGTTATAAAAATTAATTGTGAGGACTCTAAAATATTGATATAAACTATGCAAGTTTGATTATATTCTTATTAAGCAATATTTGATAACTCAACAGAAATTAAAGGGAAACAAACGTGGATGAAAGAAACTCCGAAAATCCTTTAAGAAATTGAAATGGGAACATTTTGGGCTGATACAGACTGAACGAGGTAAAATTTTGGAATGAGACTAAAACCATACTGAAGGATATTAAAAAAGAGAGTGAGCCAGTCTTAATTATGAAAATCTGTAAATCTTCATAAATAATTTAAAAATTGCCGCAGAAGACAAAAATATAATGAAAATGTGAAAAAGTAGGGAAAATGATGTGTTAAGGTGGTTTAAGAAAGGAATCCTTAAAAGAAAAATATACAGTGTGTGGTGAATTCTATAATATTGGGCATTGTATTTTAAAACTAGAACAGACTAAATGTTGGAGAGAAGAGTTTGTTTCACCACAGTGAATTAAGTTACCAATGTATATAAGCGTTAGCAGAATTTTAAATTTAAAATCAGATAGAAATAAAAAGAGGGAGTTATTTAGAAATAGTGGGTTAAAGTGGTCTATTACATATACGGTGCAAAATGTGAACGACATTGAAAGAAACGCAGCTCTATAACTTATGTTTTTCATATATATATAGTTTGAGCATTAATAAGCATTGTAATTATAGCTTTAAATTTTTACGGTTGTTCTTCTTAAATTTTTGTGGCAAGTTTTGATCCAAAAACATTGTCGGTATTGCTATAACATAACATACAATATATCAGTTTTACGTATGCTAAAGAACAGGAAACAGGACTGTAGAGAGACGCCCCACCTAGAAAATTATAAAACATGGTCAAATAAATAAGAAGAATGCAACAGTTCTTGCACCCCACTCCCCATCAGGACATAGATATGTGATTTTATATAAATATCTAATCTTTAATAACGCATGTAGCTGGGTAAGATAATTTTGTAAAACAATTTTGTACTAATAACGAAGGCATATCTGTAGGAAACGCTCTTCGATACACCTGTCTTGCCTGGGGCGTCCAAGCGGACCATTACAAAGGAAACAATGAACCTTGGTGCTGACTGACGGGACAAAAGGGGTATTGTGTTTTCTAGTCTAGAGGCGAAGTGCTGGTCCGTTACGCTTTCCACAAGGTATAGTAACACCGGCCACCTAGCATTTAATTCTGCGATAGACAATAATGACAGTTCATATTCCAAATTTTAAGAGTAGCGCCGAAAGATAAGTGGGAGCTCACCTATGAGAAACGAGGATTTTGAGAGCTCTGCTTCCGTGGGTTTTTTATTGAAGACCCCTCTTGGCTTCAAGTAGCCGCGCCACCACGCTTTGAGTTTATTATAAAAGGAGGAGCATCCTCAGCGGAAGGCATTCAATTCTAGTCAGTTCACCGTAGGCACTCACAGTGAGGCATTAATTCAATTCCATTCAATTCACAGCTAGCATTCAGTTCTCCGAAGTCATTCAATTCTCGGCATTCAGCTTTTCATTTAAGTGATAGTGAGTCTTTCGTTCATTCAGGCAGTCAGTGTTCCAGCTACGCAATTTCGTCGTCAAGGCAGAAACATACCAAGGGGCATAACAATACGCATGGATAAAATAAATATATCAGAAATTCTCCGTATCCTTGCTAATTAATCTGCAACCACTCCAATCCAATCCACCAAAACAGCAAAATCGGGTCCTGGCGTAGTCTTCCCCGATGTGGAGGCAAGATTTACAGCAACATCATAAAGTAACTACGACTAGGCTTCGCGGCCGGCAGCGGTACGCTACCTTTATTAGCGTTGGGCATCTGTAGTTCCCACACTTACCTTCCGCCTCAAGAGCTAAAAAGAAAGCAAACCATAGTAACACAAACTATGATGTGGAACTGCAAAATGGCAAGAGTTTGAGGAAAAGCTGAATACTTGGATTATGGACCATACTAAAGTGGGACTTTAAGTACTATTCATCAAGCAAAAACGATAGCTTCTAACGGAATTATATCCGATTTTAATGTATCTATATCATGCTGTTCAATATTCATAAAAAAGCCACATGTGAGCTAAAACAAATGTATAACAAAAAAATAAAAAAAATGACAGCTGAGTATGAATAGAAATCATTGCATTTCATTAATTCATCATTAATGCAGAGAACAAGAAAGGTTTCAAGTAGTTTAAATAGAAAACATAGATGAGCTCCATGGATCGTCATTTCCCCTGTGGTTATAAATGATGAATTCATGTTTCATATTCAGTGGCAACTAATGGGGGGCTGATCATAATAGTTTTTCCTATTTATAGTTCGTAATTAGGCTACTAGGAACAACTCTGACGTAAAACCGGCAATTCTTACTGGCTTCCCGTAAGGGGGGGGGGCTACGGCTTTGCTCTTCAGATGCTCCAGGCGCGGGCTCTGCGGACGCTGAACGCCCGTGGTACCTCTGGCGTTACTAGAGTAAGCCAGGCCGGACTTGAGACGAGCCCCTCCCGAAAGGGAGTTGTCCGGATTGGGTTGGACTCGGCGTGGCAGTGGTACCCGGAATTCACGGGCAATTGAGCACTCGCAAGAGTGGTGTGTCCCAGGGAAGTGCCTAAGGCGTGTACCCTGAGGCCGGTGCGCCGGAATCACCGTCATTGTGAGGAGGTGGTGGCTTCCTTAATGCTGGGGTCACTCAGCAGTAGGAGAAGGTCTAAGCTAGTACGACCTATCAGCCAGTGAAATTCTGGTAGCTGGGTGCGCTCGGCTTTTGAAGCTGCAGTTCACTCGGTGCGCTTGGGCGACGTAATCGCCTGCAGCCGAAAGGCGGGTCGGTTTAGGAAACAAAGTGCCGTCCTAATGCAAAAAACCACTGGGCAACACAGACCTCTGTGATGTAGTACTTGCGCTACGCCCCTGGACCCAGGGCCTAGTAGTACCCTAATCCACATGTCCACAATACTTACTGGCTGATATGTTACTTGTCATATATTTGTAACATGGTGTAACGCTCATTTTTACCTCTGTGACGTCACAGGCGATTGGCACTGATTATACATGAGATGAAATGATAAATTGGGAAAAGATTTTTGTTATAACGAAGGAAGCGCTCGAGGCATAAATTAAGGCTAGCTCTCCGTATTTGCCTTTTAACAGCAATGAAGAAAATATGGAAATAACCTCAACAAGACGCTCTTGGCGACCTCCAAACCTCCGTACCTTAAGGACATCGGCAGCTAATGTCTGTATTGACATATCTACAGAGATATCAACAAAGTACATGCGTGAGTTATTTGCTATTCGGTAGACGTCCAAATATGGGTATCGATGTGTTCTGTTATTGCAGGTGCCACTGCAGTGCACGGTTTCCCGGAGCGTGATCAGGCAAATTGCCTATATCAGCGGTTCTCAACCGGTGTGCAGCGGAAGCTTGGAGATTGCACAGAAAAATATTAATGATAAAAATATCGAGTTTTAACTCGTGATAGATAGTGATGAAGATCGAGGAATTTCTTAGTGCAAAGAAAAAAAAAAAACATTTTCAGTTCCGATAATGTCAATACTTGCAATCTCCCACTGCTAAGATTCCTGAGGCTATTCTATGAATTTTCCAATAAAATGTTCGAATGTTCGACTGCGCATATAAACGTGGAAAAGCGCACACCGTTTTATACGTAGCAATAAAGTTTCATTGCGTTTACAGCCACTGCTTGGAATACCGATAGAAGATAGGATTAATCACCACTGTAGTATTTAGTGATTGGTACAGCATTTTACCATTTACCTAATTCTGCTACGAAATATTTAGAGTATTTCCTTAATGTGTTCAGAGAGATTTCATTTCTGTGGATTTGTGACCACACTATGGATAATTTTAATGTAAAAAAATTAAACGGAAACCAGAACAGTTGATGTGCAATGTCGGCTAGCATGCCCGTTTTAATCTGAAGATTGAGTTTCATCAGCCCAACTAGTTATAAGATGTCAAAGAAAACAAAGACAAAGACAAAAGAAAGGATATACAGTGAGATTATTTCGGTTACAGTCATCTGAGCACGGCTGCTTATTGCGCAAAGTCGGTATTTTTACTTTAGTGTTTTATATTTTTACTGAGAGCATAAAACGATATTGTATTTAAAACTAATAATAATGAATACTACCCTGCGGTATAAAGGATTTGGAAAATTATGCTCGTCGACGATAGTACATTGCCGACAACTGCGTGGGAGATTCCTGTCTTTGAACTAACTTTTCTTCCATAAGAACAACAGATTCTTATCATTGAGAGATCACATCTGTTGTAACTTTTAACAAGTTGGTGAACAGTTTCTATGCTTGGAACATGTTTTTTAGGATATATTCTTGAGAATTCTAAGAATTCCTTTTCACATATGTACCGCAATAACCCCGTTCATTAAAAAGTAGATTTATGTAATGGCATATCTAACGAAGAAAAATAGCACACAATTTACACACAATGAAAGCACCTAGCAACAGTAGTAGTAGTATCGGAGGGGGTATTGGAGAGAGTTTTGGAGAATTTCTACTTCAGCTATAGGTCTTTTGTTCCAAGTCCCTTATAGTATTCCAAATTCTGTATTCTTGATGAGATCCAGAACCTTACTTCCTATAAGGGGATCATCCATATTGGGATATGGTTGAGGACCGAAGAGTTGGCATCTTCTTCTCTCCAGGGCTTCACACTCTAGAAGTAAATGTTTCGTAGTCTCGTGAGATTGGCTGCAAAGTCTACAAATGGACTCTCCCTGGAAGAGTCCCATTTTCTGGAGATGTTTCCTAAATTGACTATGCCCAATAAGTAATCCCACCACTATCCTTAACTTTTTCCTTCCCAACATCAGGAACGTTCTGGTGAGCATGGGATTAGACCCACTGACAAGGCTTTTCCCAAAGGCTTGCCCTGGGTAACTGGACCATCGTAATTTATGTTCCTCTCTGGCCCATAAATTAATTGTTGTCCTTACTGTGGACTCTCTAACTCCACAGGCTGGTTCCGGACCTATTCAGGAGCTAGATGCTCCTTTCTTGGACAGTTTATCTGCTTCCTCATTCCCTGAAGCACAGAGTAACACACGCACAAACGCTCGCTGACAAAACCTCCCTCAAACTAACTACAAGCAGCTACATACATATGCAGAACAGAACTTGAAATTGGCTTCTCCTTTCGGCGCGTAGCTCCCTAGCCGCTCTGTACATATTAGTCACTTAGTATCTAAATTCTGGTAGATGGGACAGGGTAACCCTCACTTTGAATGCAAAGTTATAAGGATGTATTTAGCGTGGCCTGTAGCTTCTTTTAAAATCTCGCACCATCGAAAAAAATCATTAGCCCTGAATGCAAATGAACGAAATGAACGAAATAGCCAATAAATTCTGTCAACATTCACAAACGATAAAGAGAAACGGACATTCTAAATTAATGAATATAGTAAAATTGTTTGCTTCTGAGCTTCTGAAAAATGCAGTAGGTCAGTTATAACGTAGATTGAGCAGAGGTCAAGATAGAAGTAATAATAGAGAAGGGTGGTAGGGGTGTGCGCGCGCGAGCAATTGCAACCTGAGAGCTCGGCACTAATTAGTACTGTTGGCAGAAGTGGTTGTCCCTTGGGTAACACTTCATGATAATGACTCTGTGACGCGCGACACTTTACACCCCTTCCACAACACGCCAACTTTACCACACAAGTATGTGAAATGGTGTATCTTACGATATTCTTCATTTCTTTTCATAAGTGAGCGTTCAAACATCATGGAAAATACTTTTTTTTATTTTTTAACTCCTACTTAAAAATAACTAATTATAATCAGGCCATTGATAATATTAACTTACTTAAATAAACGAAATGTATATGAAAACGCCATTTAGCAATGCGAGAAAAGTATGATTTGTACATACTTTTCTTTAATTGGTTACAATTATCTACAGAACAGATAACGTAGAACAAAAGTCAAATGTGAAATTAGGTTTTTACGTGTATCAGCTTTTTGATTGGAATCCAAAATGCAATAGTAACGATATTAAACCAAATGTATACATATTTTGCTGCGGATGATCTGGAAAAACGTAGGAGAAATCAGTGTTATTATTACTATAATGTTTCATCTAAAATTGTATCAATTCATAGTAGTAGTAGTATTTCTTTGAGAAATAAACCCAATTAAGAGCGGATTTTAGGGGCAAGAACATCAGAGATGCCCAGAAAAATCGCCCCTATTGTACATGCTGCAATATTATTCCACTGCCCTTTCAAGTTCTACTTTTTGTCGGTCCTGGCGGTGTAGTGGTAAACATACTTGCCTTCTAAATCCAAGATCGCCGGTTCAAACCCGGCCAGGATCGATGGATTTTTTCGGGCGTAAAAAGCCTTCGGGAGTAAAGTCATGGGTCCCGTGTCGTACATTTACGGCACGAAAAAGAATATCAAGCCTGAAAGAAGAGGTCTCTGAGCAAAATTTGTCAGCTGTTTCACGCCCAGAATAGAATGGGACGCTGATGACCTGTGATGTTAAAGAGCGTCCATAAATAAATCAAATCAAACAAGTTCTACTTGCTTATCCTCTGCAGTAAGCATTATAAGTGATTGATTACTGAACGTAAGAAATAAAATGTCGATAACGGAAGCCTATACTATATGCAGTAAGTACAGAGTTACTAATATATATACATATAGAAAAATCTTACCTAAAGTAGCCTTCAACATAAGGCAAACAACTAGAAACTACATTTTGTAACACTCAACACTGTGACACATTTATTTAATATGGGATATAATGATTATTAAATTACTTAAACAAATATAAATATTATATTTTTATATTGTGATAATTTTGAAATTAGGGATATTACCTAAATTTTTTTTTGCATTAATAACAAAGTTGACCATCTTGAAGCCTGCCAGACTGAAAGGAAATTTGTAACAGCTCGAACCATAATTGAGCCTACACAGGTGCAAACTCTAGATTCTTTCAGCGCGAGAACATTACTTTTTACTTAGATATATACTCGTAGTATAATAATTTAATCTCGTAATAATATTTTTAAACTGCAAAATTGGTAAAAATATTCATAAATTTTAATAACTTTTCCTCCATGCCCTTTCTAGTAAGAAATACGCGAGCTATTTCTTTAAAACAAAAGAACGTTTTTGAATAGCTGCAATAATTTATTCATAAATATTAAAAATATCTAAAATAGTGTATGATACAGATGTTACAACTGAGTTTATTTTGTTTCTACTCACCAAACAAAATACCGTTATTAACAATTGTGTCATAATGAACTATTTAAAAATAATTAATAACTATTTAAATATAATTAATTTGGGAACTTGATTTCACAAAGTAACATACTTATTTCAATCTCGATACATTTTTAGTGGACAAAGACGAGATGATATTTTTCATACTTCTTTTCTTTCACCTCTTTTTTATCTTTCATCTTAATGGTTCAGAAGGTTTTACATCTGTAAGCTCTACCGGATATTCTTAATCTATTTTTATCATTCTAAGCTCTTGACTGCGACTTTCTCTTACTAATTTATGGGTCCTGAAATCTAAACCCGAGAACTTTAACGCTTCGACATTCAAGTCTTATATTAAGCGAAGGCAAGTTGCTGCGACAGGGAAATACCTAATGGTGTGTCTGGGAAAGACTGACAGATGGGACTTGTGGCGCCTTAGGGCTGCTTTATATCGCAATCTGCTGTACAATAAAGTACTTCAAATGCCGATCCTTATCCTCCGGGTTTCACTTCTTTTCCTTGTCATAATTAGGCCCCCAAGAGCTGCCAAATTTTTTCTCTATTGGGCATTTATTCACTTACTATATATTTTACATTTACTTCCGTATGCTTTGTCTGGCGCTTTTTCAGCTGGTATTATTATTATTATTATCCGTTGATAAAACAGAACTATTACACTTTTCCATTAAATTTTTCAAGTGCTTGTAATAGAATCTTTAGTTCAAACGTAAAACGTTCTTGGAAAGATTTTTCTTCTTTGAGGAATGTGTAATAATAAAGTTGATAGGAAAAGGATATTCGTGGAACTAGTATAATGTTTCATTTCTGACATTTACATATCCTGGAAGTAAAACAACTCCTAATTTTAAACGTTTCTGAATTTTATCTTTTTAGATTAGCTCTTGACACATGTCCAAAACAGTGACTCATTCGTTGTTCCATTATTCCGTAAGCTTTTAAACTATTATTAATAACGAATAAATGTTGCGTTAACTTTCCAAAAATTTTTTTCGTAGTGTGTATTAAATTAAACATTGTTTCTTCTATATGGTATAACATTAATCCAAATATTTACAGCCGAAATACTTATAAACACTAAAATATAAGGTATTTGACACAGATTAAGTATATAGCTTATAACTGCCTAAGAGAAATGTCATTAGTTTTATTTTTAAAGCTCTCTTAATTTTGCTGCAAATATTCTGGTAGTCAAGATGCAAAATGCTTAGTAAGGATTACGCGTTCTTAAAAGTTTAACACAAATGGAGTTCTTGTAGTTGATATTTTTATCAATCTCAGAATAAAAATCTCTATTTGTATTTCATGGTACATTTTATAGAAAAAGTACCTCAGATAACCTGCTTACTCTAGAGATGAGAGAATTTCCCACACACGTACTTCCTAGGTGAGAGTTCCAGGTCTATTTTAGATGTTCATTGCAATCCTAATGTGTTGAATGTAACAGCAAAGCTCTCCTCTCCATTCAGCACACGTGCTCTAAAATATAGTTCCTGCAGCATGAGCTTAGCGAAATACTCTGTTGACAAGCAGGATTAGCCGCATAAACTACGCGATGCACGTTTGACATAAATTATGCCTAATGTACAAATATTTTAAATCCGGGATAACTTTTTGTTACATAATAAACACCTTACATAAGAATATATCAACACATTTTTGCCTTAGCGCATAGTAGAAATAAGAATTTTGTTAATTGTTTAGTTTTGAACTGTAAAATATAATTAAAAATATGACGACGATGCAAATACTTTAAAATGAAAACTTTCTTAAATACAAATTTATTTTTATTCCATTATTAATTAGACGTAGCTTAAAAAACCACAAATTCACTACGTTTTTTTAATAGTGTTTAACGTTCATTTTAGCATCTGAGGCATCATAGACGGTGGACACTGAAGATATATAGCACAAAATGATAAACTAGGAAATATATATTTTTAAGGAAGCGCTCTAAGGTCTACGTTTAGGGCACCTCCCCGGCATTTGCCATTTATGAAAACTGAGGATAACCTGGAAAATAACTCATTCAGGAAGAGCCCTAGACCTATCGCTCACGGGTCCGTGCCTTAACAACCTCAACTACCCATGGCGGTTTTTCACTAAGTATTAGTGCAATTGTATTTTTAAAAACACTATAAACAGTGCAACAAAACATTCATACACATACTTTACGTTATTAATGTGTTCAACTGAACCATTATTTACTTTTGTGTTATCCACAGTTTGTTGTGATTATTACACTTGCCGATTTATTATTGACTTCAAGTGGGTCGTTGTTGCTTTGGTTTTTTCCACTTTAATTATATTCCACAATTAACATCTTTGAATATTCTGTATTACAATATATTTTTGAAAAAATGAAATTTTACGGAAGTAATATTTGGTTGCTTTCTAATCTACATGATTATTAAAAACAAAGTTTATTTCAATAAACTAATGATAAGTCTTTTGAAACATATTAATTGAATGATATACATTAAAAAATCCCTTAGGAAGCAACAATTATACCATAAAATTACCCAAATTTTTTAAAAAATAAAAAACTTGTTACTTTTGTTGTAAAAATATCTGATAAAAATGAAATGTAATTTAATATTAAAACATAGAATGGAGAAATCAACATGTCACATAATATAAAATTAATTTAAAACATATATAGGATTTTTTTAAATAAATCGTTTTATAAATAGATAAAATACTATAGAAACAATGCAAGCACTGGTTAAATCTTATGTCTTAAAAGGTTTTGTTTTATAAACGCAAACATTTCATTAGTCATTTTTGTATGGGTTATGACGTCACCAAACAATTATTAAATAGTTTATTTTTTATAAAGCACTATTATACAGGATGTAGGGAAACCCACTGCGCAATTATACATAAGCTGGAAGTGTAGTCAACAGGCGGATTTACCAGCCTCAGCCCGCTTAATTTTATTGGAAAACACTTTCTGCAAATGTGTTAAGATAACGAAAAAGGCGAAGCTAAGCCTTGTCTGTATAGGTAATATCAAGAATATCAATGAAATTTCTTTCAATAAAATATGTAAACCATTCGTAGTAGCGGGTTCACTTTTCATGATCCGCATTTTTCACTTTTTACATTGCTGTCACTTTATACGGGAACAGTTTCAATGTTTGCCCGCTTTATGCTCGGTTGCAAGCGCAATATGCTTTTCTTATGCCAACTTGCGCAACGAATTTGATTCGCTGCGCCGATAATCAGAAATGTCCAACAACTTCCCTTAGTTTAGTTTAGGTGGTCTTCCAGTTCGTTCGCCATCTAACACTGAGCCTGTCTCTTGAAATTTCTCAATAAGTTGACGAACTGCATTACGATGAAGTACAGCTGTTTCTCGGAATTTTTCAGCAAATGCTTCCTCTATAAATCTGTGTATTTATTGTCTTGTTGAAAGACATGTTCAATAAGAAACATGCATTCCTCAATTGAAAGCACCATATTTTAATAGTAAATTGAATATCTAAACAATAAATGTCGCTTTCAATAGCATTGAATTAAATAATTTAATGTTATACAACAACGGAACAAATTAAAAAAAATCATGCATCTATGAAAAATCAATCATGCCAACTTGCGTAAAGATTCTATGTAGATAAAACCGTAATCTACACCCATAGTCTAAGTGCACAGTTTGTCGGAACACCCTATATAAGTATTAAACTTTAACTGTATTAATATATACAGCCTTTCAGTTTCGGTACACTCCAATTTAAAACGAATACGAGGTTGATAACCATTGGAAGGTGAAGGCGAAGAGTAGATCCCAAAGGTAAACAGGGAGACATTTTACATTAATATAACTGGTGGATTTTCAGAAAAACTTGGTGCAACAAAATATACCATACTAATTACATTAAGACATTTAATAAGCTATATAGGAAGTGTAGATCCGTAATTCATAAATAGACACCTGAACAGGCCAACGCAGAATGGACATAAAGTCATCGCTGAACAAAATCGGTTATCCCCAAATTAGTGCCCTGTGTCTGGTGGAATTTTAAATGTGCGATTTACTGAGAGTTTGTTCCAAACGGGTATAAAATCGATGAAAACTTTTATTCAATCGAAATACAGTTCTCTTGCAGCGTGACAATGCCAGACCCCATACACTCTAACAACCATGGAAAAATCCAGGAACTGGAAAAGATCGAACTGCTACCACACCCAGTATATGAGCTTGCGCCTTCAGATTGTCACACGATTCAATTAATTCATTTCCTGGGTGCAAAAAAATTCGAAAACGTTGAAACTGTGGGAATCGGTATCACCGAATTCTTTGCATCATAATTCAGAAACTGGTACCGTACTGGTACCCCCCTGAGAGGTGGCCCAAGACCATACTTTAGAATTTTCTTTACTTTAATGATTATTTTACTTTTTTTCAGAACACATTCCAAACAAAATTATGCTTAAAGCTGAATATTATTTTTAGACAATATCTATAAATAGCATGATAAAACAGAGCTTGAATGACAGGTGTTATGAAGCAATACCTTTCAAATATACTAGCTATGTAAAATGAATTTTAGATGTAGAACTGAGTGCGGTGTTCTATAAAACAAAATACTAATAACTGAGTTTATTTCTTGCAAAAGTATGGAACTTCTACTGTTATCTGAAGAGGAGAAAAAATCGCCTTTTTCTGCAAGTAAGTTTTAAGTAAATGCAACAATTTTGTTTATTTATTATAATAGTACAGATTAGGCGACCTAAAATAACCTGTTATTATACTATATTAATGACCTTTATATATATGGGACGTCAGAATGAATTCCTCCATGATCTCCGCAGAGATTCTGTCGTTTATTTTAATGAGCATTTCCGGCGTAGTTTCGTGGAGGCGGCACGAACGCTTTTAAAGCATTGTCGGAACATATCCATGCTCTTGCACTCTCTCCATAATGTAACTTCACAAAGCATTATCTACCTTGGTGAAGTCAATTCTAGGCGGAGGGCAAGGAAAACGGTGTAGGTGAGTGTAGATTTTCGTGTCCAGTCCAACTATGTAGAAAGTGTCATCGAACCATTCACGAACGACAACATCAAAGAGGTGTGTTAGTGCACCATCTTGTTAGTGTCAGACAAGTGTTGAGAATGCCTGGTGCTTGCAGCTGCGAACATAATCAGATATTTAACATGCGAAGATATCACACATAATTTACCGACTTTTGAAAGAAACAAGGACCAAACAAATGGTCTGTATTCGTCCCCGCCCATATCTTCACATGCAGAAGAATATGTTTAATTTCTTTATACAAAAGACGAATCTCCTTAGCTCAGAATATGATCCGAATGCTTGAAGAGCAGTCAATGATGATTTCTTATGTCTCACATGTATTGTAAATATTTGAAGGAACAAGGCACGTGCAGCCTGGTGCCTATCAAAATATTCATTTGTTAATTAATTGATAATTACAGCGAGGAAAGGTTTGATTTTCATGTGATCGCAGGACTTGCAACTCAGCGACACTTTTATTGTTGATTTGATAGCCGCTGAGTACGCGATAGCAGCATAAATTTCTGTTCGAGTGGAGGCTCTGCCACTTCGCTTCGCATTTTTAACATATCTCGGACTGAAAAGTTTTTTTCTCCCGCTTCAAACAAATCACCTCTCATCGATTGCGGCTTACCAAAACGGGCTCTAATGTGAGACAGCTCGTGGAACCAGACGAACGCCCTAATTCTCTCCTCTCAATGAAAACACTCGTTTTGCACTCTCGAAACTTGTTTATTTGCATTATTCATACTCGTTTTTGTATATTGTTTCAGGCCAAATTGAAGTCCTTCATACGAGATCTGCCACATATAAATTTCATAAACATAGCAAAACAACAGGTTTTTTTTAAAGTATACTGGGACTGTTTGCCAGTAACTTTTATTATACAACGCTTTTTTATAAATTACCATTTTTGTGAGATGCATACGCTTGTTTTTTTTTCTACTAACAAGTACATGAGTAAAAACTATATTTTTATTTATAAATGTAGAATTTGTGATTATTAACGATGTGAAACTTTGAACCCCGCTTGAAATGGTGGAAAACAAAACACTGTAAGAGACTATGTATACCTAATAGCTATGACAACAGATAAAAAGGTATATGAAACTCGTTTTGATAGAGTAAATACACAATAGTTAAGTAAACTTTAGTATATGAGAGTACAAAAAGTAGCTATTTATATTAAAATGTGCGTGATATCAATGGGTATGAAAACTCTCCAGGTCTACTCAAGTTATAAATATTACAAATGTTTAACTGGACAACTCGTGCTGCAGGGCATTATGCAGACAATAGTCAAGTCCATGCCATAATATGTTGCAACATGTATCTATGGTTAAAATGGAAGTACAAAACGTCTTCATAGCACTGGCATGCGAGACAACGTTTTCTATGCATTAATACTCCCCCCCCCAAAAAAAAAATACTCATGGATGTCCCATTCACTTAGAATAATCTTGTATTTATTTTCTATCAAAATAATTTGGTAAATACATGAAATACAAATGCAACATTTAATATTGCCAACAGTTGCGCTTCCTGCCTAAGGAGCAGCAAAAACAAGATTGCCTTATTCGTCTATTTATCAGCAAGTGTGGAAGCTATTTCCTCATGTGTACAGTAGGGCTTCATTTTTATCAGTATATCTATTGACACCGCGAGTAATGGACTAAAGCCTCCCTGGCTTTTGAGAAATTGGATCAATACTATATATTACTACGTGATGTGTGGATTACATTGCAATATTAATCATTATTCAGATAATATATAAACAATTGTGAAATGTTATTAATTAAATTATCTCGCAAAAAAGGACATAGTTTGAAATCAGAGTCAGGTGGGAAAAATTCGAGATCATAGCCTACATCCTGATTAAGGATTTTCGACTTATCGTACCGATGCTCTTACTATATGAGGGTACCATGTCCGACCACAACCACGATACTCACCCATTTGAGGGTACATACTTTGAATTCTTTTAAGGTTATCTCCTAGGAAGCCTTAGTCCAAAGCACAACTAATGTCAAAACATCACATTTAATATAAATTAAGAGTAACAGTTGATTTTTAACTGTGAGGCCTGTGTCACAAGACTCGAAGGCTTCGAGTCGCTTCTTCGGAATGAATTATTTGCAATAAGAAAACCTTAGAGGTTTCCAGGGCATATATACTTAGATGTAAGGATTCATGGTTGTGGCCGGATTGAGCGCTATAGTGTACGCACGTTGCAGCACCATAGATAGTGCGGTTAACTATGAAGTATAGGCCACAAGTACTCGAAAGTTTTGAGTCACTTCTTCGAAATAAGATGTCTGTAACGAGGCGACCTTAGAGGTCTCTAAGGTACACAGACTCAGATAGTGGAGTTTCGCAGTTATGGTCGAACAGGGAACAGTAGATCTGATGGCAAGGGCATAGCAAACTCGCAGTTTAATTTTTTTACTTGATTTCGATTTTTTTTTCTGGCTCTGATATGAAACCTTAGCTTGTTTGCAAAAATTACAATTTATGTAAGGTTATTGTATAAAAAACAAATTTCATACAACTTTCCTGTGATTCAATGCTTAAATATTTTAATAACGCCTATAAGTTAAACTTTATTTTGAGAGGAGGTGACTAAGTACACTAAATTCCTGAATGTGCATCACTAACCTACTTTAATTTAAATGCATGACTTTTCTTCCTAATTCAAACTGGTTCGCGAGGTTTTCACGAACAATCTCCAGCGAAGGTTCTCCATGACCATGAATCTGATTTCGTACATTTACGGCACGTTAAACAATCCCATACTTGATTAAAAAGCTCCCCGAACAAAATTACCGACAATTTCTCATCCAAGTAAGTACCTTAACTTCACACTAGGCGGAACTTGGAGCATTTGGCTGACCACCTGCTCTTCTGACCTCTGTAGGTGTCAAGTGCAACTAATTTGAATGGTTCATTTAGGCCGGGACTGCTTACAATAGAAATTCCGAATAAATTTCTTATCAATAAGGTTACTGATGATGTCTATTATACTTTTAAAGCAGAAAATAATATTAAACAACTCAAAAGTTTATTAACCTCATAGTTCCAATTTAATAATAATTAATGCAATATATTCGCGTATAGTTTTAATCTACTGCTTGATATCCTGTAAATATTTTCTATTCCGACTATTAAAATGTGACTTGAATTAGTGGAAGTAGCTGATATTTTTTATAAGTTGGATTTGCATATCAATTTACATGCATGTAAATATCTTGTACCTCAAGCTAAAGCCATAAAATCAGAAAATAAAATAACTAAACACTTGGTAAATGTAGGTAGTTCTTTCTTTCAAAAGTACATACATATTTGAATAGTTTCTCCCTAAACTCTCTAGACGCTGTCTGGACTATCATGGCTACCAACCACTTTGTGCTCAGCTTTATTTGTGTCTGAAAGAACTTTTAGAACTCTCATACGATTTGTGATACTTTTCAATTCATTGAAAGAAAGCTTGCGAGAATTGGGGGATTACGAAATAAAGCCATATTTCGATGGAATCCTACCGACCCTCAAGCAATGAAATTGCTGGGCAGAATATCTATCTGACTCTGGAACTGAAGCGTGGTGAAAAGGCCATGTCACCCCCTTTTTTGCAGTGGTGGTTTCTGGATATGAAGTGAGGGTGGTATGTAGTTAAAGATGGGTCTAAATCGGTCTTAGTTTTGAACGAAAAATGTACATGCTTCCTTTTTAGAAAAAGAAATAGCACTCCGTTGAACATAGTGATATATCTGCTATAGGATCTTTGAAACTTTACAGAGAATGCACGAGGCAAAGGTTTAGGAATAATCCTTGCCGAGAACACCGTAAACAGACCGGAGAGGTGGTGAGCAAATACTGTTCAAATTCTTTACTTTATTCGCCGTCATCAGCTTTATATTTTGTTATTCTAGCACGACATGAATTTCAAGCAATTTTCGAGTACAAGACATGCCGTTCTTTAGTGTACTCTTTTCTTTTCCCAAAGTGACATATTTCTTGACTATTTACTTGGTTTTAAACTGTCTCTAAATATAAAGTTATTAATAATGTAGAGGAAACGAAAATTACAACCGACCTTGTTGATTCTAAGGCGAAAGTAAGACCCAATTAAGTATAGCTAAAAGTTGCTATAAGGGGTGGTTTTAGATTAAAAAAAACTGGTGAAAACGTTAATAAAGGGAAAGTTTATAATTAAACATATTTAATGCTATACTTTTTTTTTTACTGCCCCGTGTGGCTGAGGTTGTTAAAGCGTGGACTTGTGAGCGGGAGGCCTGGGGTTCGATTCCCTATCAGGACCGCTCTCCCCGACTATTTTTTTTTCTTCAGGTTTTCCCCAGCCTTCATAAATGGAAAATGTTGGGGAGGTACACAAAACTTACACCTGGAAAGCTTTCTTCCTTAAAAAATACTGCTTTCCCAATTTATCACTTCGTTTCATGTATCACCAGTGTTTACTACTGGTGCCTCAGTAGTAAAACCAGGCGTTAAACACTTTACACATTGTTCAACGGTATGCTCAATTTTTAAAAGTATACGTTCAGGAATATTCGTATTTCAACTACATCATTTTTTCCCAATTGTTCTTTTTATCTGTATAAATGCCTAATTATTTAGCTGTTCCCCCCAAAATAATTTCTTAGTGCAGTAATCAATACTATAGCTTAAATATGTAGCATTAAATAATTATTACTATGCTACAAAACGAAACAACTGGAATTATTGATTCCGAAAGATAATTTGAGGTTAAATGCACTTTTGGACTTTTAACATTTCAAATCATATGATCATAAATTAATTTTACAATATTGCAAAGATGAGAAAAGGTGCATGTTTTGGAAAACAGAGTTTAAATATTTTTGTTAATATTAATTTTAGCATAAAGAGGCATATTACAGTCAAATTCAGCAATCCTGTTTTACATTGACAAGCTAATATGAAGAGAATCCCTTAAAATTTCAATTGGATTAAAGTACTTTATTTATAATGAAAAAAGAGTAATATGTACTTCAGTTCGTCAATAACATGCAGAAGGATTTTGTTTTTGCAGCTTGTTTACTTTGAAAAAACGTAACAATGAGAAGTTAGAGCTGCAATCACATAAAGTTTCATTTTTAGTGTTATAACAACGATAAACTGTGAGTTGGCTCCTAAATGCTGCCAATTTCAAAAAATTTAAATGTCACATACTTTAGTAAGTGCATTTTCTAGCATTATGTACCTATTATGTTAAAAATACTAATATGTTTGTTAAGAACTTTCTGTTGATTATCTGATTACAACAGTAGAGAGGCACGCACACTATTTATTTTCTAGCATTTATTAACAAAATACAATGATAGAAAGAGAGAGGGAGGGAGAGAGTAATAACGTGTTTAAATTCACTCACTCACTCATGTTTTTCATCCATTGATAAATATCAGGAATTTTATCCTTCATGTTTTAATATACAGAGGGTACCAAAAATGTGTATACACTTAAAATGAAGAAAAATCTGTATTAACATTGAATTCACACAAACAGAAAATGATCAACACTAATCATCTTAGACTTTTACAGTTACAACAGTTGCTCAAAATGCCCGCCATAGGCGTCGATACACTTCTGAGTACGTTGAACTACTGATTGAATAACAGTTGCAAAAGTGTCCTAAGCGATTGCAGCACATGCCGTTTCAATTTCTTCCTGAAGTGCTGTCAGTGTAACTGGTTTTCTACCGTATACAACATCCTTAAGAGTTCCCCATAGGTAGAAGTTCAGAGGAGTTAGATCCGGAGAACGCGGTGGAAACTCAATTGGACCTCTTCGTCCTATCCATTGCCTAGGATAGTGCCTTGGATCCAGTGCGCGGGGCTTGTTGCTGTGCGAGGTCTCCCAGATCTTGTGCAATTGTTACTCGCGTTGGCGATTCTGTCCAGTACACACGTCTAGCTTATCTTTGAACTTCAGCAACATTCTCTGTTTTCCAACACCTCTTCACAACACCTTTGCTTTCTGCTGTTTAAACGATAATCTTGACTCCATTTTGTTGTAGCAATGCTAGCATAACGGAATGTAAGTCATAATGTTTACAGAACATCATAAATAATCTTGGTTTCATTATTCATTGTTGATTTATGATAATCTTCGCTTCATTTGTTCATTGTTGATTTACCTGTCACGTAGCAACACTATCATAATTTTGTGAGTCACATCTATTTACAGAACATCATACTACACATTACTGTTGTTTTTCCGTCCAACTTTGAAATATATTAAATAGATATCTACTGTGAAAGTGTGAATACATTTTTGGCACCCTCAGTATAGCTGAAGAGGTTGAATATTGATTGTCCATTTACTGTCGTTTTCTCTTATTTATTTACTAATTAAATACTTTAACTTTCTGTCCCGAGTTTGCAATGTACACTTAACCTCACTGCTTTACAAAATTCTTACGAGCTATTTCTGCACATCAATCACTGTGTGTTTGATTTTACGAGCTTTAGGAAGAGGGAGGCTATGCATTCCCCTATACCACCTTAAAATCCAACTATCTTCCTCCATTTTGTGTTTGATTTACTGCACAGAAATGGAAATACAGAAGCCTTGGAAGATATTGAAAAAATGTGATTTTCCTACAGCTCCCTATATGTGGTTTGAGTTCTATACCAACATGTAACTTAAGCTACAGAACACGTAAAATTTGCAGGCTGTATCTATTACTGTTAAGAATTAATATTAATATTAAAAAATAAAAAGTCGAAATTAGAGGAAAGCTTATCTTTAAAATAATTTTATAAAGTAATTTAAGAGTGAAGCTTTTAACACTAGAATCTTTGCAATAATAACAGTAAACGGCAACTTAATTTACGCAAAGGCCTTTATCAGAAACACGTCCCATCACTGGCGAATTGATAATTAGAATGTTCAATTAGGTTTAAAAATAGTCTAAGTCTTAGTGGCATTCCGCCTGTATATAGGCAAAAAGGTTAATACTACTGTACACGCGGTAGCTAACACAGCATCTTGTTTACTGTACAATACCGGCAGCGATAGAAGCTAAACGTACACAAACACCAACTGTCTAGTCTATAGGTAGTGTATACGTTATCAGGTGTTTGTACATGCGCATTACTTTGTATCTAGAAATTAAGTTTTTAGTGTCGTATTATTTTTATGCACCTGTTCCGTTTAGTTACTCCGATCCTCCCCCATTGAAATAAAATAAACTGCTTATGTACACCCAATCATAATAATTTATACATTGTAGCTAGTGATGTAGAGAATTAGTATGTATATATTTATAAAACAGTATAACTATAATCTGTAAAGTGTTCTTTGTTTTTTGTTACGGTACCTTGTAAAGGCAATAAAAGATTCATAAAACTTTATACAATGAACCCGAGGAACAAGAAGGAACCTCCTGCTTTCTTTGTTAAAAGAATAGCTACTGCCAGGATTAATAAACTAAAAGAATTTTAAACCGTTTGGGGCCTTGACCCCGGCCAGTGGTTGTACAGCTGCCCCTTTAAACCAGCCAATGTCAACAAAAGTTTTAAACTTTCAAATAACAAGAATTACAGGTGAACTTTAACCAACGAATGATAGATGAATGTTTCAATTGTTTAAAGAAAGGCGCGAGGCTTGCATGTGTCTTTTGGCATCTCCTAGCCAACGATTTTTTTTATTTGAATTTAATGTATAAGGGAATCGGCAGCTCCGCTGGGGCTTTCAGTTCAACTCAATTCTCAGAGGCAATTCGACTTAGCAACGAGTTTTACACACTCCCAGACGCAGTAATAAGATCTATACGCGGCAAGATACACGCAGTTCGCAGTACTCATTTAAGTTGCACTTTCAGGTTTACGCGCCTCGGTAGTCAATTTTAAGTTTCACACGCGGCAAATAAGTTAGTATCGGCGTAGCTAGTCTATCGTAGGCAAAACACCAGAGAACGCGAAAGCTTCAGATACAATAAAGTGCTTACATTATGTGTACTCATTTATACCAGTAAATTTCTCTCCCAGTCACATTGAGTACGAATAAACAAAATAGTCGAATTCACTCTGAGAAATTGTTGTCATTAAAGCGTGGACAACAGAAACAACGACAACGACAACAACACCCAAACCAAACCTCTTTAAAATTTGGTGTCCAACGTGGCTGTCATATTAAATCGCTTCAACATAGACGATGGCCATTCTAAGTACGCCTGTAATTTTTCTCTCGTGTACACTTGATTCGGAACTGGGAAAAATGCACTCTGTGCATTTCGAAGCTTAAGATTTTATAGGCATCCTTTGATAAGAGTTTTAGTATTTTTATCTGACATTACAGATCAGAAATCTACCCATTCGGATATATCTTTTGCTGCCATCTATCAATTCATTGGTTTTTTCACAGATGCTACTGAATCAGTTGATCGAATTATATGGAGTGGTAGAATGTGATGTTCAAAATGCATGGAGTTGTCAAAACATAAACTTAGACCTATTCTCAAAAATCATGAACATATTACTTTATTGGATAAGTTTATTAGATAAACCTTGTTGTTAATATTGATATAGACGGGAGCTCATTTTGCTATGCAATAGGAACGTGATTTTGCGACTGCCAATTACTGCGTAACGGTCTCGCCATTTGTTGAGGGTAATCATGTCGCGCGGTAGGAAATCATGGCTGACATTTTTTTGATTATTTCGTTATTTATTAATAGTATATAATAATTAATAATTTATTTACCATCATAGTAGATTCTCAAAGTGTCTATTCTCCGCTGTGAGACATGCCTTAATCTGTTTGAAAATATTTTGAGACCCGGCAATTCATCTCGCGAATATTGTAAACACACTACCGGAATTTTGTTTCAGCGCCTCCACGGTTCAGCCCCATGATGCAGTAGCTGAGTAGCTTTATACGCACTACCGGCATATATACCAACTTGCTAGGCACTTGAATTTCAGCACTAAATTTTCTTTTACAGTACTTGTACGTTTTACTTTGCACGTAACATCGTAAACAATTATTCTTTGTTCAAGATACAGAAATACAACTGCAACAACTGTCGTGATAAACACGGATGAACAAACTTAATTGTTCGTGTCAATGGACTGGTAATCGCGCGCCACCTGAAGCTCAACTCCACTAGCGAGTACAAACTCCGATTGAGAAGCAGAATGAGGCTACGGCATATGTGACAAAAGGCATGTAGGATTCGCATTCATTAATGCCGTTTTCAGTACCAGTGAACAGCAGTGACTGCTTTGACAAAAGTAAAAAGTGTCTCTGCAAAATCAAAACATGTTATTCACATCTGAACTTGCGTTCAGCCACATACAAACTCCTTAAGATGAATTTCCTAGTCCTACGACACCGTGGGATTAACAGCTGATGAAGAAAAACGGAGAGCTTATCCCACGACACAACTGGAACTGCTACCAGCGATGATGCATCAACAGAACGATGCATCAGACTGACTTCTATACCTCATCTCACTGTCAACAACATTGTAATGATGTTATTAAGGACTTGTCTTCCAGACACGATCTGACTGGGTGAGTTCACGATTGCAAGCATGGAATGCTTAGTATAAAAATGTTAACGTAACTGCATTTAGAAGATGCCCAGTATGGTTTTCTTGTTATTTTTCCGTACATTGGGCATTTGGTTGGTATGAAGCACTAATATATATACACTCCTTTAGTTCCAAAAGTCCTTTGTTCAGAAAAAACACAATCATAAAACCGTGCAATTCATTTAATTGCATTGACTGTGATAGGCACAATTGAAATACATATAAAGATTTGAAGAAATTGAGTTAGTTGGTTTCCAGCTTCTGTATTCTGTACGAGTTGGAAAGTCCATTATGTGCGTAAAAAATCGCTTCACAGATAAACTACCTTCACTCCAGGGAAAATGAATGTACCTTGCAAACCACTGCTAACGCTCCTAAGATGAATATCTCCCCCTTCCCCCTCCGCGTACTTCAAACTCGGTTTGACGAAGATCAGGAAGAAGAGTAGCTACCATTTGCATATTTGAGGACCACGTTCACAAAAAGCAGCGAGACTGACAAAAAATAGGTCCACAAATACGATAAATGACGCAAGAATTGTTTTCCCAATTATACTCAGTAAAGCTACACAATGGATTCAAGTCAACGCGGAATAGTTTTATTAGTAATCACAAAGAAGAACTATAATTTAAATAAGGTGTGCTACAAGTCATTAAAATCACACATACAAAACAATAAATAAATATTAATCTAAACAAATTAGAAGTATTTGAATGATTTGAAAAAATATTTATAGAAAAGCATGTGCCAAAAAGCAAATGGGATTTTACGCCTTGCATTATTCGGAATATGAAACTTGTATTACTTATAATTAAAATAAAATATATGTTTCTTGAAAATGGTGTGCAATACCTACATGTTTAGTATCAAACTGGTTCAAATTGTTAATGACAAATAATTTGATTCAGACATTAGAAAATAATATTTCAATATTTTGTATAATTTTACTTGTTTTCCAAATAATGATACCATGTCAAATGTAAGCTATGGTTATTATAGAGAATAACAAACCTACTTGTCATTTAATAGTGGCAGATTTTTAACAAAACTGTAATCCCTGCTACCATTAATGCCGTCGACTGTTTCCAACTACACTCATGAAGTACGGACAAGCCCGTTGCTGTCGTCGTTCTGAAGGGTTTCATTATATAACTTTATATGGTTTATATACTTATTTAAAGATCTAAATTCTAAAGTATTGTACAATTATGTATCGCTAGAGCGATTTTTAATTTTCATTCTAACCTCCAAAAGTTTTTCAGGTATACACCCACTCATGTGGCCCGATTGCCATGATTTTCGAAAACTATGTTTATGAATTAATTTAAAGATTTTTACTGAATTTCGTTGAGAAAAAATAAAATTGGGGCCGCTAGAGCGATTTTTCAACTTTTTTTTATTTCCGCTGTAGGTTACCCCCCTCCCCAATGACCTAATTTTGCTTGTTAACGAACTTGACGAAACTTTTATTAATTGATGGCTATGTTCTTAATATTGCTGAGAAAAACAAAAAAAATTGACCGCTAGAGGGTTAAGAGACAAGAAAAAGGCAAAAAAAGTATAAAATTGGCACATTTTTATAATTTGTTTCCCCTTTTTCTATGCCTAGTAGGTACGATTGATACAGATTTGGATAGATTACTAAAACACCTTTCTATTGCTATAACCACAATAGGTTATATTCCTTCAGAATTCGTTAAAAATTAATTAGCTGAAAAAATATGTTTTATAAGTACGGCTGCAATAGCCTACATTCCTCAAAATTCACTAACACACACCCAGTAATAGCTGCGTTATGCCTTCGACAGTAAGAAAGGTCAACAAGTAAGCAAGTAGGCTTGCTACCCCCTTCATGGCGCGACAAACAAGTGGGTTAGGAATAACCCCGCGCCGCGGTGGAAAGAATTAATGATCGCAATGTATAAGACTGATATATAAAATTTCCTGAAAACTCATAGATGCATTTGATAGCCTTTGAGTGCCTATTTAAATAATTAACACAAAAACTTACCATTTTTTCACGAACTCAAATATTATACTTAAACATCAATACAAACACTATATACTTTTAATGTATAAAACAAAGTACAATCATTTCAAAAACTGTTATATTGTTGGATGAGGTTTTCGATTCATTAACATAATGAAAACAAACATAGAGAATTATGCAAGGGCCGGATATTATTTTTAAATTTCGCTTGCTAACATTAAAAAAATAAAAACATTAAAATGTCTCTCAGCAAAAGTGTCTACTTCTACACTAGAATGAAAGTTTAGTAACTAACATACATTATAGTTTCACTACAAAAAACGGCTACAGTATTGATCATCATTGAACCCTTGTTTTTATGATTGCAGATTTCTAAGAAAGACCCAACGTTAATAACATTAAACTTTTAATGCTTGGTGGGCTTTAAAGTGCACTTGCTGCATTTTTATTTTAATTACTTCACCAAAAATGTTGGTTATGTTAATGAAAGAGGAGCAAAGATTTTGCTGAGCAGCTGTGCAGATATGAGTTCGCCTGTTTGTGAACTGTTATCAGAAGATGACAAACGGTTGCAAGCTTCTTACAAAAGAAAATACATTAAAAACAAATTTAAAAGAAACCCGAAAAAGGCGTTATCAGACCTTTTAATGACGCAGAGTAATAAGAAAGATCACGGGGGTAGATCCATAAGTTTCCGGCCTAAGCATTTTCTAGGTATGATAAAGACAAAAACTATATTTCACTTTTCAATATAGTTACTCTTTATTGCATTATACTTCTCATATCTTTGAATTAGCGTTTCAATCCTCCTCCCCAAAAATACTCAGAAGTCTTGGCTGCAAAATGGGCATAAACAGAATTCATCCATTCTTTGTCACACTTAAATCTTCTTCCTTGAAGGTGCTTGAGTTTTGAGAACAGGAAATGGTCTATGGGAGCTAGATCTGGGCTGTAGCGTGGATGGTCGATTTCCTTGAAGTCACATTTCTTCACCGCTTCCTTTGCAACAAGAGCTGTGTGCACAGGCGAGTTGTCGTGATGAAGGCGTACACTACCACTCAGCGCTCCTCGTCTTTTTAATCTGTGCAGTAGGGCAGCATAGTACTCCCCATTTACTGTGGTGTTCCTCTCCTTGAAGTCAATGAAGAGTATTCCTTCACAGTCCCAAAAGATTGTGGCCATGATCTTCTTGGTTGAATGAGTGACCTTGGCCTTTAGAGGCGGTACTTTGCCAGCTTTAACCCACTCACTCCATTGATTCTCTTTTGAACAAAGGTCCATTCTTTTACGGTAGAATATGAGGGGATGTTTCCCCATATATACCGTTCAATCACTGTTTAAATTTATTTGAAATAAGTCCTTTTTGTGAAAACCTTAATATCATTTCAATACTCCATTATGAACCTGTTACAATCTTCTACATATAGCCATCTTTATGCAACTATATTTGAACAACTAAACACAGCGGAGTGGAAGTTAAAACTGCAATTATTGATTTAACAGATAAGGTAAGGCAGAAGATAAGAATTTTGTGAAGGCGATTATCCTTATTGGCGAGGCCGGAAACTTATGTACCTACCCACTTTTATGCGAATGAATATGGTTTTGAAACAAATTGATATTTCAGTTCTAATGCTCTTTGGAAAAATGTTTATGCAATTGTTTATTATGATCGTTATGCCTGCACACTAAGATATGTACAAATGTATAGAAATTAAGTAAACATTTTTCAGTAATGTTATTTATGTATTCAATAGTCGTATTTCGAGTTCCTATTAGCATTTCCTATATGGAATATTATGTGCATAAAAACTCATACATTTTTAAATTTTAGAGATATTAGCTTTAAACTTGTATCTTTAAATAAACAATTTTATATTAAAATACTCCTTTTATCGAAAGAGCCCTGAAGTTCGTAGGAAGGGTGCCGACTTACTGAGATGAAAATATTACAGAGCTGAAATTGTCGAGTCTTTGCGACAAGGAACATGAAGCAAAGGCAGTAATATCGTTTTCATCTCCACGTCGATTTCAAAGTGAAAGGGAATGAAAAGAACCAAAAAGAAAAGGCAAAGGGTGGAAACGGAGTTGTGAAAAGCATAGAAAGACGAAAAATGTTTGGGGAGAAGGAGATTGACAAGAAAAACCGAGAAAGTGGAATGCTGTCGAAGTGAAGGAGGAATAACAGGGGGGGGGGGGGGGCGTTTTCTTTACCTTATATGTTAGTCTATTCTGCATGGGCCGGAAGTAGTAGGATACAGAAAGCAAGTCGAGAAAGCGTATAAGAAGAAAGAGAAGGAGAAAGTATGTTTTCCTCGCAGGAGAAACCAAATGTCCAATAAACACAACGTCGTATTGAGTTTAGACAAATATCGAACCGCTTCAATCAGCAGCCGACGCGGGAAATGGGCAAATAATTAGTTAGTATACAAACTGGTGCAAATGAAACCGCACTTTGGGAGAGGAAAAATAATAAATTCCCAATATTTACTCCCTTTTCTTCACTAATCTACTAGGATAGTCCATTTATTTTCAATAATTAGAAAAAGTAAATAGTAAAGCATTAAATTCAAAGAAAGGATAATTAATTTTTAATAGTGTTTAACGTCCGTTTTTTACCACAGGCTTAGGACACTGATATATGAGATGAAATGGTATATTGGGGAAAGGAGTGTTGTTTTAAGGAAGGAAACGGTCCAGTCTAAGTTTAGGGTACCTTCCGGCATTTGCCATTTATGAGGACTGAGGAAAACCTTAAAAAACCCAAGTCAGGGAGGACGGTCCTGGAGGGATCCGAAACCCTCACCTCCTGCTCACGAGTCCGCGCCTTAACGAACTCAACCACCTGTGGCGTTAAGGATAATTGATAAAAAAAATACTTGTAATAGTACAGTTAGTTATTCTCATGGTACAAGAAACCTCGGTTAAAATATAGAAAATTATCATTGACAGACTTGTGAACAAAGTACAGTCAAGTTAAATAAAAGGCATTGATTTAATGAAGAAAAATTTTAGATGGCCATCCTGTAAGAATTAAATCAACAAAAGGATGAAGTCAAATGATGGTTGACTTAATATTGGACGCGTATCTTTATATTTATCAGTGAATGCAACATTTTAGTTAAAGTTTAACATCCGTTTTTATTAATGAGACCTCAAGGCAATGGACAATGATGATACATGCGATTAAATGTTAAATTGAGAAAGGATTTTTTTAAGGAAGACATCAATTTAGGGTACCTCCCTGACATTTTCCACTTACGAGGACTGAGAAAAATCTGGAAGAAACCTTAGTCAGTAAAGGCTATCCTAACAAAAATCGAATTCTAGACTTCATGGCTCACGACCATGTCTTAACAACCTCGACCACTCGTGAATGGAGCATTTTCTGTCGTAGCAGTATTCTAAATAAAATAAAAATTGATAATTTGGCATTAATGCAACACATAAATATAATATTAATGGTATAGCTGCTTTCTAGTCCCATACTAACATTGATTCGGCTGTTTCGTAGTTTTGTCGTCCGTTTCACGGCAACTGGCATGACGACGGCGACAGAAGTAACTCCCGGCGGAGTGAGTGTCATGTCCATGAAACTAATTCAAGTCCTTGCAATTACAATGAAAATAATCATGTACTTATGGAAGGAGTTGTTGAAAAGGTCCTGCTATATCCACACATTTCTGGAATCTTTTTAGAAAATTATCTTTCAAACCCATCAGTTCATGTTTTGAACTTAAGTCAATTTCTCATCTGCTATTTTGCTCTTATTTTTAAAAATTTACCATAAATAAAAATTGCATACTGTGCATGTGGGACAGTAATGTCTGGCTGGAAATACGCATTTTGAAATTCAAGATCGACCAGTTGTTACAAAAACAATTCTGTACATTTATGTATTTATGGTATTCTTAAGAAAGATAGGCCTTATTACTCTGTGAGTATTAACTGCGCACTATGCTCTGATTCTCTCGGTTTGGAAGGGGAGTTTCCTGTATAAAATCGTCGGGCGTAGTGATGTAGTGGTAACCATACTCGCCTTCTAAATCCAAGATCGCGGGTTCCAACCCGGTCAGGATCGATGGATTTTTTCGCGTAAAAATCCCAAGTATGGCATCCTTCCTTCGAAAGGGAAGTAAAACCATGGGTCCCGTGTCATAGATTTACGACATGAAAAAGAGCCTTAAGTCTGAAAGAAGAGGCCTCTGAGCAAAATTTGTTTCACGCCCTGAATTGATAAAATAAATAAAATATAAATCGGGGTTATCTAAACTTTATTATCTACTATGAACACTTAAATGGAACCATGCTTCATCAGTAAAAATATTAAGCGTGGAATAATCACTCTAGCATTCTGTAACATCAAATTACAGAAATTTACTCTAAAATCATAATCCTGCAATGTTTGCATTCGTGAATAGCAGTGACCTTGTAAGCTTTTAAGTTAAAATAACTTAATTTTGGATGAATTGAATTTGTGAATGTAACACAAACATTTCCAACAACACCTGCCATAAGGTATCTTGTAGTTGTAATTGCGAGAACTTTCATCAGTTACGCGGATATTACATTCGCTTTGCCGGGAGTTACAGCTCTGACTGGGAGCCGCCAGGTTCCGTGAAAAGTACGAAAAACACATGAAAGACGCCGGTAGGTAAAGCTGTGAATCCGTGTGGATGGGTGAGAGAGTTTGGTGTTACTATAGAATTTCACTCATTCGTTTTGCGCCTACGGGACCACTCAACAAATTACAGTCAGTGTCATCTGCGAGGCGAAATATAGGAGCTATTACAGTGAGCATACGTCTTTATGCTGTAGGCATTCTTCCGCTGAATTACGAAGTGATGTAACGTGTCTTTCATTGTACCTCCACTTATTAAACATTGTTCAGACCAACGTGTACGTTCGGTATATCAATATAGGGAAGTAGGTTTGTATTTTAACTGCTACAGAAATGCCAGAGATACACGCCTCACTTCGCACCTTAAGAACCACCAGAATTAGACGTAAGAAAGCGTTAATACCCCTTGATATGGTCATGATATAAACGAAACAAACACAGTGTGGAAATCATTTCTCTGCTAAAGCTGCGTATAATGGAGTACTGGCTTTCCAGAGTTTCACTTACAGAGTCTCTGTCATGTGGTCAACCACCACGCCCACTGTTACAATCAGCTTTCTCTAAATGAAATCTGACCAAAGAGCCAAACTCTATTTGATGCTCTGCAGTAATTATAGCAGAAAATAACTGGATAGTTAGAAATAACGCATACACGTTTTATCTTAATGATATTTATAACTATAATGAAGTAAAATTCAGCATTCTTACCAAATCGTAAATACCATGCACAAAAAATTTTAATTTTGCCAGCATTTAACATTTTATTATCAATTAAAACGCTGATATATTATCTAGAAATTCTATGAAGACATTTATTCTATTACTTGTAACTTCTTTGTACAGCTCAGATACTATTTATAATAATAATTATAAATGAAAAGCTTGTCAAAGGTGGTTCTTCTTATCTTATTTTCTTTTGGTTGTTTTTCCTTTATGTTTCGCTTTTCTTAAATGATAAATGTGCAGAGCTGCAGTTTGCAAAAATACTAACAATTATATAGAGCGTATTGACATAAAATTTGAAATTAAAACGATAAGTAACGTTACTCATTTGTATAAATGTTTTGCTAGTGTCCATTATAACATGACGCTCGTATATTCTCATTTTTTTGAATGGGGTCTAACGCCCGTTTTTATTACTGAGGCACCATAGGCGGTGGACACTGGTGGTACATGAAATGAAACAATACATTGGGAAAGGTTTTTTTTTTTTTTTTAAAAAAAGGAAACGTTCCAGGTCTAAGTTTAGAGTACCTCCCCGGCATTTACCATTTATGAGGACTGAGGAAAACCTGGAAAAGATGTCAGTCAGGGAGTACTGTTCTGGCGGGATTCAAACCTCAGACCTCCCGCTCACGAGTCTGCACCTTAACGACCGTTTTATTTATTCTCATTAATTAGTATTATTTATTCTCATTCATTATTTATTAGTAGTATTATTTATTCTCATTAATCAAGGTTTTTTCTACATGTATTTTCAACAATGACAGTGTGTTTAGTACCTTGGCCTCATTCCGCTACGCCAATAAAAACGCCTTTAAAATGACGTGTTCAGTTGAGTTTAACACGCCTATTGCTTTAGTTATATTTCTGATGGAAGTAGGTGTTAAGACTTCCTACTCTGTATATTTCAGTCTTCTCATTTTATAATATCAACATATTGCGTTATGTGGATAACTATTTTAATAATTGGAACAATTGAAATTTTTTTGACACGATTTGCTCGCCACGTTAGTGCATCTGTATCATCAGTGCGTATAAAGCTACTAAGCGGCAGTATCTTTATCCATGTAACATTACTGCTGCACCTGAAACAAAATATCCGGGAGGCAGTTTGCAATTTTCGGAAGGATGACTTTGTAGCGAGTGTCTCAAAATCGTTTCAAAAGGATTCAGAAATTTCTCATAGCAGAGCAGAGGTACTAGAATGGTTAGTACAACATTTATTACTATCTACTACTTACTAATAAATAACGAATTATACAAAAGATGTCCGCTATGAGAACCGACCACACGACGCGATTTCCCTCGCTAGATGAGGCCAATACACAACTTACCCTCGAAACAAACAAATTAATTTTCGATTGCGTAGCGGAATGAGCAACCTGTATTACAATTGAAGTGCCAATTTACATATGATTGAAAGAGCACGATTGTTGTAAGAGTATTTTAGATTCAGTTGAGGGATTTTTGGCAAATCAACTGTAAACATTAGATAAAAATAACGAATAGAAGAAATGCAATATGTATCTGCAATATCTAAATTACGTTTAAACAGGAATTTTGTTAGAACCTAAAGCTCTGTATTACGAAGTAAAATGTAACGATTATAAGTTTTATATTTATTTTTATTTATTAATTTTTTTACACTGTGCAGAGGAGTTTGATGACTAGAAAAATTACTGAAAGCAATAAAGTGTGAAGATAGTGAAATAAAGTCATTCTGAGAGCGAATGTATACCACAAGAAAGTCAGCACTAAATATTGCATAATAAACGAAAAGAGCTAAAAACAGATAGGAACTAACCCCAGAGAGTAAATATTAATAATAATAAAAACTGCAGATCTTAAGTAAAATACTGCAATAAGGACGCAGGCCGCTAAAATATATACACTGCCAATAACGAATAACTTAAATTTTCTAATTTTTAGGAACTAGGAAAGTAGGGGTAATATAACTGTTCCTCCATATCCAGCAAGTAGGGATATTTAGTTGTAACCATGAGCTAAACCAGATTTAAACGGTACTGATCACAAAAACATTCTTCTTAAACTTAAAAAGAATTAATACTTACATAATATTTCATTAATATTTTTTCAGTTTTGAAACCTATTTTTAGGTGATTATATTAATTCATGCTCCAACTTTGTTAAAAGAAAGGTTTAGGCTTTCCTTTTAAGGCAATTAGAAACTTGTTCGATGCTCATTTTCTGCTGGTAAACGATTTGCAAACAAAAACTGACAAAATACTTCCACTATTGCTCTAAACTATATGATAAAATAAATGACATGCGATATTTCTATTTCAGTTATTTTAACTACATATAATTTAAAAGTAACAAATGAAGTGCCTGCAGCTTGTGATTTTAGCATAGGTGAAATGCGGAAAAACAGAAAAAACAGAAAATTATTTTCTTTTGCAGTTGATGAATAACACTGTTTACATTATATATATATTTTCTTCTGGGAATTATGTGAATTTGAAATGTTTTGGTGGATTTTAGATTTAAAAAGTCAGTATTAGAAGCCAGAAGCAGGTGTTTTAGGAGAACAAATCCAAACTACCAATAAAACATGATACAGGACGATAATAATAAATAACTTCTCCAATGAAGGAATTTTATGAAAAAAAATTGAGGCATTAAGGTCAACAAAGAGGAGTTCTGTATGACATTTGAGCTTTAACACTGGGCACAAGCAATACATGATAGGGCATTCTTGAGGAAAAAGCGAGAATTACTTACAACTTTCTGTACACAAAATGCAACTCATTTTGATTAAAAAGATTTTTTAATTAAGTCTGGATATTAAAATATAAGGCAATTGTTTTGGAATATCCAGTTCTCTCACAAATCACCTCACATTGAGTTACAAACTAAATTATGTCCAATATCAGCGCGTTATCACATTAAGTTTTAACAGCATAATAAGATATAATGTAAAAGAATTCAATTGCAGCAAAGTGAAATATACCCAGCTCAGTGATATATTATTGCCATTTTATTATTTGGTATCTGCTTCTTTTCACTCATCAAAAACGCCATGGGTGGCTGAGGTCGTTAAAGAGCGAACTCGTGACAGGGGGTCTGGACCGCCCTCTTTCACTGCATTTTTTTCTTCAGATGTTTCTCTGCCCTCATAAATGGCAAATGCCGGGGAAGTACACTAAACTTAGACCTGAAACGCTTACTTCCTCTAAAAAAAAATCTTTTCCCAGTTTGTCATTTCATTTCATGCATCATCAGCGTCCACGCCTGTGATGCCTCAGTAGTTAAAACGGGGGTTAAACACACTTAAAAAAAACTCGTCAAAAGATAAATATCCATATATTGTTGTTCTCATCAAAGCACTGGTATCGCAAAATGCTGTAACGAACTTGTTTTCCCATTGACTGGTGGAATGTGCATATGTTTCATACTTTTATGGAGCAAAGTGGATTGCCCCCAAGTGTTTTAAAAATATGCATGAGAAACATTATTCATAAACTCAGTTACATTCCGTATGAGCCTCCCTGTCACGGATTTACTATATATACAGTAACAGGCCTATACAATCTCTATTGATATGAAACTTTTAATGTACTACATATACCGCTTTAAAAAGTGTATAAACCATTTGCCATTGATAAGTATGTATATTCAATGTGCGTTTCTGGCACGCTACACCAGGACCGATGGATTTTTTCGGGCGTAAAAAACGTAAGTATGGCTTCCTTCGGAAGGGAAGTAAAACCGTGGGTCCCGTGTCGTACATTTACGGCACGAAAAAGAACCTCAAGCCTGAAAGAGAGGCCTCTGAGCAAAGTTTGTCGGCCGTTTCACGCCCTGAGTTGAATGGGACGCTGATGACCTGAGATGTTAAAGAGCGTCCATTAATAAATCAATAAAAAAAAAAAAAACACTACACCAGGAGCAGGGATCCATTAGATGTGCATGAATTGTACGGTCTTGTGAATTATCCATTCAGAAAAGAATAAGTCATGATAGTAATATTATAACCTCTTCATTTGATGTAAAATACTGCTTAGCTTCCTCTATCTCTGTTAATTTGAAGAATCTAGTAACTTATAGAAAACGACGTAACGGGTTTAAACAATGTATTTTCCGCTTTCAGAAAAAACTACGATAAATGCTAATACTAATGTGAATTTTTTTTATTATTTTTGCTAAGAAAAAATGAAAATACACATAACTAGACAGTATTAAATGTATCACATAGCTAATGTTCTACAACAATTAAAATATCAGAGACAATAAAGTAATCACTGATTAATATACTTTTTACAACTCATCAACACCAACACTTGTCAACAGTATTGCTCCAGAAAAACGAAAAGTTCCCAGCCGTACACTTTACCTAGGCTGAAAGTACCTCTCTTGACAAGAAAAAGCAATTATTTTTAACTCGTATTCATTACACGAAAAAACAAATCCCCATTGACACAAAGAAAAATATGCATGATAATAATATTAAAATTCAGAATTTAAAACTCCCTTTCAAATTAAAGTTTATGGAGTTCAGACCAGATTTTCTATAAGTGTCTAACATGAACAGCATCACATACGGGAAGCATTGTCAAGTTGCAGTATAAAGTATAGCTCGTCTTTAAAAAAGCTGCATCGATGGTTGCTTAGTAACCAGAGCTTAGTAACCTGCCTTAGGTAGATTAAGGCATGACCCAAAAACTCGATGTATAATAACGGCCAGAAAAGAAGTGGTGCTTTGGGTAGCCATAGGACAGCTGGCAGAGTCTGTTGCACTGTTTAATGTTGGAAGCAAAAGAGACACTAAACGTGGTCGATAAAATAAAATTCAGAGACCTATGAAGGAGAAATTATGAACTTTATACATATAAAAGACATAAGTACTTCATTTTCTCCATGAAAAGTAAATATATATGTTTAGATATGTACGAGATGCCTATACAAGCAACATTATATATACTTTAAATTTGTTATAAACCTATAAATGCAAATGATGACAAAGGAATTTTATGAAAAATATAACATGTATTCTTGTAACAGGAAATGAACATATCTGAAATTGTTACATATTTGCTAAGCATCAATACGAGGTCTGTTTTAAGACCTCGTAATGAGTCTCTTCGGAAGTGATACGACAAGAACTTCGCAAAAACAGAGGCCTCAATCTGAAGCAGGAAATAATGCTGCCTTTATTAATTTAATATCTAAAGGCTGCAGAGCTATATTTATAAAGGCATTAGATTTCATAAGGATAATTATTATGTATAGGTATAAGAAATGTTTTAGAGATAGGTATCAGAAATAGAAATAATTTGTAACTTGTAACTTACAAAACGGTTTTGTATACATTTTGTAGTTAAGATGTTAGAGAGAGACAGAGAGTATACCTGACTCCACTCACTGACCGCTACTTAGACAAGGCTGAGGAAAGGGTAAACTATCTTTTGTTAGGTCACGAACCTTCTACCCAGGAAATACTTAGGAGTTGACAATAAGAGAAACATGTGGCCGTAACGGGACAGTATTTAATAAAGTCAGACTTAGCAATATTTTAAGAGAAAATGAAAATGTCAGAACGGAGACGAAAATGTTTTATTACAGGAAAGCCGAAAACACGTGCGTTATCTCCGGGAACATTTAGGAATCTACAAACTAAGGAAGGCAAAATATTTTCAATAGAAATCAGAATGTAAGGAAAGGGCCGAAATTTATGACAGCTTGTTCTGGGAAAATTCAAGTTCGTGGGAAGACGTTAGATCAGGGGGGAAAGAATAATTCTAGCCAATGGTCTTCGGATAAAAGTTAACGAATCAGGAGAAGTTAGATATAAATAAATAATTTTAGGATAACCAATGATGAAAGTACAACACGAAAATAGATAAAATACGAGGGAATTTAATTTAGCGAAAGGCGTGGCTATGTAGTAGAAAAACTAGAGTACAGAAGTCAGAGAGGAATTCACGCATTCGGTAGAGACACATTCAGAGGCGCATTTTCACACTCGTAGAAGTCGGACATTCATAGATTCACATTTAGACATTCAGTAGAAATACATTCACAGATTTACACTCACACATTCACAGATTCAGAGGGACATTCAGACATCCAGATATTCACTCAGGAAGCCAGTCTAAGTGAGAAGCGAAGTCAGCGGCGAACGGTTAGGAAGTACTTTACATGGGAATAAAATATTTTAAACAAGTCAACCTTGTGTATTTTTGGGCAACACATTTCTCGTTCCCGTGGATCTATACTGATCCCGAAACACTCCAGTGGACCCTGAGATAAAATTCAACAGAATTGGAGCAAACGACGTCATCAGTGAGCAGCCCGGGCAGACTTCGAAACCACCATCAACCCAGCCAACAACTACGCCCCCGCACCCTTCAATTACTGCTCCAAATCTTAAGCCTTTACGCACCCTTCTCGTGTTGCTTTTGTAATCTTGCAATCCAAAGGACTTATCGACTACAATGGCATCGGGAATGCAAAGACCGCATACATAGGATAAGACATGGTGATAATCGTCTGTGTCACGATCCGTGCAATGCTGACGTAGCGCGGCAGCTACCACCCCTCGTTTGGTGCACCACATTTTTAGCAACTAATTCTACTTGGGGAAAGGTAGGGGTGAGCTAAATGTGTCATATAAATGTATTTTTTTACAATTTTTAATATCTTTTTTTTTCATTATAGCACTATATTTAAACCTGAACCAATATATGCAGCACTGTTATTACCCAAGTTTTTATGTGTGAGAGGAAACTACTTCTGCTCTCTAAGAAATATATTAAGGAGACAATTTGGTTTTCACAACGCAATATCCAGACACTTATGTCGCCCCAGCCAGGAGGAGAGTATTCAGAAGCAGAGTGCGAATATTGAATTGTTAAATTGACATTTTGTGGAGTATATGCGGAAAGCTGAACGACATGTGGTCTGAGTGAAGATTGGTATGGAAACTTTCAGTAGTTGAATTTTAAAAGTAAAAACTTGTTGTTCCTTTATCATTTCTATGAAGCGTTATTTTCTGTCGCATTTTATTCCTTTTATTTTTGCTTCACTTCTGTTCCACTCTTTATGTCTTCTTTTAGCAGTGAAAATGGAATATTCGATCTCGTTGGTCTAGTAGTAACCGTACTTGCCTCTTTAGACTCAAGCTCGCGGGTTCAATCCCGGCCAGATGGATTTTTCCGGCGTAAAAATCCTAGGTATGGTTTCTTTCCGAAGGGCAGTAAAGCCGTGATTCCGTGTAGTACATTTACGGCACGTAAAATAACCTCAAGGCTGAAAAAAAGAGGCCTCTAAGCAAAATACATCGGCTGTTTCACGCCCTGAATTGAATGCGACGCTGATAACGTCCCTAAATATAACAAATAAATAAATAAAATAAGAAAAGAAATTACGATTGGAGTATTTAAAATCTCGGATGAAGATATTTATCTAGAATGGATGTCCCTTTATTAACGTTATTCATTTCCATACACCGCCCAATTCACATACACCAAACGATACAGATTTTAGGTAGTTATCGCAAAAGCCCTGAATATTATATCCGCATTAAATAATGGAGGCTTTCCAACTTGCTACAAAGTGTGTGTGCTATGTTATATAGTTTAATTTATCCCTGGATTACTTTTAACATATAATAAGAAAAAAGTTAATTTAATGGCGTTTTACTTGAATATTACACTCCGTTTATACCTATCAGACATATGCCACCTAATCCTAAGGTATTTAGCTTAATTCTTCATTATATGGGGGGGGTATATTGTTAACATGGATCTAAATATTCTTGAACAGATCATATCTGCATGCCTTTTTTGGAACATATTTAAATCTGGTCACCCGGGGTAAGCGAAATTCATCTATGGATACAGTCATGGCAGAAAAAAGGAAAGTTGCTTAAGACTTAAAACAAGATAATATTGAAAAAAAAGATAAGCATTTACAATATTATTTTATGGGTAAAATGGTTATGGCGGATAACTCTCCAATTATATATTAAAGGTTATTTTCTTAAAATAAACTTTAGCGATCACCTAGCCTATGCAAATAATGCTCATAAAGAGTCTTTATCAAACTTTAACAATTCTATAGATTACATTTTAAGATTGTTCGAATCGCAAGCGTGCTGTAACCCCTAGTTTAAGTTAGGTTAATGAGTTGAATTAATAAGTTTTATGAACTTTTATGTACCAGAAATATTACTGAGTATTGATCCAGCTATCCTAGCAAGTAAATCAATAGATTGTGTATAATCATGTGCCATAGACTCAAGTGATGCCTAATACTGAACAGTGTTAATTTCTTATAAATGTCTTTGGAATTATTGGTAAACAGACGATTGTTTTGTATAATTGATAAAATGTCTACATGTGTTGTATAATTGATAAAATGTCTACATGTGTATTATAAAGTTTAGCGCCTATTTATTTTAAGTATCGAAATGTTTATTTAATTTTAAATTAGTTTAAAAAGCAATGTCAAACGTTTATGCGTCTCTAACTACGACATTTATGACTTATCTGATACGATAAATTTATTCTTGCATATGTCATTGAAAAAGAAAATAATCTATCACTGTGTTTTGAAGTAAAAATGCATACAGCAGCACCTTTTCACACCACTACATTTATTTTCTTACACCAGTCTGAGATTCAATCTTAAAACTGTCACATTTGATCTGCCTTGTTTAAAATTTACAATCTAATTTTGCATTATTATAGCAAAACTATGACAATTATTTCAGATGTTGTAGCACGTTTTAAAATTATTCCTTGTTGCAAAAGCATGACTTCTTATCAATATTTTATAAAATGACTAAATAAAATATCAGGAATTGTTGCTTACATCACTTCAAAATATATTATCAGTTGCACAATAAGCGCTTAAAGTTCAATGTGCAATCAATACTGCAATTAAACATTTTAGCTACTTTATATTTTATGCTTAAATTATTATTTCGTATTGTACAAGTAATTATACTGTCTCATTCTTTTTAAGCTATTAAAATCCTTGTACACAGAGAGCTTTTAACATCTTTAAAAAGCAAAAATATTGCTAACCTTTTTTAAAAACTGCACAAATACTATTTCTTTAACGAAGTGAAATAAACTAATAAACATTACTCCCTTGACCCCATTGGATTAAATATAGCTACGCTAAAATTCGGAATATATATACATAGTGTCGTTATTGCACGAATTTCGTTTGTTTACAATGCCTTCCCATTCCCTCCTCACTTTCCACGTCAGGAAATATCACTTGCTGACTTTTGTTTTCCATTGTCTGGAACAGGTATAGAAGTTTGTGCCGTAACCTTTCTGGCCTATTCGTTCATGCGCCCTTTCATAAACGATGATATAGTTTTGGAGCTTTAGAGTTTCGGCTATACATTCTAAATTGGTAAATCGGAAGCCTTTTCCAGATGCTAGACCAACTGACCAGGTATTATGAGGTTTGGTAATATTTTATTAATATACTATTAATGCACATTTCTTTGCTAGCTTCTGTATTTCTTTATTCATTACATAAATGTGAGAAGAGGTTAACTGTTTGAGCTCTTTTAATGGCTTGTCAAGGCTTTAAATAATTATTGCATATCAAGTGTGACATTATTTCAAATGTTATATTGTTGTGCTCTATCTTTGCACAAGAGTCATTTTCTAAAGCGAAGGTTTCTTAACTTGTGAATTATACATTTTTCTTATAGTTGGGTTAAATATATATAATTATAAAATATTCTTCTCCCGTAATAGAAAGTTACCTTTCTCAGGCCATATCCTGGGTTTTCCCACTTCTAACACACTTTTACCTTTAAATATAGTACGGGAATCAACGAGAAGGTATCATATTATACATCTTTTGTAGAGAGTTTTTCTTTGATTTCCCTGAACAAAATGCAGTGAATTCAGTTTTCACACAGCTCAGAATACATTTTGTTTAAAACTAATGTTGATTTCTTAATTTAAAACGGCAATACTTTTAGCTGAAAGCTAATGAATCACTTGCACTTGTCCATGAAAGTGAATGTCAAATTTGCCGTTAAATATTATATGTTACAATGCGTATACCTTGAAGCGTCTCATGAACATTTATAGATATACGCTTGCTAAGTTTGGTAACACTTAGATACGAAACTACTTTCTATCATATATCTTTCTCCCCTAGTGCACTCCCTGATATTTTCTACCCATAACGACATATTTTGTTTGTGGAGACTAATAAATGTTCTGTTATGTTGTTATTATTATAGTGAAACGACGAAACTCCGAGATTATGTAGTGCAAGACACAGTATGCTGAAAGATATATTTCGAAACATTATTTACAATTCACGCTCATTTTATTATAACATGTTTTATTTTCAATACTTCCTGATAAAGTAATTTAAAGTCAAAAATTATCAACTAAAATAATTTGAAATAGCAATTGTTAATCTGATGTATATTCAATTTCTCTAGTATTCTTTCGCAAATCCTTCCACACCGAACGCAGTGGATCAGTAACGGTTGGAAAACACTCGTTCGGGAAGTTCTGGGTTCCAATTCCTTGGGACCGGCTTTCCCGTCTTTGAACTTTTTCTTGGTATCTCCTCGTGGCTAGGCGACGAAGTTTCCGCTCTCTCGTTTCATCTCTCTTTTCATTCCGTTGGTCCTGTTAGATGGTCGAAAGTTGCAGCCGAAGGGTGCTGTGTGCTGAGTGACGGTGGCTTGCGCTAGGAAAGAGTTCTGCCGCGTGGTCTCTTATGTAAGCGGGTTTTCTGAGAGCCTTGAGCTCCTTGAACTCCTTAAACTCCTTGGGATGTTCTCTTTGGAAACATTGCTAGAGATTACGTCTACGCCCAAGCCTGATCGCAGAATCTTAGCTGCTCAGTGTTTCTTTATCTCATTCCTTTCTTCCGGAGATTCCTCCATTGGAGGTGTAGACACAAAACGCCAGACTTTAAGTAAGGCTGAAGTACCGAAATGTTCTCCAGTCTTGCCAATCCATTCTAATTCAGCCTCCCTCAAGAAACGTATATTGTACAATTGTATCATCGTAAGGCAACTTTAAACGTTATCAATGTTTTGTGAAGTTATTTTTCATTTGTTCAATGTATCATTAAAATATAACAAACCGATACAAAAATATTTTACGGACTTTCTCTAACTTGAACCAGTATTCATATTTTAAAATTATATTTTAATAAATGTATACATTTTAACAGCAAAACATATTTCATGCATAAAAGCAGTGTATTGCTTGTTCCACATATATAGCCTTGCAGTCAATATGTATGTTATGTGACTTGTAGAACTCATTATCTAGAATCTTAGATTCATGAATGTGTGACATTTGGAAGTAACGTTTCTAGTTTCATGAGAAAGTCCAGTCAAAGATTTTTACAAACTTAATTTTATTACCGCAGTATTTTGTTTCCAAAGAAGGGGGGGGGGCATATAAAAACATACGTACGTTATGTTATAAACTTTTGATAGATACTGTACCAGATGTGCGGGCGATCAGATAATGCTCTCGCAGCTAAACGCTATTGACATTATTGACTTCAACTGCAGCTAATGAAACTGATACAATTGCTGACCGATCAAGATTGGAGCATCCGCGCTTTATGAGAACAGGAAAGGGTGCAAGCAGCGACGACTCGTACTTGGAGAAATCCAGTGCGGAAACAGTGATGGCTCGTGAGATGAACATTTCCAGGAGAACAATGTCCAGATTGCTCGGACAAGACCGAGCTGAATGCTTATCGCTGGGACACTGCAAATTTCTTAACTCCAACACTTAAGCAAAGCAGCAGAGAGAGCTGAAATTCAACGCCTACTTGAGCGTTACGCTGACAACCGGCATATTTTTTTTTTTACCGATGAAAAAAAATCACAATGGAAGAGAGCTACAACTGCCAGAATGACAGTGTGTGTGTGCCAGAAATTCCGAAGAAGCTCGTGAGAGTTCCGCAGATCCAGAGGGCCACCATCCTGCCTTAGTGATGGTGTCACAAAGCTGCACTTCTGCCAAAAATGGATTAAACATAACTGCCAGAATATATGAAACAACCCTCCTTGGGCCTGTGGTGAAAGAACTCAGAACCACTTCAGCAAGATCCTGCACCAGCCCACAAGGCAAGATCCACGCAACTCTTAAGGAAAATGTTGCGGATTTTGTTGTTACCAAAACTGGTTCTCTAGCAGTCCTGACCTCAACCGCTTGGATTACAAAGTGTGGTCATTGCTTGAGGATATTGCCTGTAGAAAAGGCGCCCCAATATTAAGTCTCTCAGGCGATCCCTGGAGTTAGCAGTGGCAGATTTTCCCATAGAGACAGTGCCCCGATAGACTTAGATCCTGTAGGATGCAAAAGGGGATCATTTTGCAAAAAAATCATATGAGAATTTAGAACAGAATACGTGTACATACCAAATTAAAAAAAACAGTAAAGTACATTGTTACTATCATAAAAAAATATTTGTAACAGAACTTATGGCTAGACTATATTATATGTATCTACATCAACTTTCCTCTAATAAAAGTGTGTCTACTCAATAAAATGTTCCAAACCTTTCACTTCTGCACACTTTAAATCCAATGGACCAAAGCTGGATAAAAGTCTCAGAAATGAATTTATATCCTAATTTCACAATACTAGAAAGAAAAATTTTAAAAACAATGCTGAATACAAGCTGACTTACTGTGCAAAAATTCAGCTAGAGTGATAACTTCCTGACAACGAAGTTGTAACTTGGCATTCGAAAAAGTACAGCAAGTCTTCATGGTAGTTAACTGTGGTGATTCACGGCACCATTATGCTTATTTTTTCTTTCTTTCTTTCTTTTTCTGTGCTCCCTTTAACTTGAACATTCCAACTTTAGCCTGTATAGGATAAAAGGAAACTAAGTGTAATAATTTTATAGAGCGATTCCATGTTATAAATGGAACGGCATTTTCTAATTGCATTTTTTTTTTTTTTTTTTTTTTTTTTTTTTTTTTTTGCAGAAAGGAAATGCCAACCAAACACATAATCAAAATAGTGCATTCTAAATTTATAAATTAACCATGGAAAAGTTCAGAAAATTTAGCGTGTTGTTCGTATACGGAAAATTACATCAGAACTTATTAGAGTAGGCCGCTTCTGCCAGGAGGGACACCCTAAAAGATCATCATCAAATAGTCGAACTTTTGTCTCCCGGCCTGCTGACTTGTGCGCTCATCGGAATGGAAGCAGGCATCCGACACATTGGACAGGTAGCGTAGGGTTCTATATGTGTCAATGGAAAACAATCTGAACCTTATATTTAACTTCATGTCCTTGTATCGCTTTAGTATCATGAGTTTTATTTGTACATTGGGGTTATTTATACCTGCATATGCCTTATAAGCCTTTAAAGAATACTTTCCTTGCGTATGAACACATTCTCTGCCGGCCTGTAACTCAAATAACCTCACTATAACGCCATTGCTTGCTCGCTGTATTTTCGATAAACTGTCTTAACGCAGTAAAATTGCCAAGTTTGCCATTATGATGCTAATAGCAAGGAATAAATGTAATAAAAGTATTGTTAATTGATGATTCGTAAAAGAAAACTCTGAAAATAATAAATTCTGTTACAATGTGTTGTATTGTGAGCAGTTATTCTGTACAGTTGTATTGTGCGACGCCATATATGGTATACTCGCGCTCACACCCTTAATACTATGTTAGCCTCACATCTCCCTTCCAAGACAGATATGTTTAAATTATAACTCTACTTGCCAGCCACAGTAAAATCGTTTCTCATAAAAATGAGTCGTGATAATGCAAGGGAGAAGAGACAGCTACTGCAGGACATTAAGCAGCGTTGCCAAATTAGTAAAAATATTTATTTTCTTAAAAAATCAAAGATAGACAAAAGGGACACAAACTATTTTGTTCCACTTATGAAATCGCTTTATTTGTGGTATTGAATACTCTAGCATCGTAAATAGTCTATATTAAATATAATTTATAAATTTAGCCATATAATTAAAGTCTGATATAAAAGGTACTGCCGAGTTAGTTATCCAGGGGTTATATCAGCTAGATCACCATGAAATAGTTTTCATGCAGTAAGACAAAAACTCACACTTTCCATTTCTTTTTAGGCATTGCCCGTTGTCAGTCGTTGCACCTTTCGGGTCCTGACCATTGCCATTCGAATTTTAATTTCACTTAGTACCAACAAGACATCAGAAAGATAGGAGGCAAGCCAATGCCATGTGGTGCTAAGGTATTACTAGGATGTGAAATGGCCGGCAATTTTAAAGTTTTTTTAAAGTGGCGAAAATTTAAGATAAGGAACCAATGGCTTTAAGGGACACAGAGTGAGCTTTTGGCCAAAATGGGTCAAAAAACCAAAAATAATTTTTTGCTGTAAATGGTTCCTTGAATCTTCAGGCGTCCTCAGAGAGTCAACATTTGCATGTCCTCCTTCCCTTCGGGTCTACAGTCATTTAAAGAGCTCCACATGCTCTTCTAAATCACACTTTTTCTCAGTATATTTTTTTTATAAAACAGCGTTTTTCTCAAAAACTTTATTTTCACGCATTTAAAATGTCTTATGCCTCAGTTTTGGTTTGAACTCAATGAAGATTTGCCAGCATATGCAGAAGTACTCATTGTAACATTCTATAGGGCACAAATCATGCTAACAATAACAATACTTTCAAAAATAAATATTTTATATGAAAAATTATTAATTTTAAAGATCAAAATACCTTATAGATATTTTTCTGTACCCTTTTTGTATGGGGTTCAAAGCTCCAATTGAAAAATTTCCAGCCAATTTTCTGAACTCATAGAACATTTTGATTATGATTCATATTTACGTAATAAAATTTATGAAATACTTTATAGCTCGCAAGTATTAATTTGAGTGAAGTTTGATATATATATATATATATATATATATAACATTTTATCTTCGCGTATAAACTATACAACTGAACCTAAAGGAAAAGGGTTTGCATTAGGACGCTATTTCGGACAGCGGTCGCGTCCAATTTTTTGTTTACGTTTTCGCTCTCAGCATACATGATATATAGTCATAAAATCTGCTTCTTCCTGTATGTATTATTTAGCAGCGAAGCGCGTTTAAAAACCCACTGTTTGTAAAAATACTTTAAAAGCTGAAATACAACAGGGTCTAGGTCTCATTGTTATGCATGTTCACCACAGGGAAAAAATACCGCTCGCATGCACCAATGCGTTACAGCTTAGAGCCAAATAGAACATTCATTTATTGCTTGGCATTAATGTTGTATCCTTTAAAAAATAAGACAATCAATTTTTCAGTTAAAATGGAACCATGCTAATTGCGTTGAAATTCAGTTTTTCTACAGCACAATAACATTAATTAAACAGGAGAAAATTTTACATCAGCAGAATTTAATATAAAAAAAAAACTGCTCCGCATTGCAAAGCAGGCTGATGCAGCCGACATTTATCTTTGTTATTTCTAACTGCATTGTGGAAAGATGGCTTTTTGTTTAGGGATAAGAGGATGTAGACTTTGGAAGCGTTTTACTGCTAGTTTTACGACTCTATTCGGAGAACTGTAACAGCATCTGGGATAAGAGAGACGAATTATGAATAGATCGAGATTTGGAACGCAGAGGAAAAAAGTAACTTTGGCGTTTGTTTTATTGCGAATTGTGCAAAAACCGAGCAAACGATAACCCATGCGTTATACGAGTATATCTTGTGAGGAAATGAACAAAAGCAATAAAATGTCAAGAAAAACAATGATTTAAGCCAACGACATTTAGGTTTACGAAAAGGAAAACAAAAGAAAAGAACAAAGCGCAGGCAGTCCTTTATCACCATTGTTCTCTGTGCAAGATCTTACACATTGTAGGTACTATCAGCGTAGATGTGTACTTCTGTAAACAGAGCAAACAATCCTTCGTTTACTGTCTTAAAAAGGAATTTCTCCTTAAGTCTAACACGAACACAGAGTAGTGAATTTTACAATCTGATGGCAAAATTCATTACCTTTACTTATACTTTAGTGTCTAAGCGTTTTTTTGGCTCTCTATAGAGTCAAAATTATTAATTTTCCCTTTTCGCAAGTGATTACGCAATGTTTCCAATCATCTAGGAAACGTTTAGCAAAGAAAAAGCTATAATGAAGATTAACCGTAAAAATACATATATACACATCAAAATCGTCTAAGGAAGGCAGATTTTAATTTAAATGTTCTAATAATTACGAATGGATATTTATAAATCAAGATGTGTAAACACTATTGACTATTTCACTCATGTGATGCCATCTTAAAAATCGGCCAATGAAACGAAAAAAAATTTTTGAATTTTGACCAATCACAGGCGGTTTACGGAGTGAAATTATTAAAAAAAAAAATGTTTTTTCACGGGACATGCATTTGTCTTATGGTTAGTGTAGGCAACTGTACACCTCCTGAACTGCATCACTGACTACTTTTGCTAGAGGTGGTGGGAAGCAATTAATAGCAACAAAAGCATGGACAATCGACAATCATATGGAAAGTTTTTAAGGCGTTTTGGTGATGCTTCCAATGTGCAAAAAGATCTTATCATTAGGAATTCCAAACCAAAGAATACAAGGAAAAATAGGGACACTGTATGCTATATTTTTTTCATCAGTTGGTATTAGAAAACCGAACGGTAGCGATTATAATAGTGGACTTTGGTCCATTTCAGTCTCACGGTTTCTGAATAAATATTCTTAAATATAACGTTTTATACAAGTGTTAATATTATGTGCTTGAATTTAAAATATATACATTTTATTTTTACTCTACTTATGAAACAGTCCTAAACACACAGTTTGCTCTTCTGTATTGGCATTACTGACGATTGCTTGAAAAGGTTCAGTACAAATATACAATTATTACAATTTTGTAAGCCAAATTTAGAGGAAATATATTACTAATACAATGCAATAGTTCACATAATCTAAAGTTTATCCATTTGAAAGAAAATGACTCACTTTTCAAAATTTAAAGATACTGTATACAATCACAAACAAATGTACAAATTAGCTCTTTTTCACAACTTTCCCGTAATGCTTGTATTATCTACAGATTGCACCATCTCTTGCATTAAGTACTGTATGACACTTCTTAACATTAAATAAATTAAATAGAGTTTATGTATTTATTTATGAACTGCAATAGGGCATGCCACCGGTGGCGCTGAACAATAATGAAAATACAATGATTATTTACAGGAAAATTCTTAAAAATAAACCAGTAACCTTAATTAAATACATGCCAAACTATAATTAAATGAATCAATCTAATTAATATCCGCGTCGCATTAATTTTACGGATATTTACATGCCAATTGACTTAATTAAACACATTTATGCCAGTGATAATGAAAACGTCTCCATGTTTTCATCATCCTCTTAAACTCTCTATTGAAAGGTACCACACAAATGGGTGATCGGATTTAAATCAGAAGATCCCAGTTTATAACATTTTGTCTTTCTAACTATTTATACATACGCTCTGCACCATGTATGTAACGGAATTTAGTGTCACACACTTCAGCATTAGGAAGTCTACAGGCTGAAAAACATCTTGAGATGTGCTGAGGATACAAAAAAATGTATACACACTTTCACAGTAGATATCTATTTAATATATTTCAAAGTTGAACCGAAAAACAACAGTAATGTGTAGTATGATGTTCTGTAAACACATTACGTTATGCTAGCGTTGCTACAACAAAATGCAGCGAAGATTATCGTTTGAACAGCAGAAAGCAATTTTGAAGTGGTATTGGAAAATCGAGAATGTTGAAGTTCAAAGGCAATGGGGACGTGTGTACAGAATAGAACTGTTCTCCGGATCTAACTCCATTGGTCTTCTACCTATGAGGAACTCTTAAGGATGTTGTATACTATAGAAAACAGTTACACTGGCAGCACTTCGGGAAGAAATTGAAACGGCATGTGCTGCAGTCGTTGAGGACACTTTCGCAAACATTGCTCAATCAGTAATTCAACGTACTGAGAAGCGTATCGACGTCGATGATGGTTTTCAGCAACTGTTGTAACTATAAAATTTTTTTTTGATTGATTTATTTATGGACGCTCTTTAACATCTCAGGTCATCAGCGTCCCATTCAACTCAGGGCGTGAAACGGCCGACAAACTTTGCTCAGAGGCCTCTCTTTCAGGCTTGAGGTTCTTTTTCGTGCCGTAAATGTACGACACGGGACCCACGGCTTTACTTCCTTTCAGAAGGAAGCCATACTTACGATTTTTAAGCCCGAAAAAATCCATCGGTCCTGGCCGGGTTCGAACCCGCGTTCTTGTGTGTAGGAGGCAAGTATGGTAACCACTACACCACCAGGACCGACTGTAAAAGTCTAAGATGATTAATGCTCATCATTTCCTGTTTTGTGAATTCAGTTGTGTTATGTTAACAGTTTTTTCTTTGCTTGAAGTGTGTATGGGTACACATTTTTAGCACCCTCTGTATTCTCCTATTTTCCATTATTCCTCTCCAGCCTTTCGAACGTGTGGACTTCTTATATGGGCATCAGTTTTTCTGCATTATCCGACTGTCAACTTAAGCGTGGAATCTGGATGTGATTCATCTGCTAAGAGAACTTGGTTTCATTGTGTCTGTTGCCGATTTAAATGCTTCGGCACCATACAATGCGACGTGCCCAATATCAAAGCAAATCGCTGAACAACGAAAATGAAGTTCTGTAGAACGCGTAGAATTTCAAGGTCGGTGTCAATTATGTCAACTGCCTCTTCCGAGATGTCAGGCCGTGGTCCAATGGAATTCTTCGCCATCTTTCCAGGCGTTTCATGCACGGCTGCGGTGGACACCATCTCCGATGTGGGGAAGGGGGGATTATTTAGATATCTGTGGGAGAGAGGAAAGAAGTGGTCTCGCATGGTTCAGATTAGGGGCATAGAAAGGAAACGAAACAGTTAACGCTTTCGGTAAAAGAAATTGCCCATTGTGCGGAGAAGGCGAAATCTGGAGCCATAATTTGGCAGAATGCTGGGAAACAAAGATTTTAAGAAATGGAACATTTATCACCGCAATGTTTGAATGCCAATTGAAGTTTGAACATCTGTCGGGAAGTGTTGGTGCATGCGAGTTACACAATTTGGGAATATTTCTAGAGAAGACACGACAAAGGAGATTAATGGCCATAATGAAGAGGGAGGAATTGGAGAGGGGGTGTAAGTAAATGGAAGGGGGGCTCAAGATAAGGGTTCCATTCATGTTTATGTATTTGTATATAAAATTATTAATAGAAAACGTAAATATAGCGAATTATTTGTATATCTTTATGTATGCATGTAGATTTGTATGTATACCATGTGTGTATGTATGTGTAGATGTATGTATTTATGTGTATGATCATTTTAATTGCTATAAGCATGTACGGCCGTAAGACCCATGCGACATTTGAATGAATCCTAAAACTGGTACAATAAAACGTCCATTACAACATTTCTAGACAGTGAAGCTTATCTTCCGTTTCTGGAAAAAAAAAAAAAAAAAAAAAAAAAAAAAACCCATCACAGAACGCATCTCCAAGCTACTTAGACGACATAACGTAGAGATAGTTTTTAAACTAACAAAACAGTTAACAAAGGACACAAGAAAACCAATTGCTTCAGCCGCGGTCTACAGAATATCATGCAGTGTGGTGTGATTTACATTGGTAACACACAGTGCAGCATTAATAAGCGTCTTACAGAACATAAAGAGATATTAGATCAAATAGAAAAATCAGATGCGGGAGGTATTGTGTTTTTTATTTATTATTGGCAATGATTAGTTGATTTTAATTGTGTTTTGTTTGTTTGAAAATGGAGGTGGATTTACAAGATGTGCTTTTTTTCCCGCTGAAAAATCTCGATTCTTCAGAGATGCGGCAGTTAGCTCGATAGCGATAGCCAATATTAAGATATACACCACAACTTCTCTTCACTGCCATGAGTGGCCGAGGTCGTTTAGGTGCGGACTCGTGAGTGGGAGATCTGGGGTTCGAAACCCGCCAGGACCGTCCTTCCTGACTGAGATTTATTCCAAGTTTTCCTCAGTCCTCATTAATGCCTTATGGCGGGGAGGTACCCTCATGTATCATCAGTGTTCATCGCCTATGGTGTCTGAGTAGTAAAAACGGAGGTTAAACACATATCCCCTCCCACTAAAAAAAGGTCGTTATTGTGTGCTATTATTTCCAATAAAAGTTTCAATTATCCGTAATATGATAGTCCTTTGGAAACTTTGAACTTTAAACTTTGAACACGCATATCATTGATTAGCTATCTCAAAATAGTTTGTCTAACATCACCCCACAATCTGCGGTGTAGTTCACTAACTTCCTGCGTACTTTAGTATATGTATATAAAATATCAAATGGACTTGAAACCCCGAAACAAGTAGATGAAACAGTCCTCACATATGTAAGCAAATATACATACTAGGACAACAGGGTTCTTTCCAAGATAAAATGGAAAAAAAAAATACCAAGAAGAATGTCATTAACTTGGTAAGCCTTTGAGTCCTTAAGTTTGTACTGTTAGACTAATTCTAGACGCTCGAAACCTGTGTATATCCTAATTATTCAATGGGTGCCAGACATTGTTATTAATAGAAAACAAAAGAACAAAATTTAAATATGACAAAGGAAAAGAGAACGTAAGATCCTGGAAATAATTTTGAAGTACAAAATACCTACATTAGTAGTACACCAGATCTCAGACAACAGACATCGCAACTAACCACCAGAATTAAATGTCAATGGGGCGGCCACGTCGTAAGAATGCAGGGCAAAAGGGTATCTATAAGATACGGGGTCCCCGGATGGGAAAAAGGACACAAGGCAGATCAAGAAGAAGATGGACAGACCTGTTCAAGGAATATGCAGGTCCAGATTGGTCAAGAGTAGCAAGAGGAAGAGAAACATGGAAATATTTCGAGAAGCAACTAGTGCAGTGAGAAATGGAGTAACCGAAGAACAAATCAGTCAATGTCTTAAACAGCATACGAACAACTAGCGTGGAATAACTCACTATGTTAGGAAAAAACGAGCTTTCCCTACTTGTTAGGAGGCGCTTGCCCTTAAGGAACACAATAGGCTACCGTTATCTTTATCTTTTATATAAAATATAAACGATATGTAGAATTTTGACTACCTCCTTGGTCTAATGGTTAGCGTTGCAGACTGCTGGCCGGGAGGCTCGGTTCGATTCCAGGTATCTGCTTAGGAGTTTTTCTAGGTTAGATAGGACTGGAACGAGGTCCACCCAGTCTCGTGAGGACAATTGGGAAGCTGCTTGATGGAGAGGTGGCGATCTCCGATCTAGTAAACCGCGATATAGCGACTGGCGGGATGCGGTGTGCTGATCACTACCCCCCTGCAATACTGCACTCTACCAATGATATCACGTGATGGAGGTAGAAGACCCAGCGGTCGTCGTGGTAAGCCGAAGGCCCACATGGGGCTATGGGAAACCAGGCTTAGAAGATGTAGAATTTTAATGCATGTGAAAACTGTGACTTATAGAATATGTTATTGAACCAGAAAAGGAGAAACCTGTTGTTTCCTGCAAGCATTTTGACGTAAGTTATTTATACTTGGTACAAATGTTACATTAAATTTCATATTATTATTATTAGCCCCATCTCTAAGACTGCTTTTATATGGAGATGATAGATGTACTATCTATCTCTCTGGCTACACACATAACGCACAAATAATTTTATTTATAGCCACTACATCGTCTGCTTTAATCAACAGATCATAGAACGCAAGGGAACGTGAAAAAATCTGCTACGAATATATAAATACTATTGAAAATAACAGGAGGAAAATTCCATGTGATTAGATGGAAATTCAAACCAATAAAGATAGATAGAGTTGACCAAAAGTTCGAAAGAAAATAATATAGGTTCCTTAATTTTATAAACGTTCTTTGTTTTATTCTGAATTGACTAATACTCTTTTTTAGTTTCGCATTTTGGCCGCAACCCTTCGCAGATGTTCACATGCTTTAACGTAACTTTATTCCCTTAATATATCAAGATAAGCTAGGCTGAGTGTGCTGGATAAATGTGTGGAGGTGTGCCAGCAGATGAGCAAACAATGGTCGTATAGCTTGCCTTAATGTGAGAAACATTCCCGGATTGCATATGCTGTAGTGAATCATGGTATTTTTACCACGGTATTCCACAAAATGGAGATAAAATAGCAGAATAGACGCTTAATCTCACTAACCTTTCTCCTTTCCTCTGTTACTTTTATGTAGTATATCTTTGCTTTGCTTCTTTTACATTTTACTTTCCTTTCGTATGTTTGTACCCTGCAAGATGATACCGTTGCCTGAAATACCACTCGCTATTAAAACGATCTTCATTGACAAAAAATTAGTCATAATACACAAGTTTTCAATAATCATTTTTAATAGTGTCCTGAGGCAGTTCCATAACAGTGTAGCCCTAAAACTTAGACATGAAAGCAATGGCTTTCTCTTGAATGCAATACAGCTCTCTGAGCGCCGCTCCCGTTCCGGTGGTTCCAGGAAAAGTGCGTACTTTGCGCTCCCGAACTACGATAGGAGAAAGAGCGTGTTCTTAGAACACAAGAACACAATGTTATGTCAATATACGGATATGTTGTGTTATTTCACTTGCCGTTGCACATCTCTTGCGAGAAGCTATTATACAGATTGATTAAAGCATTCATCGCCTTAGGAACTCTGTTATTAGTACTGACAGCGAACAAATTAAAACTCATAACACACGCTAATGAAAAGCAGGTTATATTACGCGGGATGCACTGCAGGCAAAACAGGAACTGGCGATGCGCAGGTTGACCTGTTGGGGACATATGCTACATGTCCCAGCGCAGACAGGAAACAAAATATACACTTTTTCCCTCTGTTCAGCTTTCGTTATCTGTACTAATTATGACATTGCATAATATAGCATACTATAATAAAAAATCCTATTCCATTAGGAAAGACAGTTAATCATCCTGATAAATGTAAATTTTAATAATGCTTCTTTTTATCTCTTTAATTTCTTTTTATATGATAGGACGCTTGTTAGAATTCTAATAATTGCTTTTGTTTCCACACATCCTACAGTATTAAGTACAGTATGCATTATAGTAAATTATGAAATAAATTCGAAATAAATGAGAAAATACTAATAATAATAATATAATAATAATAATAATAATAATAATAATAATAATAAAAATAAAATCCGTCACGCATGAGCTGCGTAAACTAAACAAATTCCTCGCCGAGTTGAATAATTTTAATAAAAAATTAATATAAAATCCAAATTAGATCTGATTAATTAATGAAATGAAATAAGTTGTGGCAATACTGTGATATTAGCGGAACAAAATTAGAATTCATGCAACCTTAAGTATTATTATAGACAAAGATACACTGTGTGAGTATTTATAAACATATTAAATGTTACCATGTGTATAAATTGAGCCCTTGTTACCACCTTTGCGTTCACTAAAGTAGAGAGAAATAATGGAAAATTTCGAGTTACATTGCGAATTTAAGAATAAGATGTTCACATATTTCAATAAAACAAAAACGTTCTACTATACAGAAACAACTTCAGAACAAATAAAAACAATCGAAAGTTAAATTGATTTTCATTGGCTTTGAAATTTGATTTAAATGTTATTGAAGTAAAAACATGTAACACAGGCTTTTTCTGAAGGTTGTTACAGAGCGCTCTTACGAATAAATGTGCAATGTTTGACGTAATAGACACGGCAAAAGAGAGAAGAAGAAGAAGAAGAAGAAGAAGAAGAAGAAGCCTATGACTGCAGAAATAAATAAGAATTGAATGGTTCCTTTGGCAATATCAGTTATTTTCTTTTTTTAATAGTGTTTAACGCCCGTTTTTACTACTGAGGTACCACAGGTGGTGGACACTGACGACACATGAGATGAAATGATATATTGGGAAAGGATTTTTTTAAGGAAGGAAGCGTTCCAGGCGTAAGTTTCGGGTACCTCCCTGGCATTTGCCATATATGACTGAGGAAAATCTGAAAAAAACCCAAATCAGGGAGGGCGGTCCTGGTGGGATTCGAACCCCAGACCTCCCGCTCATGAGTCCGCCCCTTAACGACCTCGGCCACCCGTGGGGGTAATAGGCAACATCAGTTTACTAATAAATGTGCAAGGTACAGGAGAATCCGACACCTGAATTTCGATTTGGAAGGCCATAAACATTAAACTAGCTAGTTTAACATGCCAATTAAAGCTTGCTTTTGTGTAACCATAGGGTTAGTTTTACGAGTTCATTTGCATATTCGAAATTAGTCGCCGAACACCACATCCAAATGAAAAAAAAATTAATTATTTCAAGTAAAACTAGCCCCTGCAAGAATGGCAAAACGGGGAAGGTTTTTTCTATATCAAACTTAAAAAACGTTCACTTATTTTGGCAGTGTGCAGGAATAAGAAAGTGGCATCATTCTTTCAACTAATCACACACGACTATTTATGTGTTTGTTTGCTTCGTAGTTATAAGGATATAATATATTAAGAAACCTCAGACTTTAAGTTTAGAAAAACCTAAACGTTTATTTTATAAAAATCGATTTAGTGCTAAGAAAATTTAATGAAAAACTGTTGCACTGAAAAATCAGCATTTGCATTCTGTATAGTATATTGATAATCCGTACCTTAGCATTTATTTTTTAAATTTTTGAACTACAAATGTTTAATTAGGTTTACGTAGAATGAATATGTAAACTCCAAGGGAATTGGGAGAAATGTTAAGAGGAATTTCACCTTTAAAGAATGATAGAAACTTTGCAAATGATGGAGTATCACAAATTCGGCAGACAATAAGCATCATATTTTGATATTTTTAAATAACCCGGGGTAACCTAAAATATGTGATAAAACGATAGTTAATTCAGAATAGTTCTTTGCAAAATTTCAAAATCTGTTTAATGCAATTTTTCGGACAACTAAAAGAGTGTCTAGCTTAAAGATGAAATTTTTCGGTTCTCCACTCGAGAAATAGAGTTTTATTTGCATAAAAGTACACTGATTACTGTTGAATTTAAAACAAAACTTAGTATTTCGTTGGGGTAGTAACCAAGCATAAAAAACTTTGCAATTCCGAAACACTACACCATTCTTTGCTAGTTGGCAAATAATGTGACATCAAGAATATACGAGCTGTACTTGTGGTATGTCAACCAGTTTTACTATATGTCCTACCCAAAGAAATACTTCATAAAACCTCTGACAAATCACACATGAATTAATGCCCTGGATGTGAAATAAAAAATAACTACTAATTCATTTGATGTCCATTTTGCATAATAATTTCATTTAAAACCAATATTTTGGATTATCGCGGAATGCATATTGCAAGTTAAGGATGCGGTCCCAATCTTGTTCGAGTCGCCAGCGAAGCTTACTTTTCGCTTCGCATTCAGCGCTTGTGTTCATTGAATTCAATGTACTTGGTATAAACGAGTTTTTAATTTGCATATTCTGCCTCTAATGATCCTAATAGTAATGATAAATTCCATTATTTTTCGATTATATTCTTTAAACTTCAATATATCTACTCAGAAAACACCTTAATCCTCTTATTTCTGGATGATTACCTACATGCTTATTAAATTGGAACATTAAAATGTTGAATTTATGACTGGAAACTCAACACTCCTCATATTTAAGTATACTTTTACTTGAGGAAAGAAAGTTTATGAGAACCTTCTAGAACTAAATTTTTTTTGTTTAAATAAAGTGTAATTGATGTTTGAAGGTAAAACATATTATTGAAATGTTGAATAATGTGATGATAAGATTTACCCTGCCTAAAATTTCTGTGGAATGATATAAAAACTGCAGAGTTTAACGTTTTATATAGTTCTCCTAAAGTATGCAATTTATAGCCATGCTTTTTATTACACATTAAAAAGAATAAATTGCCTTACAAATGCATATAAAAACTTCTTTACAATATAAACTAAAATCAGTAAAAATAACGAAAAACAGAATATATATTGTTACGTACCACATTTAGAAGTGACTGTGGGGAATGACTCCAATGGTAAGGAATAAATGATATTCGAAAATAATTTATCAACAAGGTTTAAGTCTAGCTTTGCCATGGTGGTAAGCATTCCAATGGAGGACAAAAGAATGGCGAGGCGCTAGACCTGTGATAAGATATAAGAGCTCGGGTGCTCTGGGAGTCGTAGCTTGGCCCTGACATAGTCCGGAGTGTGTCGGAAGGATGGATGGATGAATGTACAGCGATTGAGTGGCTGTTGTATATTGCCCCTTAAGACGTACGTTTGATCATTTTATATGGGATCCATTACTTTTGAAATTCTGGCCCAATCTTTATTACGAGTGTTGTTAGTCCTATCGGGGCCGGGTTTGGCCGAGGCGTGTAGTAAGTCCTGACATTTTTCCACGCCTGAGAGATGTAGTAACTTAAATTTATGCTGATGCTATATCTGTCTTATGTAATTTAACTTACATCCATGTACTATCTTTCTATCTTTCGCCGTCTCTGTTTTATTATGAAACGTTATCCTATTTTCACACCAAGCTATGCATGTGACAATATTTACTTTTTTCTCTAAAGTAGCTCCTTTGATTTTGTTAAATTTGGTGAAATAAATGCAAATATATTCCTAGTTACACACATACAAATTTAGGATGGGAAAACGATGGGCAGAACATATAAACTAAAATTTGAAAAATCTGGTAAGGTGAAGGTCAAATTTGTGTCTTAGGTGTGTTGGTTATTTATGGAATGACCATATTCAGGATATTTTCAACTTATCATATGTAAAGAGCATAAAGCATATAATTATGACCCAATTGTGGACTTCTCCATTTGTTGCAGCTGTAATAATAGATGTGCTCATGATGTAAATGAAATATATCAATAACATTTCAGGAATAATGTTCTAATAGTTCCAGATAAAGCATTAATTTTAGATATAGTATTTAATTGTCAGAAAATGCTTGTAATTTAAAAACACGACTAAATGAGAATACAGAGATGGAGAATCACCAAAAAAAAAAAAAAAAAAAAAAGGAGAATCACCAAAAAAAAAAAAAATAAATAAACTGTCAGGGTAAAATGGGGATATATTTTACAACTTTAATTTTATGTGCATAACTTGTTCATTAAAATATGCAGCAATGTTTCAAAAACTAATTGAAATGATATTATCATATCAATTAACCAAAAATTGATTTGTTCTCAAAGAAACTGAAAAACAGAATAACGAGATAGGACTACTAGTGGATTCAAGCGAATAATGCAAGTCCGATGAAAACGGTCAGTGATGATGCAGCAAAGCATGGATTTAAAAATCAGAGTTACTTATGTATGCAGAAACGGGAGATTGTGTTACAAAATGCTCGCATAACTAGTTCGACCTACAGAATGCTCAATTTTAAAATTGCATTCATTTGACTGATATCATTCAAAAAAAAAAAAATTAAAGTACGAAGGAAGGAAATAAACGAAAAAGGTGTGGGGAACCCAATATCGGTACATCCCAAACGTCATCAGAGATATCTTTAGAAAATGCCGTATCAAAATAGCGCTTTTACATGGACAAAACATTCTTGAAATATATGTCATTAACAATCACTTGCCTTGTTTTGCTAACAAGGCTATTTAGTAACCGTGCAGTACTACATTGATATCTGTGTAATGAGCGGATAATATGAACTTAAATGGAACTACCTTAAAATATACATAATACGGAAATCCAAGCCATATTAAAATGAAGTTTTCATTTAAGGCATATTTTTATGCATTAATCTTACTTCTATACAATATTATTGGTAAAACACAATAACATTTCAGGCCAAGTTTTGTATTACGTTATCCAAACAAGCCTCAAACTAAGCTCCATTCAAATAATCTTGGACCTTTTACATATCGGAGAATTGTAAGTGTCAGGTAAGGTACGAGGGTAGGTCCATAAGTTTCAATTGGCTGGGCGTACGTCGTGCTGTTGAGAATGATGAATGCTCCGCTGCTATGAAGTGTCGTTCACCACGTCAGAACCAATGCTCCGGCGCATGAGAATGAATTACTTGTTTATATTTTTTTGGAATCTCTGGGTTTATATATTTTTTTTTTTTTTTGGAACGTATTCACGTTACCAGGGAAACACGATGGGAACAGGAGACACACTCTCCTTCACTTCAAGACACATGTAAATTCCTTTTGAGAATTGTTTATTTACAGTTGCAGAGGCGATGGAATCTCTTTTATTTATATAAGTTATAATTTCTAGCCAGGAGAGTATCTCGGACTGTTTGTCTATAAGGGATTAGGTACGTCACTCGACCTGAGCTAACTGCGGACTGTCTAAACTACCTCAAAACTCATCAAAACTGTTTAAAACTCGTCACACTGCTCTGATCAAACTGCCTAACTAAAAATTTGATCACACTGTTACTGCCTTTAACTGCGGGGCTTGACTAAAAACTCATCAGACTGCTTAAAAACTGATCCTGCCCGAACTGCTACAAAACTGATCAAAGACTGCGTCGAGACTGTGTCGAGATACTTCAAAAACTTCGGGGCTTTTCTTAAAAAAACTGCCTAACCAAAACTGCGTCAAGATTCTTCACAAAACTGCCTAATTAGAGCTGCCTGGCTTTTCTTCAAAAGCTGCGTGGCTTTTCTGTTTTCCCATAACTTTTATTAGTTCGTCAGTCGGTCAGTCTCATGTGTGTTCTTTTAATTTTGAGTTCAAATTCTGGTAGCGTCTGTTTAGGTTCTACTCCTAGGTTGGCTACATGAGAATCACGTGGTTCCCGGTTCGTTCCCTATAGGCTGCTATTTGGCGCCGATTTCTGTAAGAGTCCTCCTATTAACGGACTCCTGGACTTGTTTATCTCATTTCTCCCCTCAGATCTCCCCTTCAAGTTTTATTTGTGTTAGAAACATGTCCCGTTAGGCTTTGTTCGAGTTGCATCTCTTCAAGGTCTTCCTGCTACAATATCGCCCTAGCTAACTGTATTGGGATCGGAATTTTTATGACTTGGCTATTTATTCTTTGTATAGGGGGGGGGGGCGGAAGGTTGCGAGGTCCTGACTTATATGATTTTGCAGAGTTACTGCACAAAATGCATGATACATATTCTCTGAGGCTTTGTTTTAAGTATACTGGTAGTGACTGACTAATGATTAGGGTTCATCAATTTAAATATGTTATTTTATATTCTCCCTAATCGCTGGAGCTAGGAAATACTGCTCCATTTCACAGCTTCCTTTGCAACAAGAGTTGTGTGCACAGGCGCGTTGTCGTGAAGAAGACGCACATCATTCAACTTTCCTCGCCTTTTCTCTTTGATGGAAGCACGCAGTCTGCAGTAGGTCAGCATAGTACTCCCCATTTACTGTGGTGTTCCTCTCATTGAAGTCAATGAAGAGCATTCTTTCACAGTTCCAAAAAATTGTGGCCATAATCTTTTTGATCGATATAGCGATTTTTAAATGTAGTGTTTTAGGTAAACTCCTATTTCTATTAATCTGATTTTACTAACTTAATTAATATATTTCTAGTATTTTATTTTAATGGCATATACCAATTTTCTTTTAATAAATTTTAAATTTGCGAACGATAGAGCATTTTTAAATTTCGCTTTAACTCCCGTACGGCTCTCGTACACCTCCAATCCGATTGTTCAATTGTCCTGATTTTCGGAAACTAATTTTATTGCTTTATTTTAAAGAAATATACCGAGTTTTGTTGAGAAAAGGCAAAAATTGCGACCGCTAGAGGGATTTTTAAATTTACACATTTTTCACATTAGGTCCCCCAGTGGTCAAATTTTGTTGGTTAACGAATTCGACGAATCGTTTGTTACTTGATGGTTATATGTAGAGTATGGTTAAGAAAAAACAAACAAACAAAAATTGCGACTGTTAAGCGTTAACATTGTCATTCCTGATAGTGTAGTGGTAACTATACTTGCCTCCTAAACCCAAGATCGCGGGTTCAAACCCGGCCAGGATTGATGGATTTTTTCGGGGGTAAAAATCCTAAGTATGGCTTCCTTCGGAAATGAAATAAAGCCGTGGGTCCCGTGTCGTACATTTATGGCACGATCAAGAACCTCAAGCCTGAAAGCAGAGGCCTCTGAGCAAAATTTGTCGGCCGTTTCACGTCCTGAATTGAATGGGACATTTAGGACCTCAGATGTTAAAAAGCATCCGTAAATAACCCACCCTCCACCTCCAAAAAGCGTTAATAGACATACACACCCAATAAACATACATATCACTTGTCTTTTTCGTGCCTAGTAGCTGGAATCGTTGAAGAATTTTAGATATTTTTAAAAATCGTTTAATGGTTTCAACCTCAACAGCTAAATTCTTTCGGAATTCGGTTAAATGGTGAGAGCAAAGCATTAAGATAATTCAAACACACAGTGAATATCTGAAATTAGTGATAAGTTAAAGATGCAGAACATCAAGTAACTTGTATCATTTATTTCTTGAAATTTTTTTTTCGTAAACACTTAACAATTTCTTTTAAATAATATGCTCCCTTTATTAAGCATATTACCAACTTTACTTGTGACACCGAATATGCTGCACTGGTAAGCTTACCGTTCGAATGCTCTACAAATTGAGTTACCATGTCTTTTCCGGCCAAAACCAGAAAATTTTCGAATTTATTCATGTATTTCATATGTATATATGTGACATACTTAACTGTACGCGTCTATTTTTTTTTAAACATTTTTAAGTTGATTACTCATTTCCAATTCATAAGGCTTATCACAGGCATTGGAATTTAATTACAGTGAGTACATGTGCATTAGCCTTATTATAAGCATTACAAACTGTCACACAGACAACACGATGCAGGTAGATTTTTAAGTGCTTAAATTAATGTATGTTTAGTATGTATTCGAATATGCATACATTCTTTTATTAAAACTGCATTAATATGCATTATCAAGATTATACAATCGAATAATAAAATGAACATACAATGAAATACACTTTTTCTATTTGTTCTGCGATATGAATATCCAAGTTTCATGGATACGGCTTGCTTTCCCAGCAGGCAAATCAAATTAACTAATGACGAACGAATGCAATACAATTTTCAAATGCTTCAACTTTTAAATAACTGATTGTATTTCTTCAAACGGTAGAACAAGACAAAGACTTAATCACATTATTGTAAAAGTACTTTGTAAATAATTCTGAAATACGAGTTCTTTAATAACAACACATAGTTAACTGCCGCTGTTAACGACCTACTAAATTTTGTTGTTTTTTCAATTTCCGGCAAACTCATTAATTACAGTGACATATTTAAACAAATAGGTCCCAAGCTATCGTATATAACATTTATATTATTTACATAATGGTTTGCAAATTTGTGTATATTTATCTGCAATGATGCAAAGCAAAATCTGTTCATTATATATGCTGCAAATCTCCTCCTACATCTATATATATTTCTCCAAATTCTGGAATACTTTTCCCAAAGCAGAGATGATAACGACTTCTATCTCTTGGCATTTAACTCCACTGTTTGGAGTTTTTTTCGAATATTTTTCCATTCAATAGGCCTCAAATAAATAAGTTGAGAGACATTAGATCAGGAGATCAATTTTGGAACATAATATTTATATAATAAAGTGTGTATGATGTTTTTTGTTGATCTTTGACTCGTGGAGTACGAGAGATTCGTATCTCATTTAATCTGCTATTGCTTTTCAGGCCATTTGGGAGTTAGTGAGTGTTGAACGAGAAGGCTTCCAGTTCTTTCTTTAATTTTAAGCAATATCTGGATCAACTCTCTTGGATAGTGCACGTCTTCGACTAATTAAAGTTCGTATTTCGTCTGGAATACTTTTAATAAACACGTTTCCGAGAATTTAATATGTAAAAGGAGCACGCGCTGTAGGATTGTGCAGATATATTCGTTAATCACTACACATTCGAGTCACAACTACCGAGAAACGGTGATTTGGAACAATGAAGGTCATGAGGTTTTCACTTCATTGACGGTGTATGTGTATTACTTTTCATGCCATTATCTAAAGAACATAAATGGTTATATAAGTTAGAGCCTCTAGCAAGAGAATCACTGTGTAGGACTGGTATGCTCACAGTCATTAAGTTATACATATGGTGCAAAATGGAGGCTAATTGTTCAGAATTGAAATTTAATGGAGTTGCCATTATCAGTAACGCAACGTTATCACAAAGACATAGTAGCTGTAGAGCTGAACATCATGTAAAGGAAGAATTTTGAACACACACTTTCAATTCCAAGGTTTTAAGCAGGAATTTCGACTACAAACGGATGCTGATTATTCAGTATCCCGAGAGCAATTATTACATGTGAAGAAGATGCCTGGCATTCTGGATTTTGATATTGTGCAGCTTGTTCTCCAGGGAAGCAAATTGTTTCGGCAAACAGGGGTGTTTGAAAATAATGCGGAAGAAAGGATTTAAGGATAGGTACACAGCACCATGCAGCTTGGCAGAAAGATGTCACTTCATATCAATGGAGAGGACGTGAGGGAACGGACGTGAGCTATTTGAGGCAAGCTTTCTTCCATGTCTTTCAATGGAAGGAGGAAAACCAATAAAACTTCCAAGTTAAGAGGTCGGCAATGTCAGTCACACGGTCAGATCTCAAAGAGTTCCGAGAAACACACAGCTTACATATGGGAGGTTTTAAGGGAAGAAAATGCTAGAGGAGAAGTTGCTTATGAGCAATGCATTCTCTGTAAGCTCGGCATTGTAAATCAATGCGTTGCTCTTATGTAATTATTCATTTGATATTAAGCAGCTTACTCATTCCGAATTGAAATTTCCTTCATTTTTGTGTTGGATGTACTGTAACGAAATTTTAAATAGATCAATCAGAGATTTTTCGTTCTTGAATAACTTCGAGGCATAACATATTCTTTTATTTTAAACCAATTGCAATAATCATTTTCGTTGTTACTGTTTCTTGAAACTTCAATCCTTTTCTTTTTTAAATGTCTATTCTGATATAATTTATAAATCAATTATATGTATTTAAATATACCCTGCTATAATTTTCCATACTACGAATAGATAAAATTCAATGATCGATTCAAAAGTTGTTACACATAGGTAATGTCCTTGACTTTAGAAATAATTTTTCTCAAATGACAAAATATTTTAATATATTTTAAAACTATATATTAAACATATACTTTAGTTACAACACATATTTAAAGTATTTGGCTAAATACTCACTGCGCCTTGAACCCAATTGCATGACAATTTGGTCAAACATCTTTGTAAGTAAATTTTATCAATATTCCCATTACTACCTGTCATTGTGCTTAGTTGTGTTATGGCATTAACCGATAATTTTTTTAGTTTATAGTATTTTATAGAATGTTCACACAATAACATTGTTGTTATTATTTATATGTTTCTTTTTTCAAAATTATATTTGATAACTACAGTATTACAAAGCATAAACCAATACCACACTCAGGTTTTAAAATATTATAATAAAATATAAATAGAATATTGATAACTAATACATAAAACGTGACATCTCATTATTAAATACTTGTATATGAATAAATACACACACTTCATACTTCGGGTCGTTCAGGGGCCCGAAATCGCCTTTCGCGTCTTATTGGTTACGGGAGGAGGGAGATGGAAACAACCTTGCTTCATTGAAATGTTTAATCACGTTACACTTAGTTATCGGCCACCTAGATCGTTATCTCTATGGCTTTGATGAGGTGTGAAACATATGTTGCATCTGTGTGCCTCTCGTCTACTGGCCTTGGTAAAGAGATCTGGTAAAAACGTGCTTTTGCTAGATTGTTTTTACTTATATATGAAATCCAAAACGTCGCCACATGGTTACAAAAGCTCACAAGGTTCTCAGCATAGCGCCCACGACTTTCCCAGCTTTTAAATTATGTAAATACTATTGGTGACCTCTTGGGCTCCAAAAACGCGCTTCTATCGCCTCTTCGACACCTTATTGGACAGCTCCTGATCATACGATGTAACTACTTCATCGCCGATACCGGCTCCCCTTCTACCTTTAACGAATTTTGAAGCATCTTCAAAAACTAAGATACAAAAGGATCTATTGTTCGGCCACTTGCAAGCACTTAGCTTTGTTATAATAGAGAGGGCTACAGATGAAGCACGAAAGATGACAAAAGGCAATCTTTTCCCTATTGTCATCAAGTTATACGTCCAGGTAACCATGAATACATTTTCGTAATACATGAAATTACCCCGTGTTACTACAATCTATATATTTAACAATTATTACTATGTATATTATCTAAAGGCGGTTACTCTTTGGCATGATTGGGTGTGAGGACCTGTCACATCCATTTATCGGTGACTGCATGCATTTGCATATCATTTATAGGTATAAGTTCCTAGTGCTTTTTACAAATAGTTTCAATGAATATTGCTTTTCACTAGTTTTCATACTTCATTCGCGAATGGGTTAAATAAGTTATGTCGCATTATACGCATTAATTGTTTGGTGTTAATTTCAGAAGTGGGACATAAACTCAACAGTATGGATGTCATAGTTTAAATATTTGCCTTGTATCAATAGGAATATTAATTATGACCGTAACTTTGTTAGTTAAAATGGTATATTATATTGAATAAGGGAATATTGGTAAATGCTGCAAGTTTCCCCAAAGATTCAGGAATTCTGTTTGAGTAGACTCAGTGGTGATCATTAACTTTTAATAGATTACTTGTAATTAAAGCCCAGGCACTATTCTTGATACTCCATTTAGTGCAAGGATAGAAGGTTAGAAAGTTAAACCCGATGCTCAGGTAAAGGTATAGTCACGTGGAGAATAAGGAAGCAAATTTGTTATACATTTTCTGCTGGAGAGATTTATAATATACAGTATTAGAAAATAGGTCTTCAATAATAAAAATAAACAGATATAATTTAATTCTTACTGATATTTCCGTACTTCTATTACAAGTAAAATTACGTTTTATAAATTCTCAAAAGAAAAATTTGAAACAAAAGGGTTTTAATTGTTTGGACATCATCAAAGCAAGAACTAAATATTATTTACGTAAAGCTGTCAAGCAGAAAACGTTTCTTCCCGAGTATTTTAGCAAAATTTTTTGAAGGTAGAATTTTTTAGCTTGTGAAAGGAAATAATATATAAATGTTTTCAAACGCTTTGACTGTCTATAGGAACATGATACACGGTCTTCATTTCTATAAAACATATTGACATTTAATATATTTGGAATTACAGAGAGTCTTAATAAAATATTTCTATAGCCTTTAAACTCTATGTGGTATTTAGTACCAATTATTTGTAAACAGGGTGAGATAGGAAAACTTCGAGATCAAGGCCGCGACTGGATCCATGGATCTTCGGTTCACCACATCGATATTCTTACTATTCGATCTTCCGTACCCTGCCCGACCAAATTAGTAAACTTCTGCATGCCCTGGGGACATCTAAAGTTATCTCCTGTAGAGATTTTATCTATAAGATCCAACCCAAAACCATGAGTACTTATAGCTTAGGCTTCATAGAAAACAACAATGTTGAATTTAATTGATCTTATTTTTTATATTTTCTAATTGATTCTGATTCAAATTCTTAGCCAAACTATTTTCATTTGCAAAATATGTCAACAGTTTTGTTTAAAATTGTCCATTGCTTAGAGGCTGCAGTGTGGTACACACTAGACAAATGAGTAGTTTATGGCGTATATATGAGATATCAAATTGTACCATGTAACATCCAGCGGAAAAGAAGATTGCAGACAACTTGTTTTGAGTGGCGTGTAATAACAGGAAACGGAGTCCAGGCTGGGGTTATAATTGGATTACATTCTGCACAAAGAAACCAAATCAAAAAGATATGTAGCCATTATATCAACATATTCAAGAGCTAATTTTTATTTGTATTTGGATACCTTATATGCAGGAGCACCTAAAACTGAGTGGAAGTTTTTTACCTCATTCTTTAATTTTAAATTAATGTTTAACTTCAACATCAATACTCTCAGATTAGGCATATTATGGACTAGTTCGTTTCTGTAGAATGTTGTTCAGCCATGGTCTCGAGTTTGGTCACTTTGGATACTCGTTGATTTATAACCTTCGCTCTGAGCAGAGAGCAGGGCGAGTCAAAACAGTTGAAGCTACAGTAACACCATCTATCCGCTACTACACTTGCAGGTTTGTTTATACATGAGGGCGTCGGATATAGATACTGCCTTTCTGTGCCCATTTATACAGTACCGCCATTTACACCACATGTTGCGGATTACTTAGGGCTCCTCAATGTATGCAGGACTCTAGTCATAATATTTAGAATAATAAACACAAATATACTAAGTAACATTACAGAGTATTTTTTCCCTAAAAGAAAATTTATGCACACACGATATCAATAATGCTCCATGAGCTACTGTATGTTATGTTTTTATAGTTGTGGGGTTTTTGTAGAGTTCACAGGTCTCAGTAATAATTTACCTACTTTATATTTAAAGTGGAGCACTAGCTATCCGTGACAGTCAGTTTTAAAAGGCTCTACTTCCAAAATGATATCATTCATTGATCTACAAATACAAAACGAGCTGAAAAGAATAGATTTGGTACACAGCATAAGAACATACAGAATACTTAATACAATCCGTGAGAAACACATCTGTTAAAATTCTTTTGACATGTGTTGGACAAGATAAAATGGAGTGGATTTCAGGAAGAACACTTGTGACTTGAGCGCCATGGCATTAGTTATTCGCGGAAGCGGACTGATATAAACTCCCTACAGAGCTCAACAGTCTCTCTTGTTCCTTTTGCATAAGAGGCTTAGCGGTAAGCCGTTTAAATGTTGTCGCTGGTAACGATGCGAAATTTGTAGGATTTCACGGCGCTTAAAATGAGCGAACAAAACTGGGAGGATAAAAGTATCCACGTGTATTAGCTAAAGACTTGGGAAATTCTTTCCCAGTCTTCGATAAAACTTGATTTGCGCCGGTGGCGTAGAAAGTTTACAGAGATCGGTTGTTGGGCTTCAGGAACAAAAGCACTGCGTGCTTATCCGATAATTATTAATAGACTATTAGACTTTAAGAGTAATTACTTGTTTATACAAGAAGTTTATTCCTCAAAATGTTAATCGTTGTGCTTCCTTTGGGAGTAAACCTAATTACGGCTACAGTAATAAACAAATTATTACATAACCACACATTATATTTTAAAATGTTAAAAATATTTTTCATCCTGTGCTCTCCTATTAAAATACCTAAATATGAAAGTTAACTCCATATTATCTTTTTGGTAGAGGATTGAAACAGTTCAGTTCGCCCCTTCCAGTCGGTCCTGGTGGTGTAGTGGTAACCATACTTGCTTCCTAAACCCACGGGTTCGATCCCGGCCAGGACCGATGGATTTTTTCGGGCGTAAAAATCTTAAGTATGGCTTCCTTCGGAAGGGGAAGTAAAGCCGTGGGTACCGTGTCGTACATTTACGGCACGAAAAAGAACCTCAAGCCTGATAAAAGAGACCTCTGAGTAAAATTTGTCGGCCGTTTCACGCCCTGATTTGAATGGGATGCTGATGACCTGAGATGTTAAAGAGTGTCCGTAAATAAAATCAATTATAAATATAATACATATGTAGTAAGTCTAACCATCATATTTTGTGAATTTTAATTATATGTGTATCAGTAAGTATACTTTTAATATGTTAATTGTATGTCGTCAAAAGAGAAAGTTCTCTGGTGTAACTGTCTACCGAACCCCAGCCAGAAACAGGGCATAGCCAGGGAGGCCACAAAACACTATACAAAGGAAAGGATCAAGAGTTAATCCACTTCTTAAAAGACCTTCCGTTAGTGAGGATTATTAAAATCCTGGCTATCGAATACCTTAGGGCATGAACCGGCCAGCTGTTTGTACAGTTCACTTTAAACCATCCAATGTAAACATACGTTTTAAGTTTTAAAAATAGTTGCGGGTGCTATGCGTTGGCACATGAATTAAAACCAGTCAATTTTAAAGCAAGGCGCGAGACTTGTGCGTGGTTGTGTGGCCTCATTTGGCTTGGTAAAGCCAACGCCTAGTTACTTTGAATAGAATTTATAAGGAGGCGTTTACTCTGTTGGGGCACGCAGAATAAATTCTACAATCGATTGGACATTACAATAAGTTCTACTTCGGAAACAATTCTCAGCTTGTCTTCTTGGGAATCACGGCCTCTAAATTTATACTCGGTACGCAGAACATCAGATGATCGGTCCCTACCTACGAAACCGCTTCAAGTTTCATCATCAGCATATCACATTAAGAAATATTGCTCACGTCCTATCTGGCGTCAAAGTGGTGATACATATTTTATGAGGTAATGAAGAACTATTGTTTGTTTGAAAGATATAAAAACCCCAGTATATTAAAAAATGGAACACCTGTTAACCCATAGACATCTAATTTATATGAAAAAGCTTCTTCCTACATTTTTGGTGCAATTACGGTAACTGTGGACAGATGTGAAGCTGTTTGAAAGGAAATGAGCCAATGTATGGAGAAACAAACTTGGCGACATTTTAAAGCCTAACCTTTTACAAATAAGCACTGCGCATGGTAATTCGAAATGACAACTTCGACCAGATAAGATAAGATAATTCCCTTTCTGTTCTGCAAAGACATTTCAGCAACGGAAACCATATGCCTATAATTGTGAAGGCCATATTGAGAAAGTAGGAAAGTGAAATGTAAGTATTCAGTTCCAGAGATAGTGATGTAGAAAAATTAAACACAATTTAAGTTTTAGACATTTGATAAAAAGTTTTGGACATTTGATACATTTTTATATTCCATCTGAATTTACATTCCCATTTTTAGCGGTTTCCTGAAATGCCTTAAATTTTTTGGAGCGTCACATCAATATTAACAGCTAATAAGGGCGAAAAAATGTATACTATATAATATATGCAGCGAATTTTATGTTGTACACCAATAACGCCTGTACTTTAAAATTTCCCCTCTACATCGATTAATATTATACACGAAAAAATGTGCATTTAGTAATGACCAGTGGCTTTAATTGAACTCGTGTTAATTTTCTGGCTGTATGCACGTTTTAATTAGACGCGAAGTTTGTGGTCTAGATACTATAAGAAATCAAAGCAATCTCTTTTATTGCTGTTCACTTCAATTTCAGCTCCATATAGGTCACTGAAAACCATTATTGCCACATAAAAGTTAATGAAAAAGTTTTATATTTTCTCTGTACTTGCTGTAGAATCTTTCTGTACTGTATTTTCTACCATGCACATTTAAAATTCCCTTTGCACAACTTCTGTTTCTACTTCACGCATATGTCTCAAATTCCCTATTCGCTCTGAAAGCTCAAAGAATATCAACTGTTCTTTATATACTTACATAATCTATGACGAGTATATCTATTTCTAATGTTATTTTATTCGTTTTTACGTATTCATTTTTATCCTCCAACTTATAGCTTTTATTTTAAAGTGATCTTTATCAAGAGGTTTTGCTAATATTCTTTTCTCAATTTATATATTTACCTTTATCTTACTTTATTCTGCAGTATTGAATTAAAAAATTCTGTCGGGTCTTGTCCTTAAATCTATTGTGCATAGGATGCATAAAAAGTACAAACTTTACTAATAATTGTTGTACGGAAAGTGCTAATTCCAAAGTTAACAACGTGTTTACAGATGATCAAAAACACTGAAATCACAATAGCTTATCTCAAGCAAATAACTTATTCTGTCAAATACAAAGCATTACTTCAGTAAATCATATGCTCAGTAAATGTTAAATCAATGTATTACCGGGGAGGCGCCATGCGACAGGTGAAAGTCTGTCAGTTCTTCGTGTGTGAAACAATAAGACACATCATTCCTTTCAAACAATATTAGTACACTATATATTTTTTGTTTTTATATTTCTATTCTGCAAAGCTTAATTCTGATGACTTAATTTTATATATGAAGATATAATGTTCCAGATTAATTTTTATATATCCCCCTTTTACATTCATCATTACATTACATTAAATTACAATTTAAAACTACTATACTAATACTATAAAACTACAACTTCTAAAATTGAACCGGTACTAGAAACCAGCACTATGGCTATTTTAACATAAATTATAATTAAACCTATTATTGCTAATGGTACCCACTAGCAATAAATTATTAACATTTGTGCAGGTCTCAAGCTACAGGTATACTGAACCAGGTTTGTTGTTCACTGTGTAGTTTCCATCTATTATAGTTTTCATTTATATTCTTCTACATTGCAGCTTTTATCTATGTTTTCATCATAGATTGGTCGTTGGTGTTTTTTACTGCTGTGCTGTCGGCCCTGGAGGTGTAGTGGTTACCATACTTGCCACCTAAACCCAAGATCGCGGGTTCGAACCCGGCCAGGATCGATGGATTTTTTCGAGGGTAAAAATCCTAAGTATCGCTTCCTTCGGAAAGCAAGTAAAGCCGTGGGTCCCGTGTCGTACATTTACGGCACGAAAAAGTACCTCAAGCCTGAAAGAAGAGGCCTCTGAGCAAAATTTGTCGGCCGTTTCACGCCCTGAGTTGAATGGGACGCTGATGACCTGAGATGTTAAAGAGCGTCCTTAAATAAATAAATAAAAAAACTGCTGTACTGCTTCTTTCTCCTCTTCTACTTTTCCATAAATTTCTTACATGTTACTCCCTCTTCTCTTGTTTTCAGTCTATTTCTTCTTCTTTCAGCTACCTCGTTTGTGATTCAATTTGGGTGGTATCTTCATTATTCTGTTTTTGAATTGATTCTTCCTTTATGTATTTTTTCTGCCTTTCTGTAATTCTCTGGGATCTTTTATGGGAACAGACACTTTCTGGAGTAGGATTTTCTATCTTAATTGTTTTTTAATGTTTATATACTATTCTGCCATTTTACACTATATTTTTTATTCGTTAAATCATTCAATACCAAAATTAAATAAATTATGGCATTACTGTGTGGCATTAGAGTAACAAAATTGGGATTCTTGCAACTTTTAAGTATTACAAATGAAGATACTACATTTTTAGAATAATCATCATCATTATTATTACGACTAACCGCAAAAAGAAATGTATGGCCACTGGTACACAAAGCTATACCGTGTGGATATTTTTAAACCTTTTCCAATGTGATCATGTTTATGAACTGACCCCTTGGTACCATTTGTTACATGAGCTAAAACAGAGAAAAATAACAAAAAGTTTCGAGTTGTATTGCGTATTTAAGATTTTCATTTGTTTCAATAAAACATAAACATGTACTCAGAAGTAATTACAATGTACAAAGCAAATGAAAAACAACCAAAAGTTACATCGATTTTCATTGGCTTGAAATTTAATTTTAGTATTATTGTAGTAAAAACAATAAACGCTAACGTTTTCTGAATGTTATTAATTTATTGCACAGCGCTCTAACATACAGATATAATTCTCACACACATATTAGATTAATATTTCACATTTGCTATTTTCACGAAGATGCTTTTGTTTAAAATAAATTGTATGCAACGTTATAAATATAGGAGTTTATATGCTGAATTAATATGTCCTTTTATTTTAGAACAGTATAGAGAATATTAAAAACGCCTCAGCGCTTTTTAAATTTCATATTTCCAATATACCTCTACTCGTAATGGCTCAATTTCCCCAATTTTCGGAAACTATTTTTCTTATTTCATTTAAATAGTATATTTCGAATTTTGATGTGAAGAAACAAATGATTCCAATTTTGGGTTTCAGGTAAATCCCGTTTCCTAATGACCCGATTTCCTGATGTTCAGAAATTATACCTATTCTTTGTTTTATCTAAATGGTATATGCAGAGTTTCCTTATTAAAAATCAAAAATAATGCCCATAGAGCGATTTTTGTTTTCGGTTTCTCGTAAACTCCCCTACTATTAATTCGATTTCACTGATTTTCAGAAAATATTTTTCTTATTTTATTTCAATGGTATATGCCGAATTTGCTTTAAAAACGATTAAAATTACGGCCGTTAGAGCGATTTTAAATTTCACTTTATTCCCCACTAGTTTTTCAGATATACGCCCCCCCTCTCCTAATGGCTGGATTGCCTTGATTTTTGGAAACAACTTTTATCAATTTATTTTAAAGAAATCTACAGAATTTCGTTGATCTAAAAATTGGGACTGCTAGAGAATTTTACATTAAAGAAAACAGTTCCTTTTTTGTTAACCTCCACTTCCACAGTCTAATTTTGCCAGTTAACAGACTCGACGCATCATTTGTTAGTTGATAGTTATATGCTGAGTTTTGTTGAGAAGAAACAAAAATTGCACCGCTAGAGCGTTGTCAGACACACACACGCATATGTACATTTATACTTTTTAGTCTTTTTCGGTGTCTAGTAGTTACAATCGATGGAGATTTGGAAAGATTATTCAAGACGATTTCTATTAGTACAAGCGCAATAGCTTACATTCTTTCGGAATTCGATTAAAAAATAATAAAATAGATGGTTTACGGGTACGGCTGAAGTAACTTCATTCCTTCAGAATTCGCTAATAAATGATTGAAACTAAATGCATTTTCATAGATTCCACACCCAGAAAATCTAATTAGATCGTTGAGAGATACTGGTGCAGCTATGCCCTCTCTCTCAGCATGCATCATACGACACTCCACCAAATTTCAATCACTGCATCGCCGTCGATTTCTTTTGAGCTACGAATGCCACTTTTGGCTATCACTGATCAAATTCTTATGTCTAATTAGATCGGCTCATATTTTTCCGGCTGACGTAACTATGGCACCTGTAAGCTGCTCAAGGACTATTAAATATAGCACATGCCTTGCTCAGCATTCATTGCAGATTATTAATAGTGCTTATACAATCTAAATGTTTTAGAGTGCAACCAGTAACCTCCAACTAGATGACAAGGCACTTAGAGCTTGAGATAATGCTTTGTCGTAAATCAGTTGTACATGCAGATCTCAAATTCTAATTGCATGTCATCAACTTTAGAGCATTTTGAACGGTTGCACCCAGTGAAGATGGATAACTCGAAGACAAGAGTAATGTATCACATCGTCGAGAACAGCGTGCCGACAGGAATGGCAGAGGTTATTAATGCACTGCAAGGTATTCGAAAAAAAGTTTCACTTAAAATACCGCCGTACACATATGCACGAATTATTCAAAATGGCGGTGATCGACTAACAGAAGGTATTTTGTGTTTTAGATCACAGCTCAACGTCATTTCCGGTAACAGTTGGGATCAAGAATATATATTTTTTTAAAGATACATTCGATTATTCTGTACTTGTGAAGGAAAGTCTGCGGTTCGATTTTAGCCAGGACGACTACCCTTAGATGTTTTTCTGGTTGTCCTCAGTCGTCATCTGAAGAAAAAGTCGGGAAAAGTACCCTAAACTTGGTCTGGAACGCTTCCTTCCAATTTATAATTTAATTTCTTGTATCATATGAAAGGTCTATGGGGCCTCAGTGGTTAAAATGTGGCACTAATTATTTAAACCATAATATTAATTAAAATAGAAAGGCGTAACCCAATTCACTGAATAAGAAGTCACAGGGGTAATTAAGTTGATTAAAATGTTAAACACAGAGTTTAAACAAATATCTCTCTAGGGAGGTGTTGGTAGGCTCGCAAACTTGTGCTATCTTTAAGATCAATACATGTTGCATTACCTAATTGAATACTTCAAATACAGTGTGTTAATGAATTTCAGCAAAAAGTTCAGAAGTTGTAAAGGGGGCTTAGACAGCAGTTTATGATAGAAAATCTACGGTCTACCCGATTCACAGATTATGACATTAAGTTTTCTACATGCTATAAACTAATGAAGTATCAATTCTAAATGACGGACGGAAGTTATGTGGTGTGTCTCTTTGTCCTAGTGATATTGGCTTGGAGTCAAAGCTGATCATTTCAAATGTGTTCGAGTCTAGTTGATTAGTAATTTATATTTTTATATGGACGTACTTCATCGTAACAAAACAAATAAACAACCTACTCTTAAGACCCGAATCTATGATATAGAAACTGCAGTCTGTCACATATCCATCAGGTGATAGCTTCCTCTAGATCAAGGTAGAAACACGACAAATCTGTTAACTGTTGTTCAGTTCCATACCTTCATAAATTAGTCAAAAAGTTTAGACAAATTTATAGCAAATCTTGAACATGCTGAATATAAGATATTGAAAATCGGAATTTACGCTCACGCGAAGCAGATTAGAAGAAAAAAAATGTTTACTTAATTTAACATTGACTTATATGTATCTAATTTCAAAACTCTTATCACTGCATAACTCCGTTATTTTATTTATTTTTTTTTTCGTGGGCCATAGATTTCCTATCTCAAATTGGCTGTCTAATACTCCTCTATAAATTCTGAAATAACTGCAGTGTATTTTATAATCACCAAGGCTCAAAAGTATGAATTGTAGTAGAATTGTGAGAAAAACAAATAATATTTGACAAATAATGTGAAAAAATTGCATTTTACCACTAAATTACACAAATTATTTTTGCTTTTAGGAGCGCTAAATTGTCATAGATCTTACAATCTAGTTCATGAAGCTTCCACATATTTAGAAATTACGGATTATTCAACGCAATATTTGTTGTACGCTTTACAGTAGATTCAAATAAATACAACTGTCGCATGGACCTTACGGCCGTACATGCTAATGTCGTCCTTATAATACCCAAAAGGGCCACCCCCCCCACACACACACACACACACACATATATATATATACTCATACAAATCTACATGCATACATACAAATATACAAATACTTCGATATATTTACGTTTTCTATTAGTAATTTTATATATAAATACATAAACATGAATGGAACTCTTACTCCCCCCTTCCATTTACTCACACTCCCTCTCCAACAGCCCCCTTTTCATTATAGCCATTAACCTTAATTGTGGGGTCTTCTCTAGAAATATCCCCAAATTGTGTATCTCGCATGCACCAACACTTCCCGGCAAATGTTCAAACTTTTATTGGCATTCAAAAATTGCGGTGATAAATGTTCATTTCTTAAAATCTCCGTTTCCCCGCATTCTGCCAGATTATGCCTCCAGGTTTCGCTTTCTCCATACAATGAGCAAATTCTTTCCCCGAGAGAATTAACTGTTTTGTTTCCTTTCCAAGCTCCTAATCTGAACCATGCGAAACCACTTCTTTCTTCCCTGCCACAGATATCCAGATAATGCCTCCTCCGCACACCCCGGATGTATTTGAGCCTGCAGGTTAAGTGATACATTTTCTGCGCATTGGGACTCGGTATTTTGTCTGTCTATATCTCGCAAACGTCTGTTAAATATTTTCCAAATATTTCGCGTAATGTCCTCTCCTCTAAACCGAATATACCCCAATGCATTTTGTCTAAGTCTTTCTGTACTTTTGATGCCCATACTATATCGCACCCTTCCCTTATTTGCTCCCTTAGACTGTTTGAACAAGAGCTTGATTCCTCCGTATTATCCTTAACTGGTATTTAATTGTTCTTATTTTTAAATTCACACTTTCGTTAAAAATAGCAAACTCTTTAAGAACCTCGCATTATTAATTTAATCAAACATGGTTCTTGATCTTTTACATATATACAGTGTGATATAAAAATTCCTTGATATATGGAAAAAGTAATTCTATACCGTAAACATAGGCATATGTATTTTGAATAATATTTCCAATAATTATTCTTTTTTACTTTAACAAACACAATGCAACTTTATTATGTTATTTTATATTATTGATAAAAGTGCAGTGCTCCAAAGAAAACAAGGCGGGATTTAAGCATGTTAAAATGTTTTGCACTATATTGCAGTCTTCCTATACTTGAATGCAGTGTTTCACTAGATGTTGATATTCTTCTCTTAAGTGTAAAAGTATTGCTGGTGGGATGTGTAAAATAAGATGGGTGATCCGGTGTTTTAATGCATTCAGTACTTCTGGATATGTCCAAAAAACCTGCTGTTTAAAACATATCCCCTCAGAAGAAAATCTAGAGAAGCGATACCTGGTTTATCATGGGAGTCATAACTCAGGTCCATCTCTTCAAATAAGTGCACGTAAACATTCTATTTAATTCCTGTTGAGCTGAGTTAGCATAATACGCTGTGAGTCCATCTTGTTGGAACCGAATTCTTATCCGTTTATTCAATGGCATATATTTTCCAGAAATGCCATTACAATAATGTGCAACAATTCACGGTTAAATGTTTTGAGTTACGTTACCATAAAATATACCTATAGCCCCACAACCATATCATCCACGCAAGATAACTTTCGAACGCAAGTTCTGTTGGTCTCATGTATCCATCTTGGGTTTTCTGCGGACCAGTACCGTTCATTTTAAAAATGAGCATGCCCATCCAGGAAGAATAGGTATTCGTCACAGAAGAGATCATCCTGAAGTGGTTGGTCATTTTGAAAATGATGTGTGATCCAACTGCAATATGCTATCCTCTTCTGTGAATCTTTCCTGCATTGTGTACCTATATTGTGCTTTTAGGGGTAGAAAAAAACGGATTTAAATATTCCAAACAGATTCCCTACTGACACCACTTCTCCAGAGATAATTTACTGATATTTCAGGTCTGATTGTCATCATCAACCACGTCCACTTAATGTTATTTATCAGTGGGAGATTTCAGCGATTACTTTTCTCATGTCTAGTACACTAAATGTTGTCTTAAATTTGTCAGTTAGTTGGATGCAGTTTGGTTTGATGACTTATATATCCATATAGTGACGATAAAAGTAAGATGATAAATTCCAATATAATTCAATAACTATGAAGAAAAAAAATTAGTGCTATCTCTTTTGTTTTATGCCCTTCCTCATTGCTTACATTAACAAATAAACGTTTGAGGGAAACAGAGCCTACATCAATAGTAGCTCTTTTGTTTTATGGCCTAATTCATTGCTTATATAAATATAAAAAGTTAAGGAAACAAAATCTAATTTTACAGAGTTCTTTTGTTTTATGGCCCACCTCATTGCTTACATTTAAAAAATAAACATTTTAACATTTGTGATAGAGTAAAAAAGAGTTTTAACTAGAAAACCTGTTTAAAACCACTTCTTTTTCTTTCGAGTTCTAAATTAATGGAACATATAAACAAATAACGTAATAAAGTTTCATTTTATTTGAAGCAGTACAAAGTAATTATTAGAAATTCGATTACGTACATAAATATGTATGTATATTTATGTTTAAATTTTTAAAAATACTTAATTTTCCCATTTATGAAGTAACTTTTGTGTCACATAATACAATTCTCCCTTCTTTCATTCCTATAAAATCTTATCACAAGTTATATCACAAGAGGGTTTGAGATTACCTATAAATTCACGAACGTAGTGAGCTCAGAATCTCCAGTGATATTTATTAGCACTATTTCACAAATAAAATAACATTTTAAATATAATTCCTCTAAACTTGACTTGACTTACAACAGTCAAGTAATAATTGTATATTTGTACTTAACCTTTTCAAGCAATCTTGCGACAGAAGAATGCCGATTATCAGTAATGTTAATAGAGAAGACCAAATACGGGCTAGGATTATTTCATGAATAGAATAAAGTCGATCCTGGTAGAGTAGTGGTAACCATATTTGGCTTCTAAACTAAAGATCACGGGTTCGAACCCGGCCAGGATCGATGGATTTTTTCGGGCGTAAAAATCCTAAGTATGGCTTCCTTCGGAAGGTAAGTAAAGCCGTGGGTCCCGTGTCGTACATTTACGGCACGGAAAAGAACCTCAAGCCTGAAAGAAGAGGCCACTGAGCAAAATATGTCGCCGTTTCAAGCCCAGAATAGAATGGGACGCTGATGACCTGAAATGTTAAAAAGCGTCCGTAAATAAATCAACTAAAAAAATGAATAGAATAAGAATAAAAATTATATATTCATATATAACATTAAAATGTTATACTTATGAATATTTATAGACTGAAATGGACAAAAGTTAACTATTGCAATTGCTACAGTCCGATTTTATAATACCAACCGAGAGGAAAAAAAAAAAGAAGATAACATACAGTGTCTCAAATTTTCTTTGTATTCTGTGGTTAGGAATTCTTAACGTTAAGATCAATTTGTACATTTGATTAATCACCAAAACGCTTTGAAGAATCCTCAATTTTTCGTTATGATTGTCGATTGTCTATGCTTTTGTTGCTATCAATAGATCTCTACCGCCTCTTGCTAAAGTGGTCAGTGATGCGTGTTCAGATTTTATATATTGGAGCTGGAGGTATAGGTTGGTCACATTGACCAAAAGAAAAATGCAAATCACGTGATAAAACTGATTTGATAAATTTTTTCGATAATTTCAGTCCGTGATCCGGCTGTGATTGGTCAAAATTTAAAATTGGTTTCGTTTCATTGGCCTATTTTAACATGACGTTACATGAGTGATATAGTCATATTAATCATCCATTGAATTGGGAAAAATATGCAAAATATACACTTTTATTTTCTAACCTAACCTAACGTTTTAACAGTTAGCGCTAATTTTGAAGAGTGTCATAAAATACGTTAATCACAGCTTTGCTAATGTTCACGGTAATCAAAACAGCAGAAATGCCTGAATCTTTTAGAATAATTTTAAAATACTCTCAATTACTCCCCGTATATTCCTTTTTGAACATCCTGTAGGTTCTTATAAACATTTTAAAACAAAAAATTCTGAGCTGGTCTAAGCCCTTGCTGCAATTCTGATGCAGTGCATTACAACTCGAGAGTTTTGCTCTAAGCACTCTACGCTGGAGCATTTCCTTCCGGCGAAGATTTTGGGAACACTGTGACTTATCTGGGAGACTGTAAATTTCATGGGTAATGGAAAGTGTGAGTTTGTATCGGATGATGCTACAGCAAAGAAAATAAAAGACGAGAGATGGCTCGAAAAGAATTGTTCTAACCTTCCTTCCTTCCCTGTTTCTTTCCCACACCAACTTCCCCTTGTGTTATTATATTTTTTTTTCTCTTCTCTTTTACTGCAAGGTAGCTGGGAAACGGTGGAGAAGATGAGAGGTACAGTAGGTGGGGTGCAGGATTTCCTTCATAAATCATCTTTATCCTGGGCTTCTTGCACCCCTGTCCGCACGGGATCAAAATGAAGAATGGACAGGAAAAAGAAAACTAGGATACTGGGGTAAGAAGAAATGGAATAAGCACAAGCGAATGAGAGAAGGCGAAACATTTTAAAACTGTTTTACTTGCCGTTTTCTTTCTACTCAAGGAAAGGTGGCGAGGAACTGTGTGGATATCGAACTATACCACCCTGCGAAATAAAATAAGTAATAAAAGTGTAAACAGGCGCTGAACTCAGAGTCATTCAATCTTCCTGAAATGTTGTGGGTAACAGTGATATTTATGAGTTTAGGAAATGACGTTGTACGTCCTATATGCATGAGTTAGAAGATTTTACGACGTCGGTGGCTTATTCGCCATATTAAGTACGAACAGAGCCATCCTCGATAGCAAAATGAACGTTTCTGTTGGATATTGGTAGAGTCCACTGGATTGGATTGTGGGAAATCTTTCTGTTTCCGTACACTTCATGTTATTTCAATCTTCTCCATTCCCCCACCTACTAAAGTGACCTGAGCCTCTAAACATTCTATGCAATTATGTGGCCTTGAACCTATTAGAACTTAACATTATCTCAAAAGTGTTCAACACAGTAACTGAGTAGTCCTGGTGATGTAATGGTTACCAAACTGGCCTCCTAAAACCCAATATCGCGGGTTCGAACCCGGCAAGAATCGATGGCTTTTTTCGGACGTAAAAATTCTAAGTATGACTTCTTTCGTAAGGGAAATAAAGCCGTGGGTCCCGTGTCGTACATTTCCGGCAAGAAAAGGAACCTCAAGTCTGAAAGAAGAGGTCTCTGAGCAAAATTTTTCGGCCGTTTCATGTCCTGAATTGAATGGGACGCTGATTACCTGAGATGTTAAAGAGCGTTCTTAAATAAACCAAATAAAAAAATCACAATAACTGATACATTTTGCATATTTGGAAAAGAAATATAGAAATAAAATGTGCAGTAAATTAATAAAAATATAAGTAAGTTGGTAACAGATATTGAAAAGAGCCCTGCATAATCTCAGTCAATAATAGACTAAAATTGGATGTGGTAACTGTAGACTTAGGCTCTTGGCGCACAAAAATAAGATATACTTTATTTATACGAATTATGTAATTATTTTTTACAAGGCACAAATACTTAAATGCATATCGCCTAATGCAGAAGTTATCCGTGGGGCCCAATTAAATCTTAAGAGTACTGTTAACAGTATTTATTTTTGAACTTATAGGTAGATAAAAAAAAAGCGAGAGATGAAACAAATTAATGATGTGAATTTATTTAGGCAAAATAAACTAGAATCAAATTGAAGGTGGTATTTACTCCGGAGAGAGCTTGCAAATAAAGCTTCATAGTTTGTCTGGCAACATCACGTTTTTTCGGCAGCGAAATGCTTAGATTAATTTTTTCTGACAGTCAGGTCTATGAAAATAATTATATTTTAGTAGCAACTTACTTGAGTAAAAATTCTTCTCTGGTCTCATTTATCAAAAAACAAACCAAGAAACCGTGTAAAATAGTAATTGTTAGTTATTATTTATATAAATATTTATGAGTTTAATTATTTTAATGTTATATTATTGGTATAATTATTACTAATGTGCAAAAATACAGTGCAATTAAAAGCTGAATATTGAAAATATGTGCATTTAGTTATTTAAATTTTGTAAGCCATTGATAAACAACTATACAAACGTAAATATAATGCAAATGTATAGGTCTAAGCATTAAGTTCAATGACAGTGAGAGATCTTTAAAGGGGGTTAGTTATTAGTAAAAAGTTATAACCGCTGGTCTATTACATTCAGTTTGTGTTTCTAATTTTACTTCATTTCATAACAATACTAAGCTACAATTCTTCTTTATCTCTACACTGTTTATATAGAATACATGAATCTTATACATCGCAGCCAAAAATACTTGCATAGTGCTTATGGAATGATGGTAGAGGAGATGAGCTCTATCTGCACTGAGGGTGACATTGTTTACTGTGCAGCGCCACTCTAAATAATACAAAAATGCATTTTAAATCTATTATGTCCTCTGTTTACACCTCTTAAGTAATATTGCGTCTATTATTTCCACTAATGAAAATTCATAAAAAAGACATTTTAAGTAGTCCATAGTTTTATTTAAACAACATAAAACCTGAAATAATAGATTCATATTATTATTACTATTATTCTTATTTATTAAATATAACATTTTAATAACACATATTTTATTTGAACATAATACCTGAAGTAACTGATTGATATTATTATTATTATTATTATTATTATTATTATTATTATTATTTATTAAAGATCAATTTTAAATATTCTATAGTTTTACTTGAAGAACATAAAAGGCAGAAGTTTGTATTAATATGCTGACCAATAGTGTGCACAGAGAGAGAGAGAGACAGAGAAGGAGAGAAATGGTGCAGAATGGAATGAGGTTATTGGGTATAGCTAGTTCAGAGTTTACCTCAATATTCCTTGTCCTAATGAACGGGTTGCTACAACTTCTGGCAATGCCCCAAAAGTTTTAATTGCATTAACAATATCACTGAAAGAATCGGAGGAAGAAAGATAATAAAAGATGCAAAAAAGAAAAACTCTACATGACCAAGATAATAACCATGATAATGTAGGAATAAAACAAAAGGAACAACGAATGAAAGCACTTTTACAAGTTTTAATAGCCTTTAACGTTTATGCACTACACAAGAAGCGAATTAAACTTATTAAGTAATGGACCGAAGCATGCATGGATAATCAAAATTAAGAGGAAACTTTCTGGAAACAAATATTCAATACAAGCGTGAAACAATATAACAGAAGAAAGAATGCAATGTATGATCTAGTTTTCACTAGGTATCTGTAGCCAGTATATCCTGTCTTAAGGATTGAACATTTACTGTGTTTCTTTATAGATGCAAAACCAAAAATAAACAAAAAAGAGAACAAAAGACTCTTTTGTGAAGATAAAAAATTAACATTTCTCCAAAACTTTTGAACTAAAGTAGACACCATTATTTTAAGATTGTACATTTAGGCTGCATGTGTTATGATGCGTAATCAATATGACACGGTTATCTTTCATATTAAAATGGAGAACAAATTACGGGAAATAAATTTCGAGGTACCACTTTTAATTGTAATAAAAAATAAATAAGCGTCGTTAATTTTTTTTCAGACGTTTAAAATTGGGATTTATAAAATTAAAAATGTACCTGGTTTCCCAAACAAAGGGAACATGTGAATTTGGCTTTTACAATGAGTTTAACACAGACTTCATGAATGCATGCCAATAGTTTTGCCTTCTTTACAAACATTCCTCCCTCTTTTTCAAGATTTATTTGTTGAAATGTTTCTTATCCTCTCAGGTGGTACGGTGTTTGGGCAACAGGTTCCTTGTTTTTATTTGAAAAAAAAAAAAAGGTTTTCTTATGAAATACTCGTAGATAACTGGTTAATTCTGGGCAAATCCAATTATGAGAACAAAGTTCCGATTGTTACATTAAAAAAAATGTATTTATATTCTATTTTGAATTTTAAATCATGAGTTCATGAAAAGACCTTCGTAATGTTCTTTGAGGAATTCCAAATTATTCTGTTCCTTTATACGTATACCTCTATTTTAATGAAACACTTACACTGCTTTCTTTAATTCACTTTATACCCCTTCCCTTTTCATTTCGATGTGATGCCATGATTTAGAATTAATAAATATGACGAAAATAATTATAATTTATGAGGTTCGTTCAAATATAAACCGGATTTTTTAAATATAAATTTATTCTACTATATAAATTACAGAACAAATTACAGCATACTTTCCTTCAACAGAAATTAATTTTCTCTACTACGTTAATTTCTTTATTCCCTGTCAAAGAAAGAAGATGTACGCGACAATAGCCAATTGGACACAAAGTGCTCAATCTCAACGTTGCTGAATCTTTTTCCTCCCAATGCCTCCTTCAATAGCACGAACATGTGGTAATCAACAGGGAATAAATCGGGGCTGTAAGGAGGGGTTATGGGGGTGTCCAATGAATTTTCATTAATTGATCCCGGCTTATGGCTGCTTGCTTTGTCATGCAGAAGCAGGACATCACGAATCTATTGTTGTGATAGGCGGCTTTCACGTCGTCCAACTGGTTGCAGTTATATGTCACATTCACAGTTCTTTGTTCGTGAAGGAAATCGATGAGGAACATGGCCACTGAGTCCCAAAACACGGTCGCAAGAACATTTCTGACTAACAGGAAAGTTTTGGCCTTGACCGGAGCACACTCCCCCAAGTTTTCGGGAGTGTAGTGGTGGGCTCAGGTCTCTTCACAAATAACATTTCGAGTCAAAAGCTGTTCACTTTCTTCCTCAAACCGATTCAGAAGCCTCTGATTGACGTCCTTTTGGTCATTAAACAGTAGACGGGGAGCCGCCTCGTCGACACTCTACGTAATCCTAGCTCTTAGAAATAATTATGTTGCACTTTCAAAACTTTTGTCCAGCTCTGAAGAAATTTAGAGCACACTTAGGGGTCGATAGTGGTCCATCAGGTCACAAACGGCCCGAATAATGTCCTGTGTGAGGATTGTCCGATAATAATGTGCATGATTTTCATTGTCCATTGCGTCACGACCGGTGAAGAATTTCTTGTGCCAGTCAAACACTAGGATTCATGAAAGCATAGTTTCTACAAACTGGACTCTGTTTTTAACTGTAAGTGGCAGAAACTTTTCCAAAGCACAAGCCACCATCACAAAGAGCCAGTTCTCCTCGTCCTGGCACGTTCGATCCTGTACAGATAGAAGGGAATAAAATTATGTGGTTGGAAGAAGGGAAAATTCGTGGAATGAAAATATATATTCCAGCATTCACCTAAATTACCAGAGGAAACCAGGAAAAAATTAAAATTGACGATGACCAATCCAAGGGCACCTGAATAAGGGATCTCCTGCTGAATGCTGAACAAACCATAAAAGGAGTTAAAAAAACTAACACATTTATTTATTCTAATGAAAGAATTGTTGTTTTATAATCGCTTTAGGTTTTTTTTTTTTAAATATGGTTTTTGATTCAAAATATTTCGTTTTGTATTTGCGAGTCATAAGTTACCACATGACTCTACTCAGTTATTATCATGCCTCCTACAGCTAGTAGTCCAAACAGCTTGATTGATGCTTGGCGGTATTTCCATAGGCAAAAAATGTATCTAAGGCTTCATTGACATGCTTTCCTTTGAATGTCTCTTATACAGGTGACAAAAAATGCTATTGTACATGGTGGCGCAGGGAATCTGGAACATTTGAATTAACTTCAATTGCACGAATAAACAAAAGAAAAAAATTTATTAATGGAAATGCATGTACATAGTGTACCATTAACTACGTTGTAATGTATAAGTGTCACTTGACACTTTACTTCTTGAAGGTGACATCGAAAAGACATGCTCTTTTTCGGCGTACACGTGCTGATAGCCTGTTGTGCAGACTCTGGAGTGCTCAATGTATCATGTCTCGAGGAATGCCAGTGATTTTGTCTTCAATCCTCTGTTGTGGTTCAGTGATGGTTGCAGGACGCGTGCGGTACACGTTGCTTTTAAGATGTCCTCACAGAAAGAAATCACAAACTCAGAGATCAGGGGATATCTGAGGCCTTCGTTATGTGAAATGACGCAATTGGCGAACTGCTCTGCGTAGTCGTGCAATCTGCAGCGCCGATGCATGTTGTCGAAGAGCGGCGAGGGCTCCTCTCGATGGCAGCCTGAACAGCTTCAATCTTCTCTGGGTATGTATCGTTCGAATACCACCTGGGGGCTTCTTTTTCAAGTTTGAATCCGTTTCGTCAATACGCACCCACTTTGCAATCCCATGAGGCGGTGGGATAGGTTTATGAAAACTTAACTGGTAATATTGTAGAAATACCCTTTGCGCAACCACCGTACTTGTAAAAGTTCCTCACAGTGACAGCATGTTCCATGATTACTAAATGGCAAAGCCTTCGCAATAATGTCGCATTGGTTCCGAACAACTGCCGGCGCTACAGAGTTGCCAACACTACATTAAATTTTTACCGCTTCCCTACGCCAGCCTGTACATGGTTACATGTCGACTTAGCAGACTTTCTGAGCATCCGTGCTTCAATATTCGCGATTCTCTTCCCTCAAATCTTGTATGCTGCTCTTGGCACCAGGCAATTAGACCGCAACATTCTCCTTCTTTCTTAGTTGAAATTCTTTGTTGAAGAGAATAGATCTCGCAGGCACGGTTGTAAAAACTTTAAGGCACAAACGGCTTGGTAGTACTGATATAGATGTTGAGATAGCCTTCAACTATGACCTGCGATTTCACCTCTTCCTTTTCCTTTTCCCTCTTGGCCGATATTACTTTTTTATCTGGCTCGCCTTAGCCTTGGCTGTATCACCCAGTATTATGTTGCTATAGAATTTAGAAGTCACATTTGATATAAACTTCGCAATTCATAATTGGTCTGCTAAAACTTAACATGCATATAGGATGCAGGGGTACATTAGTTTCTTAATTTGTTAATGTACGATTACTAATAATGAACAATTCAAAATTAAAAGATAAATTAATATATGAAAGTGTTAAAGCCTAATAATTATATATTTATTAACAAATGGTAATAATAATTAATATTATTATTGTTATTTTTCTCTTAAAAGGTCTTGGCGCAATCCCTAGTGATTCCACTTGACTACTCTCACAGACTTAAAATCTAACCTAACGCAAAAACTAGTGTGTTCATAATATGAGCATAAGTTACCGATCATATAAAACCCTCCCTCGATATGCTGAGTTGTTCCGCCTGAAACACTGAAGAACCACATTTGCAAAATTATACATACATCTTCCCCAGCTTATTGTTTTCAAAATCTATTTCCCTCTCATAATCTTAACACGCGCTCTGAAACCGTACACGTCACTTTACTCATCATTCACAGAAACCATTGCCCGTCTCTGTAATGCATTGCCAGAGACTGCCAAATTTTCAAAAGAAATTGCCTAATGTTATTAGAAATAACGGATTACACTAAATTTAGATTCCTTATGTTACAATACAGGTATTTGTTTTATTCTGATATAGAATTATTAATTCTATTGTTATTTTTATTTTTATTACTATCATAAAGGTTTCTATCTCCTTCATAGTATTGTTAGGGTTTTAATTTTGTTTTGGTCATATATTTATTTCCACTTTCATGAGTTATATAGGTTCATATGTGTATAAACTGCTATTGTTATTGCTTGTTATATTATTGCTCTTTTTATTTTTCTTCTTAAGTTATTTAAAATTTGGATTTGTTCATTTTCATTATCCATATTTATGTGTTAACATACTTTTATTTATATACGTCACGTTTTACATAAGTTTATATCAGTATGAGTATTGCTGTCATTACATTCTGTTATGATTGTAATATTATCGGCATAACTTAGAGTAAGTATTATTAGATTGGTAGAGCGGAAGAGAAGCCCTAATGGCATTAGATCTGTCAGAATAAATAAACAAATAAATGAATATAATCCCCAGAGGTAGTGACAATTTTCGTCCTTTAAGGTTTCCAAGTTGATTTTATGATTTTTGAAAAATAGGAAGAAGAATTAGTTTAGGCTTTAAATACGAAGGCTTCAGCATAGGTGGGCAGGTTCAGAAAACGTTCAGATTCTCGGCAGACTCCAAAGATAAGAGAAATATTGTATCACACTACGCTCAGAAATAGATGTTCAATTTATAGTGAATATGCTTATTACAGTAGTTTTAGGAAAGGTATAAAACCTGCACTTTACAACACACATTATATGTGATTTTAGAATTGATCCCAGAGAAAGGTAAATTTTAACGTCTGCGCTTAATTTCTTTACATTTTAAGGATATAGGCTTCGAGCTTTCCGTGCCCTTTCTTTCTTTTTCCCTCTTAGCATCTTTTGTAGACTACTAGAGCTCTTCGATGATAAATGAATCTCGAGTCGGTTAATGGCAAAAGCCACCTCCATTCAAGTTCTAGAACAAAACCTCAACCGAACTCGGAGCCCACTGAAAGCCCAAGTGGTCTGGCGGTATTATTGATGCAGAGATCGTTTGTGACCAAGAGCTACTTTGCGTGTCCAAACAAATTAAGTGCAGTGCTTTCCCATTCAATATATTTCGCTAATTAAGTCTCTAATTGACGCTTAGCTTTAATAAAAAAAAAAGACAAAAATGACGTCAACTGAACCCACGATGGCATTTAGCTTTAACAATGCATGTCTTTTGTTCGGAATTTAAATACACTTTCACTTGAACTCAATAGCTATTATGTTTGTTTTTCAAAATAAATATTGCTAAAACAAGAACTTCCTACAGGCTGTTTTTGGGGGTGGGGATGTTTTTCACGTCTTGCGCCGTTTGCTAGCAATTCATTTTCATTTTTCTTTGAATAATCCGTTATTTCCTTTGATCCAAGTAATTCCTTCTTGTTAGTGTTCTATAACTTTCTTTGGCAATGAGTTCTTTTCAATTCTCTGAGCATGTTCATACAATTTCAATTGTTTAATTGTACTCAAAAAAGAAAATTACATATATTTTAGTTTAATGGCTCTACTGCTAAATATCTTATCCATAAAGCTTAGATATGCGTCGCGAAAAATAAACGTCTTTTAATTTTGCTTTAAATTTCCCGATTAGTTCTTGGCTCCATGTTTAAACTGATGGTTCGGCTGAACGAGCTAAAAACACTGCAGCTGGAGTTTACTCTACGGGCTTTACATTGTCATACCCAATTGGGAAATGCTTTAACAATTTTGATGGCGAATTAGCCGCTATTTCTTTAGACTTAGACATAACAGATCTATGTGATAAGAAAAATATCCTCTTTCTTGTTGATTCCAGGGTGGAAATTATGACCTTAACACCTTAGTGATATCTCCAAGAACTGCATGGAAAAATTAATAAGCTACTGAACGTCAAGGACCGCATTGCACTGCAGTGGATTCCTAGCCACTGCGGGATTTATGGAAATGGCGGGCGGATGAGTTGGCAAAAAGGGGATCCCAAATGAAACAATCAGACCCTCCTTTGCCCCTGCGGCATATAAATCCTCATATATCCTCCTCTACTAAATCCAACCGCTTCAGTCTGTAGAGAGAGAGAAAGCTTCTGAAGTTCCTTTTTGAACAAGTCGGAAAGAATTCCTAGTTCTCTACCCTAGATCAGTTGGCATGACCTGCTTTAGACTTGCTACGGGTCATGACTACTTACAGTCACCGGTATAGAGCTGAACTGACTGAAACAATACATGCCCTCTTTGTGACCATGGCGTATCCATGATTGAAGAACACCTCAGCATTGTCCTGGCTGCTCGTCGACTTAGGTCCGAGAGGTCGGAAACTGGCAAAGGATAAAACAAGTTTTAAAATTTTAACTTTGCATGTGTGGTTCCCCTGCGTTATTATAATAATCACAATCTAATTCTACAGACCAAAGTTTAGTTTTTAAGATAATGTTCATTCTTTTGTTGATTTTATTGTTAATTTCACAGCAAAGAACTTAATGGAAGAATATGAGTTTTCAAGTTTGAAATTAGATTTGGCAACAAGTGCGAATAATTTCAGAACAATGGCTACCTGTATGTATCGAGCACTTACATTGCGAAGGTGTTGAAGAAAAAAATTCGCAGGATGAGACCATGAAAAGGAGTCTCAAGATACGAGAGAAGAATTGTTGAAAATCATCAGGTTAAAGAATAACTATTTTACTCCAATTTGCTAAATAACACAATAACACAACCATGTACATAACATGAATGAGAAAAGTGTAATGAAAAATTATGAAGTGTGAAAAGAGTGATTTAGATGCAGCATACTGAACTGAAAATTTACAACACGTACAAACTTCTCAAAGTAACCATTACATGACAAAGGGCCATGAATCTTAAATGAATTAACCTGGCAAAATATATCAACATTGTACATATAAATTAATGACACTGAATTTTGGAAAAAGCCTTTCATTTTAAAAGAAATAATAGTTTAATATCTTGCCAGGAGTTAAATGGTTTTACAAATTTCGTGATAAAACAGTATAAAATGCATCTTGAGCAGAACTGATAATTAAATACAATCTTTCAATTAAAACAACTCTTGCTCACACAAAATAGCTGGGTCACTGGTAGACACAGTGATAAAGCGATCACCAAAAATGTTTAATTATAAAGCCGAAAGGTACTCAACTGCTTCAGCTGTCTCTTAGCCGAAGAGAAGAGAACAGCCGTTTGGTGAACTGACTATATTACGTCCGTCCTTAATTCTGTTACTCTACGATACGTTGCAGTCATTTGGCAAAAACACTTAAAATCAGGCGATGCATACATATTAGCTCCGGGAAGGGAGAAAGAGAGGCAAAAAGGAGAAATATACTTTCATGGACAACAGGATATGTGCAAGAACGGCAGTGTACTAAATATAATGGTCTCAAGTTACAAATTATTTTACTCACACTTTGAAATAATATTTGTAATGTTAATAATGTTAATGTTAATTTGTACAGCGTTAGTCAAAAAAGTATAGGCAGTTTTACAATATAACACTAAACATAGTATTGGAGCTATTAAGATAAAGTAAGACCAAAAGACACGTTTTTTTACATTTACTTCAAAGACGTTCCATGCTAATGTTTATGGGCAGCGTTCTTAGTATTTCCACTTGCGCTCCCAATCGACTGCAGATGCAGATGGGTACACGGTAGATTTCCTCTTGCATCGATAACACTAATCTTTAAATTGCGCGTACAATGCACGGAACATTTATCTGATGGTGGATCCTTCGCAATTTTTGCTCGAAAGCGACGATGAACTGTAATTATGGATTTAGCTGCATGAAATTTCAGCACACTCTCCGCTGCTGTGGCCATCATTTTCACAAAGCGCAATTCAGCGGCCAATGGATCGAAATATGTAAGAACAGTATACACCCATATCCCTAGAGTTTCTTATGTGTTGCTCTGTAGCACCAATAATACGTCAACATTCCGAAAGAACTGAATTTTCAAAGCTTCCGAGATTTTATTATTTTATTTTTCTGCATACGAAAATGCGACCTTTCTTTTGTAGAATCACTTTCACGTCCTGATCACCGAAAACCGCCGTAAGCCCAAATTCACAGCTTTAATACTGTCACGTCCCAGGATTTTATGAGGTGACAGGGGATGCAACTCATAGAAACGTTAGTAGAGCTAAAGTCAGTTCCCTTTATTACAATCATGCCTCAATACAAAGTTATGACCTTGGGTAAAGTCCTCCAAGTTAACGTTACTCAGGCACAACAAGAGCCTCCAGCAGTTGACATTACTTATATATAACAAGAGTACTCACTGCCTTGAGCCCCCATCAGGGCTTACCTTGGAAGATGCATCTCGGCGGCCTTTTTTCAGAGTTAAACTTTTCGGTCCGACTAGTAGGTCCCCAGCCTAATCTCTAGGCTCTCTCTTTCTCCCTGCCCAGCAGGAACCTGCAGGCTCTTAAATAGAATCCCGTACCCTAGGGAGGGACAAAGAGCATTACCAAATATGGTGTGCCACCGCCCTAGGTTTGAATTAAAACAGCCAATCACAGAGCAACACATAACAGATCTTAAACATCCTGATTGACAAATGACATCCTGAAGCCTACGTGACTTTTGCAGATTCCTCAAAGGAAACTGATATAGTGAAAACCCTTGGGTTTGTCACAGGAAGTGGCAAACCAATCTTTTCCTGCTGTACAGTAAGCTACTAAGTATCTCACGCTAAGACAAAACGGTAAAAATATGGATGAACCAAAAACTATGTCTTATTCTAAGAAATTTCTAATTCAAACTAAATGACTAAATGATATTTACCAATATTTACCACCTGAAAATAGCCTCCGTGACAATATGACTCATAAAATGTATAATATGTGTTGAATTTCTACTTGTAAATTAAAAGCGCTTCAATTACATTAACTCTTCATGGTTGTAAACAGTCCATGTTTATTCAAATAACGTAATTTCACTTCTAGTGTGCTGGCTCTTTTCCGTCCACGTTTACGGCTGTATGTCATTGTTAATTTAAGAGTCCTAACAAAAGATAAGCGCATTAAGTGTTCTTTTCCTCTTTCGTGTACCGAGGAGGCAAAGCTTATAAAGATTCAACCACAAAATCTTTTCAGATTTTCTCTACCTTTTGCTTTATTGTAACACAATCTTTAATAAATATTTAAAATGTCGTCCCCGATCCAGGATTCGCGCATGTATAAATGCCAGTATTTTATTCGAATTTTTATCTAATTTATATCTGTTTCGCACATTAAGGTTAAAAAAACTGCTGTTTGCAACTTGTTTCTTTTTATAACGTTCTATTTCTGGGTGGTTCGTTCTCTTTAAACGATATTGCTGTAACGTACCAGTATTCTATTCCAAAATTATTGAAGTACAGTCCCAGAAATTATTTTAATAACAATATAGACATTGTAAGTAACACTCTGGTCGATCCTGGTGGTGTAGTGGTAAGTGTACTTGCTTCTTAAACCCAATATCGCGGGTTCAATCCCAGTCAGAATCGATGAAGTTTTTCGGACGTAAAAATCGTAAGTATGGCTTATCTCGGAAGGGAAATAAAGCCATGGGTCCCGTGTCTAGATTTACGGCACGATAAAGAACCTCAAGCAGGAAAAAATGAGGCCTTTGAGCAAAATTTACCAGTTTCAAGCCCTGAATTGAATGGAACGCTGATGACCTGAGATGTTAAAGAGCGTCCGTAAACAAACTAGACAACAAAACAACACTCTTTCCACATTCATTCTCAAAATTGGACAGGAGAGGAATGAGAAAAGTAATTGCGTTAATCACTTCAGGAAACATCTACGAAAATTGGGACTCTATAACGATGAACCACTTGCAGAATGTGTAAGCAGGACGAGGAATCTGCCTCGCATATCCTGTTTGAGTGTCCAAACCTGGAAAGAAAGAGACTCGTTCTCTCTATAACCAGGGAAGATCTGGGAAAAGATTCCAACATTGGAACCAAAGTATTACAATAGAATTTTACCTACCTACCTATCTACCCACCTACCCATCCACCCACCTAATAAATTTAATAACAGCCCTCAGTTCGGCACTATCCATTTTGCTAAAAAAATGTTTATTTTATAATTTCGGCAGCTGCAAAAATGCAATGCAGGATCTTCATGTATAGTCTTGAAAGTATGCAAGCGGTTATTATACATTTCATGCATTTTGTATGTTTATAAAATTAAATCAAATATAAAAAGTTAGGGATACAGCATAGAATCAATCTTCGTAGCATTCTGCTCCTCATTGGCATTGGATTCATTTGCAGACTTTGTTACTAAACTTATAAGCTGAAAAACTTAACTTGCAACATTGCAAAAGTGGCCGTTTGGTCCCTTTTCGGATAGCCAATCATCACTATCCTCTTCCTCCTTCTCGTTATCATCCTTGTCAAATTATCACATATAATATCAGACTCTCAAGTGATATTTATTAGGACGATTTCATGAATAAAATAATAATTTAAATATAATTCCTCTAAACCTGGTTTACAAAATTTTAATAATTGTATATTTGTACTTAACATTTCCAAGCAATCTTGCGAAGGAAGAATGCCGATTGTGAGTAGTGCCAATAGAGAAGAGTAAAATACGGTTTTAGGACTATTTCATGAACAGAATAAAAATAAAAGGTATATATATACTATTAATGGAGTAATAAAAACTTCTAAAAAGCATAAAAATTCATAAAAAACACTCAGAGTGCAATATAAAAAAGTTTACATAAAATTTCACACTAAAACCGTAAAATTGAACATTAAAACCACACGGATATTTCGAGCTTGGCTCTTGGTCACGTGATGAGAATGAACTAACTCTTAGCGAAGCTCGAAATATCCGTGTGGTTTTAGTGTTCAATTTTACGGTTTTTAGTGTGAAATTTTATGTGAACTTTTTTATATTGCACTCTGAGTGTTTTATGAATATATATATATATATATATATATATATATATATATATATATGTGTGTGTGTGTGTGTGTGTGTGTGTGTGTGTGTGTGTGTGTGTGTGTGTAATTCGCTAACTGAATATTAATGCTTGTATAAAATATTGTACTTATGAATATCTATTCTATACAGAAACGATGGTTTTATAATACCATTCGATTTTATAACACCAAAAAAAAAAAAATAAATAAATAAATAAATAAATAAAAAATAACATACGGTGTCTCTATTTTTCTTTGTATTCCGCGATTAGGAATTTCTAATGATAATATCAATTTTTACATTTGACGTATCACCAAAACGCTTTGAAGAACCCTCCATTTTGCGTTATGATTGTCGATTTTCCATGCTTTTGTTGCTATCAATAGCTCTCCATTGTCTCCAGCAAAAGTGGCCAGTGATGAATGTTCAGGAATTATATAGTGGAGATATAGAATTGGTTACACTAACCACAATGCACGTAGCGTGATAAATCGGATTTGATAATTTTTTTTCTTTCGATAATTTCACTATGTAGTCCGACTGTGATTGGTCAAAATTAAAAATTTTGTTTCGTTTCATTGGGTTCATTTTAACATATCACAGGAGTTAAATAGTAATCATAATCATTATTTATTTCATTGTTTTTTTTTTCGATGTTACAGATGTTTCATTAAACTAACTTCTCAGGTCTTAAGTAAATGTAAAAGGTGAACTGAATGCTCTTCATATGTTTCGAGTCCTTTGATTCTGTGTCAATCTAATGTTTGGTACTATATTGTGTTGTACTGTGTTTCTCAAAGATGTGTAGCTATCTTCCTTTCTTCCACGCCAATTTCGTCGTCACAACTTTGTTAATAGTGTCGATCTTAAAAGTTTGCATGAAAAGATTTTTATTTCCTTGTAAACATGGTGAGCTGTACTAAGAAACTGTATTTGTACAATAACTCCCTTTCAATACATGTCTGAGACAGAACCTAAAGTAATCATATTTTCTTGGAACACAGTTGTTAAGAGGAAACTCAGATCCATCTAGAATTTAGAAAAAAAAACACCCTTATCTATAAAGAATCTTCTTAAAGAGTCAAAAAGCAGATACTTCCTCTTTATTCAAACTTTAGCTGCGAGAAGTGAAAGCTCTGTGGAGTTGTAAAAACCTTGAAGTCCTTTCCCGCTAATTTTTCCCTCTCGGTACAATTATTCTTAATTTTGTTCTACTGGGCAAACACATAAGAGGCAGATCTTGCATTCTTGTTTGTCAGTTCAAAACCGCGGTTCCCTTCTAATTATTTTTCATTTCAGGCCATTCTCCTGTGTGGCGAGAAATAACTTCATTTCTTAATGTCGCAATTTTCCTTCGTTGCAAACAGGTGTATAGAACTCTAAGCTGTATTCCCGCTCTCTGCATGGACAAACTTTTAACAGACGTGAGAGTTATCGTCAAACACCCATGTGAATTCTTTCATTTTATAAAAAATGTATATTAATATCTATACAGAAATAACTAATTTGTTACAGTGACCAATGCAGAGAAATTTATTTTCGGGTGTTGGTAGCGCCGAGTTACAAGGAATGAGTTAAATATCAGGTTACAGCATTTGAACATACGAATACACCGCCACGGGTGGCCGAGGTCGTTACGGCGCGGGAGATCTGCTGTTCGAATCCCGCCAGGACCGTCCTCCCTGACTGAGGTTTTCTCCAGGTTTTCCTCAGTTCTCATCAATGGTTAATGTCGGGGAAGTTCCCTAAACTTTGGAACGTTCCTTCCTTAAAAAAATTCTTTCCAATATATCATTTCATCTCATGTATCATCAATGTCCACCACCTGTAGTGCCTCAGTAGTAAAAACGGGCGTTAAACACCATTCACTCACAAATACGAATCTCACTGCAATAAGTTATTATACCAACTTATGTACATTTTTTCTTAAAAATGTAATATAATTAAAAATAATAAAATGCTACAAGACACTACATATACATTCTCTATATTCTAAATATAGGATAATTCCGATTATAAATTTGCACCACGGAATTTTCAAACTTTTGGCTAGGTTAGGTACATTCTTTGTTTACAGGCCAGTAACACTTCGTTTACTCTACAAATAAAATTAAAAAATAATTAATCTCTCTGGCTTCCGATGTGTTTCCTACCTTACAGCCAAGTTAAGGCGGTACTCATCAGATATCATACTTCCTGTTGCCACTATGCTTGGCATATAATATCAATTCATTCTCATCATTATATACAAGGCTTAATCCGTTTGGCTTGTTCTGGTATCATATTATAATAATTAAAACTCGAAATATATCCGAAACGCCACCTTTAACTGGGCCTATTCTTGTAAATTTGTTTTACGTAACGTCTATGCCCGTCCTATTTAAATACTACATCTAACTATTAGGACACAGGTTATAAATTTCCAAAACGCTAACAAACTTTACTTCTGTCAAAATTTCTCATTTGGTTTCATATTCAACAACTTATACCCAGCTATCTAGAATTTAAAAATCTCATTTCGGAGTAGCTTCAATGCGCTTTCTTTGACGTAAAGTTAAAGCACAATTATCATCAAATTCACATAAGAGAACTGTAACAGCTGTAGCTTTATAACATCTTAGGCGTGTTTCCTTGTTATAATACCGCAAATTTAATTATTTAGTCATTTAGGTCTGTATTTCCGTCATATGATCTGTATCGTTTTTGATGACAACTCCACATTTGAATAGAAATAACTGAATTCTGCAGCCATTATTGACGAAATACTCCAACTTTTCTGTATTTTTTCATTATTTGCGCATTTTCCAACACTGTTCTATATCCAATTGCCTTGCTACACGTCCTTAAATGAATGACTCTCGCTTTACCTTTCGTCCTATCAAAAATGTTTAAGCTAGTTGTTTCACCCAAGCGTTTGCACCCAGAGATGTCACAAATTTCACATCACTGACGAATCATGATGTTATTATTTATTGATCATAAATTGGAAAATCCGAAGCTACATGACATCTAGTCATGGCTTCCAACAAGTTAGCAAACTTAACTTCAAAATTCATTATAAAACGATATTTTATCATTGTGATGAGGGCAAAATGTTTTGTATTACAAAGAAAATCTCGATGCTCTGGAAACCTAATGATCCGTCGCTTGTGTATGTTGCCTTACAAAGGAAGTTTTGGATTTGCTCTCTTTTCCATCTAATTCCTTTTATGCATTCTTCCTGCTAATGATTGTATTTTGTTATTTGTTTCTTTTAACAAGCACTTCTCTTCTCCTTGATTATTTTTACAAAGGATTCTCAAACACAATACGTACAGATCTACGGAAAGTCCTGAATATTGCCTCTATGCCTTTATTAATGACTCTCCAATCGACTCTTACATACTTGCCACGCGATTCTCCTTTAAGTAGCAGTTGTAATATTAATATATAAATTGCACAATATTCTATCATGATTTTATTGGCTAATAATTAATTTATTACGTAGTATTTAAATTATGTTATATACGATGCTACCCATACGTTTGCGGCCTAACATTTTCTAGGTATGATAAATACAAAAACTTTATTTCACTTTTCAATACAATTACCCTTTATTGCAAAATCTTGTCTGCTTAATGGGCCTAAACAGCATTCATCACTTCTTCGTCACACTTAAATTTCCTTCCCCGAAGGTCCTTCTTAAGTTCTGAGAAGAGGAAATGGTTACTAGGAGCTAGATCTGGGCTGTAGAGTGGATGGTCCATCTCCTTGATGCCACATTTCTTCACAGCTTCCTTTGCAACAAGAGCTGTGTGCACAGGCCCTTGTCGTGAAGAAGAGCACAGCACCATTCAGCTTTCCTCGCCTTTCTCTTTGATGGAAGCACGTAGTGTGCAGTAGGCGAGCATAATACTCCCCATTTACTGTGGTGTTCCTCTCCTTGAAGTCAATGAAAAGTATTCCTTCACAGTCCCAAAAGATTGTGGCCATGATCGTCATGGTTGACTGAGTGACCTTGGCCTTAAGAGGCGGTGCTTCGCCAGGTTTACGCCACTCCATTGATTCTCTTTTGGACAAGGATCATAGTAGAGGACAGTTACAGTTTCATCTACTGTAACAATGGTTTGCAGAACTTCTCACTCGTTGCCATGACAAGAGTTCCAAAAATGCCTGACAACAGATGACTTGTTGCTGCTTTTGGACTAAGGAAAGAAGTCTATCACCCATCTATCACTTATCTTATTCATGTTTAAATGTTCATGAATAATTCGAAGGACTGTTGTTTTAGAAAGGCTCAACTTTGCTGTTATTTCTGTAACTTTGAGCCACCGGTCTTCGATAATTTCCCCTTGCACAAGAGGATGTTTTCAGGAGTGAGCACCTCAAACGGCCGAACTGCATGCTCTTTGAATTCAATGCTTTCTCGATCCATTCGAAAAAGTTTGGCCAATTCTTTTACGGTAGAATATGAGGGGATGCTTCCCCATATACACCGTCCAATCGCCGTGTAATTTCATTTGGAGTAAGTTCTTTTGTGAAGAATTTAATTACAGTTCGAAACTCTATTTGAATAGGTCACAATCTTCTACACGTAACCATTTTATTCAACTATATATGAACAACTGAACACAGTGGAGCGGAAGTTACAACTGCACAATGCCTGATTCGGATGTAACTGAGCCATTGTAATTTGTATTGAAAAAGAAAGAGACACTATTTACCCTCTTGCAATAAATCTAAAGGAATTTGCATTTAATGTAGAAACCCGCTGATCAGGATTTGTATTGATAATTTCTCTTAAGGTTTGAAACTATTGTCAAAGTCAAGGTGTGCTACAGAAAACTGTGTGTTATATTTTGTTCAATCTCTGTACATTCTAGAAAAATATATGACCCATTCCTATAGGTCTTTTAGTTCAAATATACCTATTTATGCCACCAAATGTATGATTACATGCGGGAAAAAATTTGCGTTTCGTAATGAAACAGACTGTTTAAATTTATTTAATTCATTCCATAGAATTTTGTAAACTTTGTTTTTCTGTTTTACTTTACTCTATTCTATAAAATTACTGGACTGCTTTAGGATTGCCAACTTCCTCGTTCCATTAGATTTTCTCTGCGAAGCGAATAAAGCTTTTTTTACCAAACCCTCCACACACACACTAATTTTGCTGAAACACGAATAACGGAAAACGGCAAGTAATGAAAGGTTGTTTCTTTCCTACTGTTGTCTACTTCTTCCTTCAGAATATAGTTGAATTCTCTTTACCTCTGTTCTAATGCGCTCTCCCGTCTCCAACTAATTAAGGCACACCTTACTTTAATGTGCAAGGCAATTATAAAAACATCGCATTACTTCATCTAAGTAAACTTGTCAACAACTGCCTTTTGTATGTTAACGATACACTTTTAGTCGCCACTGAGTTGTTAGCGCTATGCAAAATTCTTGAGCATTTCACAAGCAAAATGCGATCAAGTACGCTCTCTGGTAATAAGCTAATTAGTTTTGCATCTGTCAAAGTAACTAATGCAAAGTAGCTGAGAGTAAACTGCACTAATCCTTTCCAATTAGTACGTAAACTGCCGGTCAGGATGCTCGAAGAGTAAACAGGCAGCACGAAACTTCGATTCCACACTAATTTCAAACTGCTTCGAATCGTTTCAGTAATCACGCAATGTCATTCTGAAATGAAGTACCGTTTTACATTCTCCCACCTCCCCCGACAACGTGCACTGCGTTGCTGCCAACTACACAAATTTGCTTTTCACGCCAAACACATGTAAAGGTCACGCATCGGGAAGTTTTCTCGTTGGACGTGACTGGTGTCACAAGAGAGAGAGAGAGAGAGCAATTCGATGATGACGGCATGATGAAGGCCAATCACACAAGTTTAAGCCCACTAATGCAATCCCGTCACTCACGTTTATATAACTTGGATTTCAGAACGCTGAGCCGTCCTCACGCCACGGATTTGTTCGATATTACATTACATATTACAAGTAAAGCTTCTTTGCGTAGTCCGTTTTCGCTTTCACTAAATAATTGTGTATTATTAGTTGATGTTTAGCTACTACTGCATTCCTTGAAATAATTAAGCTTATCTCCCGATTATTTTAATAAGTGTAGCAGAGGTTCTTATAACTATAGTATTTACAGCTATATTATACACAGCCACGGAAGGCCGAGGTCGTTAAGGCACGAACTCTTGAGAGGTTCGAATCCCGCCAGGACCGTCTTCCCTAACTGAGGTTTTTTCCAGGTTTTCCTCAGTCCTCATAAATGGTGAATGCCGGGGCCTAAACTTAAGCCTGTAACGTCTCCTTCCTTAAAAAAACCTTTCCCAATTATCATTTCATCTCATTTATCATCAGTGTCTACCACCTATGGTGCCTCAATGGTAAAAACGGGCATTAAACACTATACTAAAACTTTATTAAACTTTTCCCATTATAAAAAAAAAAGGAAAGGATGTTTCCTTTGATTATCTTGCCTGATTAGCAGGAACAACCCTTTAAATCAACAGGCTATGCCTCAAAAGGCTGATACAAACTAATAGCTTACTCTTTAGCTTTATTGATACAGAAAAATTTATCTTACAATACAGAGCATTAATAATTTTTAGCAATAATTCACTTTATTGATGCCGCAACACAAAGTCCATGCGGGAACTAGCTGTACTAGCGCACTTAAAAATTTGCGTCGATTCCTACTTCAATGTATGGACATGCTAACACAAAATTCTGCATAAAGATGTGCACAGGAAATGAATTCCTGTTTATAAAAGTTGCATTAATATATTCCACACCTTGAACCATTCTAGCTGTATAATAAATATCATGGGTCGGTTACTAATCATTTAGAAACAAACAGTCATAACTTAAGCTTTAATGTTTTTCATTTCATACTGATCGTGCTTTAATGCCCTTTTAGGTGGGAGGATACTATTAGTACACTTCAACATATGCTCTTTTATATCTATAACATTTAATCTAAAATGTGTAGTATATGGTAATGCATTGCCATATCGGAGGTAAATGCTTTATATTAACATCTTTGTTTCTTTCACTGCGACAGCATTAAACAAATAATACAGTAGGCCCACGAAAAACCGGCCAAATGTTTTGCTGTAGTAAGAACGGTTTCAAGTATAGGGCGATCCATCCATTGAAGTACGAAATAATACACGATATTGTTGCTATATGGTCAAATATACTGGTTCCCACTGGCTCTGAATTATGTTGTGGTGTAAGTAAGCTGAATTGAAAAGGTTCTGTATTCTACGTTGAACTTATACATTTATAAAGATACTAACAGAGTTCTTGATGTATTTAAATGGATTAGAAAAAAAACCGAACAACTTATTAAACAAGGAATAATACTTCTGTTCAAAATGTCACTTGCGAATTCAATAATATATGAATGCAGTAACAATATAATTTATATAATAGCTTTTCTCTATCTCCATTCTGTAAGTGAATTTACCGGCATATTTTTTGTAGCAGATCCCTGTGGCTAGAAACATAGAAATACCGTAGGACCTATTCAAAATTATAAGGAAATATACAACATTTCCTAAATGAATATATTTACCTTTCAGCTTTCTCAGTCAAGCCTTGCAATTCTCCTAAGCGACGCAAAGATGGTGAATGTACCACCAATGCTGATAAACTGACAGGTCGACTTCAATATGCAAATTACTTTAGGTCAGTGGTTTCCACCACTATGGATGGCTATCTATCTGTACTGGAGCAGTAATTGTAGGTGCGGGGGCGTAGGTGTATGTTGTTGACTGCTGGGTTGATGGTGGCTTCGAAGTCTGCCCGGGCTGCTCACTGATGACGTTGTTTGCTCCACTTCTGTAGAATTTTATCTCAGGGTCCACCGGAGTGTTTCGGGATCAGTATAGATCCACGAGAACGAGAAATGTGTTGCCCAAAAATACACAAGGTTGACTTGTTTAAAATATTTTATTCACATGTAAAATACACTTCTACGAGTGTGAAAATGCGCCTCTGAATGTGTCTCTAGCGAATGCGTGAATTCCTCTCTGACTTCTGTACTCTAGTTTTTCTACTACATAGCCACGCCTTTCGCTAAATTAAATTCCCTAGTATTTTATCTATTTTCGTGTTGTACTTTCATCATTGGTTATCCTAAAATTATTTATTTATATCTAAGTTCTCCTGATTCTTTAACTTTTATCCGAAGACCATTGGCTAGAATTATTCTTTCCCCCCTGATCTAACGTCTTCCCACGAACTTGAATTTTCCCAGAACAAGCTGTCATAAATTTCGGCCCTTTCCTTACATTCTGATTTCTATTGAAAATCTTTTGCCTTCCTTAATTTGTAGATTCCTAAATGTTCCCGGAGATAACGCACGTGTTTTCGGCTTTCCTGTAATAAAACATTTTCGTCTCCGTTCTGACATTTTCATTTTCTCTTAAAATATTGCTAAGTCTGACTTTGTTAAATACTGTCCCGTTACGGCCACATGTTTCTCTTATTGTCAACTCCTAAGTATTTCCTGGGTAGAAGGTTCGTGACCTAACAAAAGATAGTTTACCCTTTCTTCAGCCTTGTCTAAGGAGCGGTCAGTGAGTGGAGTCAGGTATACTCTCTGTCTCTCTCTAACATCTTAACTACAAAATGTATACAAAACCGTTTTGTAAGTTACAAGTTACAAATTATTTCTATTTCTGATACCTATCTCTAAAACATTTCTTATACCTATACATAATAATTATCCTTATCAAATCTAATGCCTTTATAAATATAGCTCTGCAGCCTTTAGATATTAAATTAATAAAGGCAGCATTATTTCCTGCTTCAGTACTCAACTACAAAGATGTATAAGGAGCAAACAGAAAGCGTTTAGTACATTTATGTATGACTGCATTCATCATAAAATATGACCGCCGAGGTCGTTAAGGCGCGGTCTCGTGAGCGGGAGGTCTGGGTTCCAATTCCGCCAGGATAGTCTTCAATGACTGAGGTTTTTGCCGGGTTTTCCTCAATCCTCATCAATGGTCAAATGCCGGGGAGGTACCCTAAACTTAGACCTGGAACTTTTCCTTCCTTAAAAAAATCCTTTCCCATTATATCCTTTCATCTCATGTATCATCAGTGTCTACCATCTGTGCTGTGTTAGAAGTAAAAAACGGGCGTTAACACTATTAAAACGCCATAAAATAAATTGGATCAGTAAATAAATGCGTCAGTCCAAAATAATAGTTCAGTATCGCAAACCAGGAAAAAAGCATGCAGTACTACATTATGCGGGAAAAGGTTTGGTAAAATTTCTTCCTTCATCACAATGCATAAAAATTAAAAAATAACCAGGGCTTTACCCAGATGTTTATTTAGGTAATTCTGTACGATTTTCCAAAAGTCCACTTGAGAAAATGGCTTCAAGTAAGTACTCACAGTTCCTATTTTTTCGAACTGATAGTTAAAAAAACTATTATTTAATTATAGTATGTTTTGTTATTAGCATCATGTTAATTGTTTTGTTTTTAACATTTAACGTCCTGTACAGCTGTCATAGATGTTTGGTCCTTGTGAGCCCGAAGTGGATAGGCATCAAACGTGCATAACATTCACTTTAAAACTTGAAGTAACACTCTAGCATAAAACTCAACTAAGCATTAGATAAAAAAAATTCGGACGGTTCAATTATAAATCATATACTCAGTGATTGGGTCAATAAAGCAAAGTTGCAAGTTATTGTTTACCATTCCAAAGAACTGAGACCTTTATAAATGTAAAATTGTATGAATTAACTTCATCACTTCTGAAAAAGCCTGACTTTATAAAAATAGGGCATTAAGTAATTTTGATGTCACAAGGATACCAGCATTCTAATTGCTCCAATCTTCTGAAAACGGTAAAACACCCGCCTTCAGGTTGGCTCTACAAAGTCAAATAGATTAAGACGACCAGCATTAGATACTGACAAACATTGGAGACTTGTTTCTACATCCATCGGGTTACTATAATGAACGTTGTGTACTACGCCCACTGAACAATCGAATAGCAGGTGCATTGTTTAATACATTGTAAATAGATCTAGAAAACACTGCAAGCCATTCTGGACATGAGCCTAGCTTCAATACAAATTTCCAGATGGATTATCAAGTTCCAACAATTGGGACAGCTATCACAGGAACAATGGCTTAGTTGTTCTTGTTCACATCAAGCTAGGTAACTCATCCATCATCGACGCATAGGCACACACACACATACGTGCACTAGATACACGTTTGTAAGGTTCTCGCTGGCTACCAACATGTCCACTGGGGTGCATTTCTCAACCCATCAACTAATTTTGAGAAGTACTGCTATCCTTTATACTTATCACTGACTTTAATATTATTTAACCAATCATAGGAAAATACCTTAGTATTACGCTTATTTTAAACATAAAGGCTACAGTAAAAATAGGTGTTATTTATTATGTGGCTTGCATTTATTTACTTTTATGAAATAAGCACGATTTAAACGATTCCTAAAGACAAACAATCCCATAATTTCACTTTACTCTTAATTAGACGGAGTACTGAAGTCCAAATGGAATATTTGTTTAGTTTATTTAGAAAAGAACATAAACAATGCTGGATGCAAATAAAATACAGAGGGTGTCAAAAATGTATTCACACAAACAGAAAATTATCATCAGTAATAGTCTAAGAATTTTACAGTTACAGCAGTTGTCAAAATACCCACCATCAGCCTTGATAAACTTCTGAGCATGTTGAACTACTGATTGAGCAACGTTTGCAAAAGTGGCCACTTTCATAAAAGCGCTATATCACCGAACAAAAAATTTAGGGATTTCCTATAAAGCAATCTCGTTCTGAAAAATCTAAACAAGTAGTATGCATGACAATGTTAAGCCCGCGAGGGCTGCAATGTAAATCAAAGCCTGTCATAGCCAGAATTACAAGTTTTTCTGCAAATGTTATTCTTCTGAGTACTAATCGAAACCACTAAAAACGTTTAAAAGGTTCTAATCCAAAAGGAATCATTGATACAAGGGTAGGTCCATAAGTTTTCGGCCTTTACGATAAGGGTTATCGCCTTCACAAAATTCTTATCTGGTGTCATACCTTATCTGTTAAGTAAATAACCACTGTAACTTCCGCTCCGCTGTGTTCAGTTGCTCAGATATAGTTGCATAAAGAAGGCTATGTGTAGAAGATTGTGACATGTTCAAAATGGAGTTTCGAGCTGTTATTAAGTTCTTCACAAAAGAAGGACTTACTCCAAATGATATTAATATCGATTGAACGATGTATATGGGGAAGCATCCCCCTCATAGAAAGAATGAGCCCAACTTTTTCGAATGGGTCGAAAAAGCACTGAAGACGAAGAGCGTGCAGGTCGGCCCTTGTAGGTGCTTACTCCTGAAATCATCGCTCTTGTGGAAGGAGAAATTATGGAAGACCGGCGGCTCAAAGTTACAGAAATAGCAGTAAGGTTGGGCCTTTCTAAACCAACATTTCTTCGTATTATTCTGAACATTTAAACATTAATAAAATTAGTGCAAGATGGGTGCCTAGACTTCTTTCCTCAGTCTAAAAGCAGCAACAAGTCATCTGTTGTCAGGCATTTTGGAGCTCTGCCGTGCTAACAAGAGAGAAGTTCTGCAAACCATTGTTACAGGAGATGAAACTATGATTTTCTCCTATGATCACTTGTTCAAAAGAGAATCAATGGAGTCGCAAACTGGCAAAGCACCAACTCTAAAGGCCAAAGTCACTCAGTCAACCAAGAAAATCATGGCCGTAATCTTTTGGTACTGTGAAGGAATACTCTCCATTGACTTCAAGGAGAGGAACACCACAGTAAATGGGGAGTACTATGCTGGCCTACTGCACAGACTACGTGCTTCCATCAAAGGGAAAAGGCGAGGAAAGCTGAGTGGTACACCACCACTCCGCCTCTTCACGACAATGCGCCTGTGCACACAGCTCTTGTTGTGAAGAAAGCTGTGAAGAAACGTGGCTTCAAGGAGATCGACCATCCACCTTACAGCCCAAAAATAGCTCCGAGGGACTATTTCCTCTTCAGAATTCAAGAAGGACCTGAAATTTAAGTGTGACGAAGCAGTGATGGATGCTGTTTATGCCCATTTTGCAGACAATACTTCTGAGCATTTTTGGGGAGGGGAGTTGAATAGTTAATTCAAAGATGCGAGAAGTATATTGCAATAAAGTGTAACTATAATGAAAAGTGAAATATAGTTTTTGTCTTTATTATACCAGAAATAAGTTAGGCCGGAAACTTGTGGACCTACCCTGGTAAAAACTACGATTCTTAAGCCTTGTCTTTCTACTGGAATAGCCTAGTTTCTATGCCCGAAGAAGGAGCGGTGAAATCGGAGCAAGGCCAAAGCAATATTGATGCTTTTATATTTAGATCATGAAGGCGTAACCGACCATGAACACGTCATACATTTTAGCTCAAGGATGTAAAGCCCAAAATACGTTAAAATGGATGCCAGCAGCTTCTCTATTCCCGTTCTTCATCTCTCACATAACAATACTTTTGTGCTTCCTTTCTTCAAAAATACCGAATCACCCTATCTATTTGTTGCGCCTCCTGTTTCTGCATATTTGGCCTTATTTGACTTCGGAATTTTTTGAGGTTAAGCAGTTCCCTTAAATTAAGATTCCAGACCATGAACGAGTTTAAGTAGAAAGTAAGGAAACAACTTAATCTAGTTTTTGAGCATTGCTTTGAAAAATTAGGAAAGAATCCAGGAATACTTTAAAGAGGAATAAGGAGACATTACGCGAATATAATTATATTAGTCAAATAATTTCCGGACACGCTTCTTAAACAAAAGTAACTGAATGCTGTGTTTAAAGGTGTAGCTCAGAAAGTGGCCTTGTGGTAGGTATACTGTTTATTTCCCCTGCAGCTTACACAGAGAGAAAGAGTGTAAACAGCACAGAAACACGGCTACTAGAGAGGTCATGTACCTTGTATAATTCCAGTGTGTTAGATTCTCTGGCCTGCGTTATAGCACAGCTTGGTGGAGCATTACTTTGAGGTCTAGCAAGCCGTAGCAATTCTTTTTTATTTAACTCTTTTTTTTCGCTAGAACAGAACATAATGTGCCTCTGGTGTTGTGGTGTACGGAAAATACTCCCGTGAATAGCAGGAAGGAGCAGAATTAAAATTGAACGAGAGGAAGAAACATTTTCTGCTGTGAAGAAAAGTCTCAAGTGCCCGAAGGTTTGTTTTATTGTGATGTTACGTATAGACACAGATTTCGTTATTGCTGACTTGCAAACAATGATAACACACTAAATTACTTCTAATCTATGTAAGCTCTGACATAGAAATATATTCTCATATACAAAATTAAAATGCCTAAGAAAAAATACAAGCATTATTGGAACTAAAATGTAAAAAATCTCACTTTCGCAAGAACCATTATCAATTGGAAATATGCGAAGAAGTCAAGGAAATAATCTCAAAATACAACCACTAATATTAAATGTAATGTTTGTATTTATTTTAGCTAACAATTCTAAATAAAATTTAATTAGCGAATACTATTTTATCACACTAAAAACACATATTTTACTAATAGTATTTTCAAAAGTCGCTTAAAAGAACCAGAAATTAATTTACTATACGTAGAAAATGAGACTTAGGTTTCTAAAATTATTATTAATAATGTAATCAACAAACCTAGTGTAAGCATACATGTAGAATCAGGTTTATTCTGCAGGTAATTTCAGTATATTTCAATTTATTTTTGAAAGCCTAAGCACCACTCCCAGTAACCAACCCCAATTTGCCGGCCCGCAACTCAAAAATGAACACTGTAGCTTGTGGACAATTTGAAATATAAATTAGAAGACCTTCCTGAGTTTACAGTTATAAAAAATTTAAATATGATAGATACCGGTAAAAGGTTTATCTAACGAAAAAAAATGTTAAGTACTTATAGCTTCTATACCTTATCAGAACAGATAATGGTGATTATTTCCCTGCACGATTTTTTTTTCAATGGTGTTTAATGCCCGTTTTTTCTACTGAGGCACCACAGGCGGTGAACCCTGATGATACATGAGATGAAACGATATATTAAGAAAGGATTTTTTAAGGAAGAAAAAATTCCAGGCCTAAGTTTAGTGAACCTTCCCAACATTTGCCATTGATTTCTGGAAAAACTGGGAAATAGTTTGTCAGAATGGACTATCCTGGCGGGAATCGAAGACCAAACTTCCCACTCACAAGCTGTCTTAACGAACTTGTCATACCTATATCGATAAACAGGACCTCGATAACTCACATGTAAGTTATAAGCTTAGAATGCTATTTAATCAGCATAATATCAAGTATAAATAATTGTTTTTATTTCATTCAAAAAAACATTTTTTGGTATTCTTATTTACTGGTGTAGTTAAGTTACCTGTTGTTGCTCTTAACTTTTTTGGGGCCAAAGCATATTGTGTTTATAGCATACACCTTATTTTATAAATAATTTAGCACAATTTGATTGATTTATTTATTTATGGACGCTCTTTAGCATCTCAGGTAATCAGCGTCCCATTCAACTCAGGGCGTGAAACGGCCGACAAATTTTGCTCAGAGGCCTCTCTTTCAGGCTTGAGGTTCTTTTTCGTGCCGTAAATGTACGACACGGGACCCACGGCTTTACTTCCCTTCCGAAAGAAGCCATACTTAGGATTTTTACGCCAGAAAAAATCTATCGGTCCTGGCCGGGTTCGAACCCGCGATCTTGGGTGTAGGAGGCAAGTATGGTAACCACTACACCACCAGGACCAACAACACAATTTGTTCGAGTAATACTTTAGAAAAATAATTGCCAAGGCTACACCACAAGCACTCTTTCTTTTATTTTGTAAAAATTAGTAAAATAGCAGTTAATCCAATTGTATTAAAGTTTTAAAAATAATAATTAATTACGTTACAAACTAACTGGGTGATAACTTTCGTAGTTTTTGTCCATTGCTTCATTTCAGCATTTATATCATTCTGAAAATTATAATCATGTTCTATGATAGTAAATTAAATCACATTGGAATTCATTCATTCAATAAATATAATTTCATGAAAAAATAATTATACAAACAATACATTTTTGATATGATATGACAGGATATGCTCAAAAGTTCACAAAATGATTACATTAATTACCGCATTGAAGAAATGATAATGGAAAATTTAATGTCATATTCATTCACTTTTACAAAATTCTAAAAGCGAAAATACGTATATGAAGTAACCACTACATACTTTTGGTCTAGCTTGTGTGCATACACACACACACACACACACACACACACACTTTCAAAATCTCCACTATTATCGGCTGGGCTCTTATTGTTACACAATGCATATATTTGAAAGATGAAGTTTGAACAGACGTTGATTTTTAAACAATTTAAATAACAGTTTTCTTTTCAGCAAGCAGGACAAGAAATTAGGGGAAATAAATTAACTGAAATAAAACCTTCAAAATTTGAATATGAATTCTCATATGGGGGAAGGGACTCTAATATAACAGATATAAAGACTAGAACATGGCTAATAATTTTATTAATATCTGAAGGTATAAATATTATGTACTTTTAAATTTTAACAAAGGGTAGCAAGAAATAAGAAATAAAAAACTAATAATTAGTCAACTAAACTGCATCGCAAGAAAATAAAATTATACATTTGCGATAAAGTACTTTTAACCTAAAATTCACCAACAAATGCACCAAAATATATAGCAAGACAATACACAATATTAACATGAAAGTAAACATTTTCAGACCAGCACGTAATTAAATAAAATATTACTCAAGCAGTTAACACACACTTCAGCCCTGCAAAATACTTAAACGAAACTTCTTATCATCTTACAATTGAAAAGTAAATTATTACCAAGTCATAAAAATTATTGACACATAATTATATTAAAATACTGCTATTCCAAAACAAATGATATAATACAAAACAATTGGAGCAATATAGTAAAAAGTATTAAAAACATGCGCCAGCCTGGTCTAGAGAAACATTTTAAAGGTAGCATAAGCACGACGAGGCCATCTAAATGCTAGAGGGAGGGAAAGCTTTGCTTAATCTTAAACCAGTCGCATAGCGTGTATACTACCACAAGCCAAAAGAAAGGCTATACTCTACGAGCAACCATAGTTAACTGCACCTCTCACCGCTCGAAAACACCCTTACAGCAAGATAGCTTCGAGACTGCTATTATGAGAGCCCAACGAGAGATATCGGCCGCTTGACAAGTTTAAATGGTGTATATATTATTTTTGGTTAAACGTAATATAACCTAAGCGTTATCCTCCGTAACTTTCTGGGTACAGTATGTTGTTCCTGATTTAAAAAAAAACTGAGAATTCACTTTTTACCACGAGTTGTCTTATTGTAATTCGCAATTAATTCATATATATATATATATATATATATATATATATACACACATACACTAGCCTTATCGCTAACCTCAGGTAAATTCTAGAAACCGGTGAATCCAGTGGTTTGAGGCGGCTCGCTACGGCCTGACGGCATACTCTCGCATCCTTTTCGTAAATATAAATTGATAGGAGTGAGTGAATCACTATAATGAGGGCATTATTTAGCGGGTAAAATATTGTAATGGTGGACAATCTCTTCTTATTGGAATTCGCTATTAATTCATTCACATACACATTAACCTTAAGCTAACCTCATGTACATTCTAGAAAGCGGTGGATCCTGCGGTTTGCTATGGCTCGCTACGGTCTAACGGCCTACGCTCGCCTCCTTTACTTAAATATAAATTTATAGAGGCTGGTAAATCACTGCAATGTGTCAAATCTCCTTTGAATGCAGCAGAAAAAATGGTAAATGTCAATTTATAGAGCATTGTGTGCTTGGTATTATGTTAGCGATTAAATCATTGTAATGGTGGCAAATCTTCTTTAATTCCGGAAGGAAAAATAAAAGCACAAAGACGTGAGGGTTCGAAACCACTATATTCACAACTACATTATAACGCTCTAACCGTCTGAGCTATTATATCGTTATGTTTGGAAGCCTTAATATCTAGCTGTATCTGGGCAAGACACACTTCCTTCGCCTCTCTCCTCTGTCTCTCGGGACTGCAACTCTTACCACACCAGCAGTCCTCGGAGCTATATTGCTACAAGGGTAAATCTCGGAAACCCGACTAGGCAAAGTCCGAATTCACAAATTATCCCAACAGATTACAAGTAAAGTTCTTGCATGCTTACTAAAATGATGTCGATTGTATGACCAAAGATTTTCGGAATTACCTAGACATTTCTAAGATTAAATTATTTATTTTTCTTCGCACATGTTTACTATTGAGGGACATTTTCTCTGAAATGTTGTCAGCACAAATGTGCTATAGTCATAATAGTTTTTGTAAATACAATATTGCTTTATGTACATAAGATTATGTGAATTTCAGAGACAGCTGATGAAAATGCTTAACTGATAATTTTGATATCATAATTAAATACTTAATACTAAAAGGACTTATAATTAAATCTTAAATGTAAATATTGTCATAACCGAAATTCCACATATTACTATTACATTATCCGTTTAACATTATGGGATTCTGAAATATTTATAATATTTAAAATCATTGTCATTCATATCCATCAATTATAAAATAAACCTCTCGCGTTTATGTTTCAAGAATTAATGTAACAGGCATGATCAAAAGTTTTTCAGCTATTACTGTCAGAATTGTTTCCTCAAACAAGATAGTTGGGTGGGTGAGTGGATGAATGAAAGTTTCGACTTGAATTTAGAAGTACTTTTACGACTTGAAAAGCGTTTAACAACTTAGCTCTTTATATTTACGAACTTAATAAATTCAGTGAGGTGTGTATCAGTTCCTGCAAACTGCTCTCTATGGAATGAAACTTAATTGAAGAGTAGGGAAACATTCCGGAGCTTTTTTAAATTTCATTATTACCTTTTTCTCCGTCCTTCATCTGACACACACACACACACACACACACACACACACACACACACACACATTGCATTCTCCTGGAGTACAGTTTGCCTTAAGAAAAGGCATTAACTGCATCAAGAATGTTTGGGTCGAACGTCAATAAAATACTTTTTCCATTATACTTCAACCAGCACAAAGTATAATTTGAACGTAAATGAGGTATATTTTCATAACAAGCGAATTCATATACGTAATCACCTTTTTTTTTTTTTTTGCTTTTATCTTAACGAAAGAATTTGAAGAAAGAAATGAGATATTTAGTGTTTATTATTTTTATAACCTAAACATATAATCCTGAAAGAAGTTTACTAATTTATTACAACGTTGGATAACTTCGAGAAAACAGGATATTCCTGTCAACCATTGTTAAGTTTAACTATAACTATTCTTAAAGAAAGTCACTAAGGGGCTTAGTACTGCAGAAAAAAAATTATGAACAGTATTATTTTTCGCTCATTTGAAATTTGGCAGAGAGTGTGGAAGTAGTTTGCGAACATAATCAAGGGAAAAACATAAAGATCAAAGCATAAATATTACCCTTAGTGAGTAAATTGAAAGAGAAACAATAAAACAAACAATACAAGCGTCAGTATGGTGTTAAAGTCAGTAGAGAATGTCAAAGAAATTAAATCTGAAAAGAGTATTAGATTAGACTAGGGAATGGTTCAAGAATCAGATGCACTTTCCGTCCGGGTAAGATCTAAGATTTGCCGACAATGTGGTCTTATTAGCCAAAACACCGAAATTACTACAAACTATGCTGGAACAATTATGTGAGCATAGCAAAATTCAGGGCTGTCACTAAACAAACTGTAGACGCAGTTAATTTCAAATGGACCTGAAACTCCATTAAAAATAGATGGAACAGTCCTGACATATGTGAACGAATATACATGCATAGGACAACAAATTTCCTTTTATGATAAAATGGAAAAAAGTACATTTTTGCGCCTTTAAGCTAATCTGGCTAGACTATACACTAACCAAGAAAATCACATTCCAGACGCTCGAAATCTGTGTATACCCGTTCCAAACATGGTCAATAACAGAAAAACAAAAGAGCACAATATTTTGCCAAAGAAAAATGCAACGCAAGATCCTGGGAATAACTTTGAATATTAATAACACGGTTATCTCAGACAACAGACATCGCACAAATAGATACCAGAAGTAAATGGCAATGGGGTGGTCACCTCGCAAGAATGCAAGGCAATAGATGGACTTACAAGATCTCCATGTGGGACCCCCGGATAGAAAAAAGGACACAAGGCAGATCCAGAGGAAGATGACAGATCTCTTCAAGAAACATACAGGTCCAGATTAGTCGAGAGTAGCAAGAGGAAGAGAAACATGGAAATCTCTCGAGAAGCAACTAGTGCAGTGAGAAAGAAAGTAACCAAAGAACAAATCAGTCAGAGTGTGTTAAACAGCATACGAACAACTAGCGTGGAATAGCTCACCATGTTAGGAAAAAGCGGGCTTTCCCTACTTGTTAGGAGACCTTTGCCCTTAAGGGACACAATAGGCTATCTTTGTTTATATCTTTATCTTAAAAATTATTAACGACTACAAGTACATGATTTAAATAAAAGATACCGTATGATAATTCAACTCATTCTAGTTCTTTCTATGCCATATTTTGGAAAGAAGGGAGTAAAAAATTGAAATAATTAAACACAATATTAATAGAATCCACTTTTCGTATGGAGACTTAACTATCTCTCATAAATGGAATGCATACTAGGCGGCAATGCCCTCATTTATATTCTACTCACTGGCGGGGAATCTATATACCGATTCTGTGCCATTGTTGGCATGGTACACAGTCTTTATACTTTTTTGCGCTCTGCAAACGAACCCCAGTACATGTTCTTACTATTTAATTTAATTATGGGATTATTATCTGGTTAGAAAAATAACTTTACCTATCTCATTATTAGTGACTGAAAAATGTGCATTACTAGCCATTGGATGAAGGCATTCTAATAAATATAAAGCAATCATAGTTTCTTGAACGATTCATATTATACTTACTACTGAATATAGTCATCAGACAAACAAATACACTTCTATCAATATTTTCTGAAGCTGTCATGAGAATTAATTTCTTTTATAGTTCTAAATTTTTCTTTAGTTTCTTAGGGTTTCCAGAGAAAAAATCATCATCCTCCTCCTCCTCCTCCTCCTCCAGCTGATAAACTGTCCTGAGCATTTTTACTTTTAATTTAAACATTCGGATGACCACGTTTTCCTTTCACTGCCCTTTTTACTGAATATAGCTCTGCCTATAGTCTGTTCGTCTCCTGGCAATATCACTCTTCTGGCTATGCGGCTGTTTATTTTTTCGGTGTCTGTGGTAATGAGACCGAAGTATACAATTTTATCAACATTATTTCGAGGCTAACTCATGTTTTATGATTGAGTTGGTTGTTTTATGAATTTTCCACCCTGATTCAGTAACAGTGTTGTATATACAGAGGGTGCCAAAAAATGTATATACCCTTCAAGCAAAGAAAAAACTGTGTTAACATAACAAAACTCTCACATACAGAAAATGATGAGCACTAATCATCTTAAGACTTTTACAGTTACAACAGTTGCTCTAAATGCCTACCATTGACGTCGATACACTTCTGAGTACGTTGAACTACTGATTTCGCAACGTTTGTGAAAGTGTCCTCGGCGATTGTAGCACAGGCCGTTTCAATTTCCTCCCGAAGTGCTGCCAGTGTACTGGTTTTCTAGGCTATACAACATCCTTAAGATTTCCCCATAGGTAGAAGCCCAAGAGAATTAGTTCTGGAGAACGCGGTGGAAACTTAATTGGACCTCTTCGTTCTATCCAGTACCTTGGAAAGTGCTTTGGGTCCAGTGCACGGGGCTGGTTGCTGTGCAAAATCTCCCAGCCTTGTGAACATCGCATACGCTACTACGAGTCTCAAATTTGTCTCGAATGCATGCAATTGTTACTTGCGTTGGCGGTTCTGTTCTGTACACACGTCTCCATTGCCTTCGAACATCAACATTCTTGGTTTTCCAATACACTTCAAAATTGCTTTCCGTGTTCAAACGGTAATCTTGGCCCCAATTTGTTGTAGCAATACTCTAGCATAACGTAATGCGAGTCACATCTGTTTACAGAACATCATACGATAATCCTGGCTTCGTTTGTTCATTGTTGATTTACGCTATCATATTGTATGTAAGTCACATCTGTTTATAGAACATCATACTACACATTACTGATGTTTTTCGGTCCAACTTTGAACTGGATTAAATAGATATCCACTGTGAACGTGTGTATACATGTTTTTGTCAACCTCGGTATTTCGAATGTACTAGTTAATGTAAAATTCTTGTAAGAAACCAAGCTCTCATTTCTCTTTGTTGCATGTTTTAGAAGCTTTTAACACAAGGACGTGCTAGATGGTATAGTAGTGTGTAGTTTAAATTAATCAGTATAATTTTTTTTGAGCCAATGAACATCCGATAATTGTTTATTCAAATTAATCTTGAACTATAGCTAAAGTAATTTGTGTGCGTAAAAGCTTAAATTATTGTAATTATATTTCATTGAGTATGCTTTAACATGTAAGAGTGTGTTACTCAACATTTATCCTAGATATTGCCATATTTAGAGATATATTAATTCTTGTGAATTATGTTAACTTTATTTATGATTAAATCGAATATAGTTTTGCCTTTTTACTGCCGTTATGCTTTGTGTTATAAAATGTTTATAGAGCTGAGAATTCGTTTTTTTTATGATTGATTATTCAACATTTACTATTTTTCGAAAAATCTAATATTCTAAAAGCTATTTACGTCGTATTATATTGTACACATACACCTGATATTACGAAATTAAAACCATAACAACGGTCTAGGTTGCTAGGTAATGGTAAAAATAACAAAAGCTGCGATATTGATTGAATCCACTTTCAAATCAATGATTCCACTTTCAAATTTAAGTATAAAAGGTAGTAGTGCCATTTAGAAAGCTAAAGGAGTGACAGGGGGTAGAATGCAATCAATATTTAATAAATTATCCCTTAATATCTAAATAGACGTGCTGTAAATCAAATTCAATTTAATTATGTAATTATTCCGACAAGCAAACATTGAAATGAAATCCTCATAGTGCAACAGCCAAACCACTTTATGATAATCTTTCTTGCATAGTTTTCCACATAACATAAACCCTATTTTTCTTGAGTATAAGCGGTCTTTGTGTCTATTTACCTAGAAAGGAACAGGTAACAAAAAAACGTATATTCCAACATTTGGACTATAGTTTTTTTAAAAACCATGGCGGACATTTACAATAACAAAATATTTCAACTACCACCTACCTGGTTTTAGTGTCAGGAAGTATAGGCAAGACACGATATTTAGTAATGTTGAAGTTACCCGTAAGGGGGGACGCGGGAGACCGTTGCCCTACAGATGCTGTAGGTGCGGGCTCTGCGGACCCTGAGTACCCGTGGTACCTCTGACGTACTAGAGGGAGCCGGGCCGGACTTGAGACGAGCCCCTCCCGAAAGGGAGTTGTCCGGATTGGGTTGGACTCGGCGTGGCAGTGGTTCCCGGAACTCACGGGTAATTGAGTACTCGCAAGAGCGGAGTGTCCCAGGGGAGTGCCTAAGGCGTGTACCCTGGGGGCCGGTGCGCAAGCGTGCGCCGGAATCTCCGTTTTTGTGAGGCGATGGTAGCTTCCTTAATGCTGGGGTCACTCACCCCTATAAAGGAGTAGGTCTAAGCTAGTACGACCTATCAGCCAGTCAAACTCTGGTAACTGGGTGCGCTCGGCTTTTGTAGCTGCAGTTCACTCGGTGCGCTTGGGCGACGCAATCGCCTGCAGCCGAAAGGCGGGTCGTTTTTGGAAACTAGGTATCGTCCCAATGCAAAAAACCACTGGGTGGCACAGACCTCTGTGTTACGACCCCTGGTCCTAGAGTCTGGTAGTGCTCGAAATCACATGTTGAAGTTACTATTACTGTTAATGACTAAACAACACAATTATAAAAACATAGCTCGATTGAATGAAACCAGCGAATAGAGGCATATGTGTGCATAAGCGCATTTATAAAGATATTCCAGCCGCATCTACCCCATTAAATAATAATAATAATAATAATAATAATAATAATAATAATAATAATAATAATAATAATAATAATAATAATGGTGATGATGATGATGATGATGATGATGATAAACGCATAAACTGCCTATTATTACAAACTGCGCAAAATTCAGGAATGATTGAAAATAAAATTCAGTGTTATGCTATCATACTTTCCAGGGTCGCTGAATAACGGATGATTAGGGATAGAACATTTCCTTCGCTGCAATACATATATTAGCATAAGCCTGACGCCGCTATCGTACATGATGTCAGACGGAAGGAATTAGTGCGACTACAATGACTACCAATTACACTGTATGGTTGCTGTTAAGGAAACTTCATGTCTATGGTAGGAAAGAATCCATCACTACTGATCTTACACGGCATAAAACCTGAAAGCTGTGTGCGCAACTCCTCAGACAATTCTACTGTTTGCTTATGTGCATGAATGCAAATATACATACTTAAACGCACACACACACGAGCGGTGACACATTAGTAAATGGAACCTAAAAGGAGAAATCTAAAAGACCTAGAAAATCTGAGGTGGACAGCTTACTCCAGGACATGATCCAGGAGGGATATTCTATACAAGGCAATGCAGAAAGGAACACCACTGAAATCCTAACAACTGTTTTGCTTGGAATGATAGATAGAATCTTCTGCATGCACCAGCTGGGAGAGTTTCTCAGCCCACATTTCACCATATCTGAGACTGTAATGGGAAATTTCCCAAATAGTATCAACGCTGTGTCATCTGAAATTCATTTAATTAATGTTATACCATTGATTTTTGGGTTTAATCTCAATAATAATAAATATTAAAATGTAGTTTCTCTTTGCAATACTTGTAGGTTGCAAGAATTCTACTTTTGTTCCTCTAATACCACACAGTAATCCATAACTGATTTCATTTCTTTGATTTATAAGGCATACTTTTGTTTTATGTTTATTTTTATTAATAATTATTAGGAATTCCCTTAGTTTAAATGTAAACCAGCATCTGTTGATGAGGGATGTTTCTGAATTCTTCACTCCCCTTTAGTTTATTTTGCTGTATAGAGCAACTTAACTGCTACAGTCTCTTTCTGGGGAATGACGCAAATTTCTCTATGTTCAGTCCGAAAATAAATAAAATTATGGAATAATAAAAATATCAATGATAACCCATTTGTAAAAATACAGCTGCTGTTACAGCGCCAATATTCTACATTCAGAATTATCGTAACACAGTTACCACACTGCTGAAGAGTGAAATACTCTGAAATCACAACATTGGCATCCTGAAAACAAAAATACTAACATATTTTCAATATTTATGACTTATAAAACAATTAAGGGTATTTCAAAGGACACTAAAATCACATGTTGAATTATTTGACTGTAAATTATTACAGTTAACTTCTAATTTAACTTTTCATTAGATTTAATTTACAATAGAAATACAGTTTAAGATTTTATTTAGACAAAAATAATTATTTAAGTAAAAATGGGCTTCAGATGTTACTATCTAACCGTATTTCATTATTGCTGGAAGTTCGCTCTTCATTGTTTTCAGTCATGCTGCGTTAGCTATGCAGAATGGACCATTGACGTGGCATTTGCTCCCGCGGTCGACAAAGTTCGCTAAGTGTTTAGCAAACAGGATCATGTCAGTTACGAGTCAGTCAGATGCCGGTTTCTATGTGTAACGGTTAACAGATTGCAAAATAACTGCCTGAAAAGCACGTTAGAGCACAGCATGATATTATTATAGCGGCATAACGAGCATTATCTGTGATTCTCAACAATGAAAGAGTGGTTTTGTCACGTTCAAAAAGTGTGAGAAAAGTTTGTAAATATTACAGTTTCAAATTCCTTAAATATTCTCTCTCTTTCACAAATGACATAATTTTCTTGCTCTTCTCTGGGCAAGCAGTTATATGTTAAAATGAATTTCGTTCATAAATTGAGGAGGTATTTCTTTTTGTTTTTTATTTCTTTGTATTTATTTTTGCCATTTACGAAAATGAAGCATGTTAAATGTTAGTTTGCATTTCCGCAAATAATCTTACATTTTAATATATATATAATGTAACAGACTAACAGTAATTATAATAGTAGAAAAGATAAAACTATAAAACGATATATATATATATATATATATATATATATATATATATATATATATATAGAAGTTCCAAAAATGAATACACAATTTCACAATATATATCTATTTAATATATTTGGACCGAAAAACAACAGTAATGTGTAGTATGATGTTCTGTAAACAGATGTGACTCACATACATTATAATAGCATTGTTACGTGACAGGTAAATCAACAATGAACAAATGAAGCCAAGATTATCGTATGATGTTCTCTAAACAGATGTGACTCATATTATGTTATGCTAGCGTTGCTATAAGATTATCGTTTAAGTAGCGGAAAGCAATTTTGAAGTGGTATTGGAAAACCGAGAATGTTGTTGAGGTTCAAAGAAAATGGAAACGTGTGTACAGAACAAGCCAACGCGAGTAACAATTGGACGCATTCGAAACAAATTTGTTACCCATGGTACCGTATGCGATGTTCATAAGAGCAGATCTGGCAAATCATCACCTGAGAACCTTCCAAGGCACTGGATAGGACCAACAGATCCATTTGGGTTTCCACCTTCATTATTAAGGAACGTTAGGCTAGAATAGGATCAGGCAATGTGCCCCACGAAGGATGTTTCGATATTTGCCCATGTGGAGGTACCTTCGGGAGGAAAAGTTGGAGTGAGGAACACAAGGGCGGTGACATGGATGTTGTGTCCAGAATGAACACCCTGACGCCGGCTAAGTTCCAATCCAAACAATCCAAGCCCGCCCTCACAAAACGCTAAGGCAAAAGTCGTTCCAGTAAGCAAATTCTACGTCCGTGAGCCGCACACTCGCAACACACATCGCCTGGCACTTTCTACTCTGCACCAAGAACTATGGAACGGAAGGATATGCGATGGTAAAGCGCAAACAAATATCTTCTTAGAATTCGCCTAAGTGACCGGAGAAAGTCTTCAAAAAATTCAAGGTCAATTCTGCCGAGTCCAAAGGATTTAAATCCGGGATCTCTTGAATGTGAAAATCTTACGAGGTACCCCACTCGGTGAGCACTTTACTTCCTATTATTCTTTTTATGGCATCCTATTGATATTACTATAATTTCTTACATAGTATTGCAATGTGTGTACTATGCTTATACATGCACCTGCTGATGCTTTGTTTGAGGAGTTATATTTGTTTGCTATTGAGGCTGTTTTGCAACAAATTTTATGCATTGTATGTATAAATTTAAAATGTCCCTTAGTCTCCTAATGAACAGAACTGATAAGTATGTGTGAATAATGCCATCTAATACCTCTTTCTGGATTATCTAGTGCTACGTTTTCTTATAATACACCTGTATGCACTACAGTAAAATAGAATCGTTGGCTTACACAATAGTGGTGATAGCCCTGGCATATATATGCGACTGCAAATCGAGCACTGTTGCTTTTTACATTGTATATAAATTACTTAATTTCTACAAAAATATTCATTATTATTACCGAAAAATTCCTTATACGATTTGTTAACAATAAACTTAATAAGGAATTTAAATCTTTATTATTAGAAAAGAAAAAAAATCAAAGAATTCACATTTATTTAGTAAGTCAATAAAACCTTATATATTCAAGTTTTAACTCGTTTCTATTTAGAAAATACCTTTTAATTCTACAATGCTTCCTAAGAATACAAATAAAAAAACCTTGTTAAGTTAAATTTATAGTTCTAGTAAAGCGATTCTATAATAAAATAAAACATAAGAACAGTTCAACAGTAAACAATCAAATAAATTATGCAAATAACTGCTGGTTTTTTTCTTTTTTTTTCTTTTTACATTTATAAACAGAAGCCTTGAGTAGTTACAAATATTGGTGTGCTATACAGTCAGAATATTTAGACCGATAACTTTGTGTCCAGGTTTAGTTAATGTAAAATTAAAAGAGAGTATTTTTTCTAGAAATGTTTTTTAAAACCCAAGCCTTACAGTGAAAGCTGGAAACATCATAAGGCTGGAGATGTCGAGTTTCGCCTGTGTAGTTCTTCCTTGGCTATATAGTTGTAGGTGTATCTTTATTGCTATAAAATTCTATACATATATTAGAAATATATTTTATGCATGGGTGGTAGACCGTATTTGTTTAAGTATGATACACAACTAAAAGAGGAAAAAATAATAATGGAATATTAATAATAAATAAAGATTAAAGTGACCTATTTACAGATATATAAATCGAAATATATTACATATTACTTATAATTATACTATTTATGCCTCCAACCAGAAAATCAGTTGCTTTTTGCTTCACGCACTAGGAACTGATTTGTTTTATTTACAGACACACTTAAACATCTCAGGTCATCTGCGTCCCATTCAATTCAGCGCCTGAAACTGCCGATAAATGTTACTCAGATGCCTCTTCTTTCAGACTGGAGTTTTACGTGCCGTAAATCTACTACACGGAATCCACGGCTTTACTTCTCTTCCGAGGGAGCCATTCTTGTACTTACACCTGAAAAAATGCAGGGCCAAAGGCTAGGAACCGAGTTTCAAAACTTTATGCTCTGATGTGAGGCATGAGGGTGGCGATTTTGGGCATGGATACGCATAAATTACTGCGGACACTGGCCTATATAATGTTTGTCTCTTTATATCAATAAAATGCTTTTATTGACAAGAAAAAGAGCAATATCATTCATATAAAGAAATCAAAGGCAAATTTTGTTTGCACAAGTAAAATAAGAACTCCTATTTAATAAGATTTCACAACATGTTTATGGGAGGTTTAAAATTGTTAATGATAGAAATAAGCTTCAATTGCGAAAAGAAATAGCTAAGCATTTGTATAATTTTTATGCCTACTTTACTGTAGAAAATTTCCGTAGTTTTTTTCATATAGTATTTAGCTTGTATGAAATTTGTTATCAGTTCTATTAGCAAAAAAATATTATAATTAATTTAAGGTTTTGGTTAAATTTTTCCTTGAAATTAGGTTACTATGAAATGCCATATAGACTTATAGTGTGAGAGTGTTTATTCTGACCAATCCTCAGTGGAATAAATAAAATACTTTAACAGTAAGAAAAGTTCCAACTCTGAGGTCTTGGATTAAAATTACTTGGAGCTGCCATTCTGACCTTGAATTTTATCATGATCTCTTAGAGGAAAACTGGAATGGATACTCCCTTTTCATGAATTTCCCATTTCAAGACCTTTCATTCCGTTCGTTCTGTTGCAGGTCGAATGTGTCAGGCTAGGTGAGCGTGTGCTGTATACGGTGGGGCGGTGGTTTGCGCTTTGTCTCTTCTGAGGGAGTTGCATTCCTTAGAGGGGGCTCGACAGTTGTCTCAGTGATTTATTTGGAAGCAACGTTAGAGGCGACGTCTATGTCCACGGTTCAATGCTCCTGGGTGCCTCCCTCACTCTTCTTTTCCTTAGGTAGCCCAGTAGGCATAGACAATCAACTCTTGTATAAAGCTTTAGTTTCGAAAAATGTTCCTCTATCTCTACCAGACAAATAAAACAAATCAAGCATTTTCATTAAGTAGGAACTGTAAAATAATTTAATTATGACTATGCTAAATAACACTATTGGAAAGATAGCTGATTCAACACGCTTTCATATTTAAGCGTCTTTTGGAGGAAGTTTCCTGTACACCCATGCTCACATTTTCGGGTACTGCTAGCACAAATGTTTAAGTGATATTCCATTACCTAGCTAGGCAGTCAATATTAGTTGGAGAAATGAATGATTTAGACACTATGGTCCTTCTCTACATTAAGTAACATTAATTAGTAGTAGTAATAGTAGTAGTAGTAGTAATAGTATAAGTAGTAGTAATAGTATAAGTAGTAGTAGTAATAGTATAAGTAGTAGTAATAGTATAAGTAGTAGTAGTAATAGTATAAGTAGTAGTAATAGTATAAGTAGTAGTAATAGTATAAGTAGTAGTAGTAATAGTATAAGTAATAGTAGTAATAGTATAAGTAGTAGTAGTAATAGTATAAGTAGTAGTAGTAATAATATAAGTAGTAGTAGTAATAGTATAAGTAGTAGTAGTAATAGTATAAGTAGTAGTAGTACTAATAATAGTAGTAGTAGTAGTAGTAGTAGTAGTAATAGTAATAGTAGTAGTAGTAATAGTAGTAATAGTAATAGTAGTAGTAATAGCAATAGTAGTAGTAATAGTAATAGTAATAGTAATAGTAGTAGTAGTAGTAATAGTAATAGTAGTAGTAATAGTAATAGTAGTAGTAATAGTAGTAGTAATAGTAATAGTAGTAGTAGTAGTAGTAGTAGTAGTAGTAGTAGCAGTAATTCACTTTTTACTGTACCAGTTTTAAAATACATTCAAGTACAACTGTTACATGGGCCTTACGACCCTAAAATCGCCACGAGTGGCCGAGATTATTTAGACGCGGACTCGTGAGTGGGAGGTCTGGGGTTCGAATCCCACCTGGACCGACCTCCCTGATTGGGTTTTTTTTTCAGGTTTTCCTCAGTCCTCATAAATGGCAAATGCCGGGGACGTACCCTAAACTTAGGCCTGGAACGCTTCCTTCCTTAAAAAAAATCCTTTCCCAAAATATAATTTCATCTCATGTATCATCAGTGTCCACCGCCAGTGGTGCCTCTGTAGTAAAAATAGACGTTAAACATTAATAAAAAAAAAGTTGATATATACACACACACACACACACACACACATATATATATATATATATATATATATACAGATGTACATGCAAACATACCAATATACAAACTCATAAATATACTTACAATTTACTTACAACGCACGATTTCAAAGAGCAATTTTATATACAAATACATTAACATGAACAGAACCCTTCTATTTACTGACAACCCCTCTCCATCCCCCCTCTTCATTATGGCCATTAACCTTCTTTGTTGGATCTTCTCTAGAAATATTCCCAAATTGTGTCGGTATCTCGCATGCACCAACACTTCCTGGCAAATATTCAAATTTCTATTGGAATTTTGCAATTGCGGTGATTAATGTTCATTTCTTAAAATCTCACGTTTCCCTGCATTGTGCCAAAATATACCTCCATTCCAAGCCCCTAACCTGAACCATGCGAGACCACTTCTTTCTTCCCTGCCACAGATATCTATATAATCCCCCCCCCCCCATACACCGGATGTATTTGAGTCTGCAGGTTACGCGATAATTTTTTTGCACATTGAAATTCAATATTTTGTGTATCTATATGTCGCAAATGTCTGTTAACTATTTCCCACTAATTCGTGTAATGTCCTCTACCCTTAACCAAATATATCCCAATCCAATTTTGTTTAAGCATTTCCTTATTTTTGATGCCGTAGCCCACCCTTTCCTTATGTCCTCCCTTAGACAGACTGCTCGAAGAAGAGCTTGATTACCCGTATTATCCTTAACCAGTAGTTAATTGTTTTTATTTTTAAATTCACATTTTCATAGAAATGCCAAACTCTTTAAGAACCCCACAAGTTGCTTTCAACCGTTTTAGAAGTTGTGTTTGTATCTGATTCAGTTCCTGGGTGTTTTACCTACCCCCCTATAACAATTGTTTTACATTGAGGATATATATGTGTGTGTGTGTAGTACGTTCCAATTCGACAGACTTCCAGTTATGGCCTTGACTTCTTAGATTATTAACGTCTAGGCAATATATTTAAGCTTTGTTCATATAGCAAAGTAGTCTTTTATTTACATTATTGTTACTGCGATTGTTTACTTGCTCTGTCAGAAATATTCCTCACTTAGCATTTAAGGAGTAAACTGCAGAACAGGTGTCATTGGAATGAAAGAGGACATTGCTATTAAGCGACAGTTGGTCGTACAAGCGTTCCAGAACTTACTTCGAAACGAATGTTATAGCCTATGTAGTGGAAAAGTAAATAACAAAGGAATGTGATGAATATTTAAATACTTTTTAAACACACAGCTACCACGCTTATGCTCTGCAATGTACTGTGCTCAGTATCAATACCTCTGCAAAGCAGAACACAGTAGTAGAACTTTCACAAAGATGAGATCCTCCAAACTGAAAGCAAACAAGACTACTCTATTCAGGCGCTAAGATGTGCATCCCGCCTTTCGCTTTACGCTTCGAGCATGGTTGCGTTTAGAGTGCAATGTGTTGTACAGGGTTAGAGAGAGACCGTCCGTTCTCCTCTTCGTTTATTTTCTGTATAGTCACCGGGAGATTTCCTAGGGAAATATTTTCAAATAAAATGTTATGTACATAAATACGCTACTGGGATTTCCGTAAAACATTTCTCTATCGGAATGTCAAAACAACGGACTTTGCTTTTTTTTTTTTTTAACTTGTCAACCACATTCAGTAGAATATTTTTGCCCAATATGCTCGGAAACTTTCCTAAACGAACACTCGAGCGGGCGCCCTGGTTTACTTACAAAGTATGCCACTGTTATGAAGTCTGCAGAGGAACCCTACAATAAACTACTTCCTGCAGTTTTTCTCAAGTCTTCAGCTGGATTTCTACAGTTTGCAAGTTCTAGTGTTGCTCTGAAGAGTACTTAAGGTTTTCCTTAAAGTGTGGCAGCAAAATATAGAGCAGGCTGTATGTCAATGCCATTTGTGATATTTCTTTAGTGTCGCTGTTGAAATAATATTGTTAATAAGCATTACCTTTACTTTTCGATTAGCTTCCATTTTAATACATACATGACAAAGACTTTTTTGAAAATAAGACAAAAGAGATTCAGAAATATAAATTTATCCCGATAAATTCTCCTACTGATTTCAGGTAGGGACAATAAAATGACATGGGTAAAAATTGCTCAGATAAAAAATTCCAGCACAGTACGAAAAACATAACCATTGAGCAAAAGAAGAGAAAAGGAAAAGGGCACATGAAATAGACACCTTTAGAAGTATTAAAATTATTTACCATATTGTGAAAAAAAAGGAGCCGAGATAAAGTTCTTTAGAGAAAGAACCGAGATCAAACAATAGCAACTTACATTTAGTTTCTGTTGTACTTTTTTTATTTGATACTAATAATTCTCAATGTCAATGCAAGGTCTTTTTTTTTTTCAAATGGAAGTTTTTTTTTTCCCCAAGAATGGAAAGAGCATTCAGTATAAAAGTTCTAGTACAAGTCAACTAGGCTCTGATAGATGACGTGATATTGGACAAATAAGAAAGCAAATATTTTTCGCTCGCTTTCACTTCTCTCTCATTTATTTTGTTATTGCTACAAAGGAAACTCATTTGTTTACACACAGAAGTCCTTTGTTAACATCAGTAGACAAACGAGCGCTCATCATTGTCATTTGAAACCTCAAAGGACATTATTCCCGGCCAGTTCCATTTCGATTTTCAACCATGGATGTTTGATACACGCTCCAAGAAAACTCCACCAAATGAGAAGTGCTACTGGGGAAAATTCGGAAGTCACTCATTATCTACTGTTGCTGCTAATCCTCACGGAATTCCCGTCAACTGGAAAATGATTCGGGAATCTCTCAAGGGAGAGAGACTAAGCGTCACAAATACCATCCATATCACTTTAGCCTACATTAAACCCTTCGTGGAGATGCTTTTCAGAAGTTGTTAAATTTTGCTAACGACACTTTTCCAACATGTGTAAATTGTTGCCAGTAAAGTGAAAGCGAGTAAAAAACATTTGCTGTTATTTGTCCAATGTCACCTCATCTATCACTCCTAGCTAATAGATGTACTGGAACTTTATGCTGAAAATTTAATGCTGTTTCTATTCCTGGAAAAGGAAATACACCATTCCACATGAACAAATCAATTTGGCCTTGAAATGACATTTCAAGAACGAGTTAAGGTCGCTATTTTGTCTGATGCAAACAGAACACAAGAAAGCAAAACATTATCCCAAATGGAATTCCCACAGGGAAAGAGGTGAGAGAAAATTTCAATGCTTTTTAGATTTCAGCATCAAATTATTTTAGTATCAATGTACCTAGAAAGAATAAACAAATATTTACTATTCATGATTAAAACAAAAACCATACAATTATCGTTTTCCTCTATCATATGACAAACGGCGGCTCAAATACACAGCAATAATTCGTCTTTCATGTTACACAAACCTAGACATTGACGTTGGTATTCCCTTATGACTTATGGCTATAAATTACAGGTGTTATTTTTGTCAATTAACTGAATGGCGGGTATCCTAGAAAAGGCTTAAAAATACCCTGCAACTCACGAAGAAATAAATACCTTGTGGAAAGATGGAAATGCAATGATTTTGTCTCTACAATTAGACTGAGAAAGTTGTTACATTCATATAAACTGAACTTCAATCTAAAGAGCAACCAAGAAAGAAACGGGATCGCCCTGGTAACTCTTAAAATTTAAATACGACAGTCTGTGTTTCTCTTGAGATTTCTTTGTGTGTTAAAAACACTTGCACGTAAGATTCCATTGCAAAAATTCAATATGGACCCTCGAGAATGTGTAAGTTAATAAACACCAAGAAATTGAATAATGTATGTATATCTAGATTTTAACTAGAAGAAAACTGCTTATTACTGAAATGAACTCCGTCTTATTTTTGCATGATAATATAAGTTTCGCAGTTCTGTAAACATGAGAAAAAATATAATTAAAAAGTAATAAATAATAACTTACATTACTGCAATAATTACGTAATTTGAAAACTATTTATATGTTAAATATATAAAAAAAATATATATATATATATATATATATACTCATCATATCAACGGAAAGTTACATAATAAAAAACTAAGCATGACATTTATTAAAATGCTTTCTATAATTTAAATGGAATTTGGTATGGCACATTTTATAGGTGTGCCCACTCAAGTGTTCAATACATTTTCCTGCCTTTCACTTTCGAACTTACCGCTACGGTCGTTAAGGCGCGGACTCATGAGCGGGAGGTCTAGGTTCGAATCCCGCCAGGACCGTCCTCCCTTACTGAGGTTTTTTCCCATGTTTTCTTCAATTCTCATAAATGGAAAATGCCGGGGAAGTACCTTAAACCTAGCTCTGGAACGTTTCCTTCTTTTATAAAAAAAAGCTTTCCCAATATATCATTTCATCTCAAGTATCATCAGTGTTCACCACCTGTCGTGGCTCAGTAGCAAAAACGGGCGTTAAACACTGTTAAAACACTTTGGAACTTATTTAATTTAGATGCTATATGGTAAAACTAAATTCCTGTACTATTGCTTCAATGTGCCATATTATGAATTAAATTATGCATTTCAGTAAAGGTTTATGCAGATATATCGTTTAAGAGCTGCAGTATATGATTTTCCCCTTCCAGTGTTTTTCTTATCTTAATGTTTCTGCAGCGTTTCTTTGAGGCTGCTTACCAGTAACAAACTAATGGTTTTCAGGCATACATCATATTGATTTGATGATATGTTCAGCAGAAAAGTTGAGCTTGTACCTTTCGAGGGCTTAACTTGTTATGTCAAAGAAACTATAAAGTGAATGGAGTAGCCTTGCTATTGCGATGCCGTTACGGAGAAATGCCTCCTATACGAGATAGGAGTTGCTATATATTTATTCTCACTTGATGAGCTGGTACATATAAGTGAGTTAGCTTTACACTACCTTAATTTAGAGCTATATACACTATTTACATGTTTTGATGTCGCAATCATACCACAATTAATTAAGTCATAAATAATTTATAAAAATACTCCCAAAATAAATATTATTTCTTTATAATGCAACTCTCAACTACGGCTTGTTTGCGAAGTTAGCATATTCTCTTACTTATATCTGCTGAAATCAAGAAATCTCTGGCGTAATTAGGAACATGGGAATAGCTGCAAAAGATACACATCTTATGAATCATAGTATATTAAGTCGTGTTTATGCTTTAACATTCTATACGAGGGCAATTCCAAAAGCAAGGTCTCCAAAGCGCTGGGGCTGCAGGGAAAGTTTTTGCGCCACTGTTGGTTTGTTGCTTCCCCAACTCGCTACAGAATGCATCACACAGCCGCTGGGGCTTGACAGCCAGTTGTAATGGAGCTTCTTTTTACTGCTACCGCCAGGTGCGAAATGCACGCATAGGACAAACTTTTGGATTCAATTGTTACAGGTGATGAAACCTGAGCTTTCCACTTCACACCTGAGACTAAACAACAATCATCTCTTCACCCGAGCCGCGAAAATTCAAAAGAGCACAGTCTGCCGGTAATGTCATGGCAACTGTGTTTTGGGATCGAAAGGGGATATTGTCGGTTCATTTCATGGCTCCTGGGACAACAATAAACGCTGACAGGTAATGTGAGACACTTGGAACTCAGACGGGCGATTCAGAACCGAAGAAGAGGAATGTTGAGCAAGGGCATAAGCCTTCTCCACGACAACGCTCGCCCGTCAAACAGTTGATCTGCAACAGATTGGATGGAACATCATCACCCATCCACCCTATAGTCCGAAATTAGCACCCAGCGACTACCACTTGTTTCCCAAGTTGAAAGAACGTTTGCTGGAAGGCGCTTCAGCGATGACGAGGACGAGGTGAAAGACGAGGTCCAACACTTTCTCAACAGCATAGCGGCGAGCTACTATACATGGGCATGCAAAAACTGACACAGCGCTTACAAAAACACATTGACCGAAATGACAATTATGTAGAAAAGTAGAAGTATGTTCAAGTTTCAAAACTATACACCATGTTTTGAAAATAAACGTTTCTCTATATTTTTTAAAAAATAACAGACCTTACTTTTGGGATTACCCTCGTACATTAACATTAACATTTACATTGTGAATCCGGGGTTGTCACCTTGGCGGAAGAGGAGGGGCTTTTGTGCGACCTCAGCTGTTACTTCTCTGGACTCTCATTGCAAACCAAGGCAACCGTCTGCCAAGCATAATGCGTAGCCCAATCGCTATCTACCTCCTTAGCCCCCACTCCTACTATTATTTTAACGAACTTGGTTAGCCTTTTAAAACAAAATGTCCCACACACTGTTTTTGACAATGGCTATAATACGTTACGCCTCATTATTAGCATCATTCGTTTTGCAGGTCTTTGCACAAGGTCCTATTTCTTAACCATTATCTTCCGAGTATGGTCTTGAAGCAGTCAGACCACAGACATTTAGGCCCGTCTCTTCTTCTCCTTCCGGTGTATGCTCATTTGCTTTCCCGAAGACGCATCTCCATTTCAGAGAGAATTTTCCTTCAAGTCTTTCAGAAAGGTCCGTTTCTCTACACTGTTTCGATGTGAGACTATTTTTCCCTGGTAAACCCTACGAGAGAACTGGGAACACACAACGTTGCAATATCTCAGCTTTAGCTTTAGGTTGAAGGTTATACACTGCAGGATGAAGTTGAGACAAGAATTACTCCTTTTATTATTTATTTGTTAGTTTTACTTACTTCTTTGTAAAACGCTTGCTAAATAATACCATTCTAATTCTCCATTTCGATTAAGATGAACATGGGTTATGTATCTAGAGTTGAACACTGCTTTTCACTTACTAGTTGTACGATTTACTTTGTAAACGTGCCATGCATTCTGCTTCCAATTTCTTATTTTGTTTTTCATGCGCCATCTCTTGTTTATAGCCGCTCTAGTGTTTAAAAAGTTCGCGTTATTCTGAGGTTTGTATTTCTAGCGGATTAACATACTGTACTTTCACGGCTAATATTATATACCTTACAATATTTCTATTGTATAATCAATGCATGAAATTTTAAGTTACTAGTCAGGGCACAAGGAATTTATTAGTTACAAACCTAAAGAAATCTTTCGTGAACAAAATACAAACAATATATAATGTGTAAATGAAATCTATCACTATCTTGCCCTTGAAAGGGGAAATGAAAACTAGTGTGACCTATTTACTCCATCTATAATGACAATGGACGGAATTGTAAAGTAAATATTTTATCTCCCAAAATTTCAACAAATACTTTGTCTCTCTGCTTTCAGACGATTTTGTCGGACAGCATTAAACATATTTCTAGAGATGTTGATCATGCAAGTTGCTTTATCCCACTGAAGTAAGAATTGCGCATTCCCAAGCTATCCAAATGAGATTCAAAGGCTCGGAACAAACTTCACTTCTCCATCGTAATTGCTTGTAAAAGCCACTCAACTGCAAAGTGAGTTTGGGTGGGTTCACTTCTATCCTCTGTAACAGAGACGAGAGAGAAAAAAAAAAACATGGTAATGTAAAACGGGTGGGCCTAAATGAACAAGGCTTCCATAAATTTAACCGTAAATGAAAGGGATGAATTATTCTGTAGAAATACACATAATATACTCAAGGGATGATTTTGTGATTACGAAAAATGCTTCAAAGCGAGAGTGTAAAGAGAAAAGAAAAAAGAAAAATCTGGAAGTAGTACAAATGGATTTGATGAAATGCGGAACGGTATGGAGGAAATGTTTGCATTTATTATTTCATACACTGAGTTGTCCAAAATTTAGTTAATCATCGATATTGCAGTGACTTACAAAATTGCCAGAAACTATGGCTCAAGCACTTTAACAGTTTACGTTTTGACAGAAATTATAAGAATGTGTAACAAAGTGCACAGAAGTACCAAAGAAGCCAAAATGAAGACAATCGGTAATAGCACTGCAAGGTGTATTAATGCATCTGATATCTTTGCAACAATTTTTGAGCTATTGTTTATAAAGTCACTATGGGTCTGTAAACTATTTTTCTGGAAATCTAAGCACACAAGTACTGTTTAAGAAGCATCTCTTTAATATCCTGCGCTTCATAATTTCAAAATACCTTGATAAGAAAATTAGGCAGAGTATAGTGGGATAAATGTTAACTTTTCTTTATCTTTCAGATTATATTCTTTAATGCTTATATGCACCGCGGGATGCGGATGGTATTTGATTTTTTATTTTTGACTTTGCGCCACATCCACCCTACGAGGTCTATAGGTCACACACACATCAATTTCAGAAATATAACATAACCTTCATTTGAAAAATATTGAGCCACAGTGATCAGAATATCCAACTTTTAAAAATATTTTCTCAACGATCTGCCTATGTACCGCTGCTTCTTGAAAAAGGGATTTGACTTGAAAACATAAAATGTTTTCATGTGTTTTTCTAATATGTATTTTATTTTTAAAGTGTTAAACAATCTGTTCATTGTGGGACAATCAGAGTAACAAATGTTTCGAGTCATTAAGTAATAAGTTTTATATTGTATACACACCTCTTCATGAACTTTAAAAAACGTCGCTTTAATTTGCGCTCAAGTAACTAGGTTGTCATTTTCTTGGTGGTCAGTTCCAATAAGCTCTTTGGAAAACCCCAGAAAACCCCGTGTTTCGTGTGATCTTCCAACCTTTTCTTTCATCGTCGAAGTTACATCGGTTAAAAGTCACAGACGACGATAACCTGTGAGGACAGATTCTGCTGTTTCACGCTCGGTCTCGGGATCAGGGGAGAAAGACAGGAATCGTTATAATAACAACTCTGTGCTGCATTTACTGATCGTTGTGAATCTTATTACCATTGTTATATGGCCGCCCACGTTAACTGAATATGTGAAGCCACTCGCGTGAGATGCTTAAAGTTCAAAAGTGTACATACATTTATGTTGAAGTGTGCCTGACATTAGGAATAAATGAGTATCTCATTGTATGTTTTTATGACCTTATGAAAACTGAGTGAACTGCTTTCCACACTGCGTGATACCACGCGGACTGCCTAACTTGCATACTCTACTCGACTTGGAATCTAGAATAGCTTGAAAAAACTGCTGAGACTGCTTAACTAAGAACTGCTTGCAATTCGAAATACTAGAACGCATCTTCTGCCTGAATTGAAGTCGCCACATGCATCTCTGAAATCTGGAGAATGTGTGAATTGAAGGCCCGAACTGTATACTCAAGAATGTATACCACACGAGGAAGTTTCCCCCTTTTATATTCACTTCAAAAACGTCACCTCGTGGTTCACGACGCGCTACGGGGCTTCATGATTTAACTCATGGACTCCTATAGTTTGAAATCTGAGATTCTGATTTGTGAGTCATAGCTCTTTCGACGGCACTGAAACTCATACCTTTAAAATACTGAATTCCCATAGGTGCACTTCTGATCACGCGTTCATGTCATGCTAGAAAAACCACTTTCGTTAACGTCTCCTTAGGAATGTTCCATTGTCCATATAGCATTAGTATCATTTATAACATACAAAACAGTTATTATTATAGTCCCTCCCTGCCAGGGCACGATTCTGTTGTGTTCATCTTACGTCTTTCGCCTAAGGCCAAGAGCGACTGCACAATGTGACGCTCCGTGCAATCCTTGCTTTTTATAGCGATTTTTTTCATATTTTAAATTATTAAAAATAATTATACAATAAATATAAAACTTCTGATCATGCTCTCTCCTTTCTAAAGCTCTTATACAACATAAGCTAAATATTAATACTATGGTATGCTTTCTTCTACTTACAAACATGAGATAGTAGGCAGTATTAATTAGCTATTATTGACTCGCTATGCAAATTACTTTCCTTGTAGGGTAGAGGGCGGGAGAACTGCCTCAATGTATAAATCTTGAGGAACTAAAAAAAAAAAAAAAAAAAAAAAAAAAAAGGTTTCTCTAACTTGCCTTCACATAAATAGGTTATTTTTAGTGGTCAGTTTCAACAAGTTCTTTGGGAAAAATACTTGTGTATTTCTTGTGAGCTGCCAATAATTATGCAATACATTTCAAATATCTTAGCTTCCAACCGCTACGCTTTTACCAGGAAAAATTTTACCTACCTCTATTTATGAATAACCCTCAAAGGATCCATTTTTAATTTCAAACACATTAAATGTATTTTTTTTATTAAAAAGCATCAACTCATTACAAATCTACCAGAAAAATGAATAGCTCTAATAAACAAATTCTGGCAGTTCATTTTTCGACCAACTCAAGAAGATAGCCGATATTTTACTTTGCTTAATATTTTCAGTATACTTTTTATTCCCTCTCTTTCTCTCTATATTCTTTGTATCCTATTAATTTCCAGTTTTGAAAACAGAATATTCATCCTTTTTCCTTATACTTTTATGGCTTGGTTCCATTAGTTATTAGGTTGCTTTGTCTGATGGCTGATTACTGTCAACTCTCTATCCTATGACATGACGTCAGTAGTTTGCAACCATGAAATGTTATTCATTTTGCACATCTTTGGAAAAAGCAATTAGCACTTTCAAACTCAAACACAGCAACGCATATCTTTGCTTACCTGTTTTTGGCCGTTGATCTCACACAGTTGTTAATGCACGCTTACCTGTAACAAAACATTTTAAATTAGCATACCAGAATACAGTTTTTCTTACGTATATTTGCTGCTGAATACAGAAAAAACTCACAAAATTCCGACAATAGCTCTGAAATTTCACAGATGTTGCAAAACAATACATTTCTAATCTACACTCTTGAATGCTAAATTATTTCAAATGTTTACAACTATTAATAAGAAATATCTAATAACCGCTTGTAGTTTCAAAACATAGCTTTCTGGAGAATATTACAGCCTCTTCTAACAAACAATTTAGTACAGGATGTGTGTGAGCTATGCTTTCACTTTAAATATCATTACCACTGAATTTTATTTTACTATCAGACTGATTTTTTTTTTGATTGATTTATTTATGGACGCTCTTTAACATCTCAGGTCATCAGCGTCCCATTCAACTCAGGGCATGAAAGGGCCAACAAATTTTGCTCAGAGGCCTCTTTTTTCAGGCTTGAAGTTCTTTTTCGTGCCGTAAATGTACGACACGGGACCCACGGCTTTACTTCCCTTCCGAAGGAAGCCATACTTAGGATTTTTACGCCAGAAAAAATCCATCGATCCTGGCCGGGAGGCAAATATGGTAACCGCTACACCACCAGGACCGACTATTTTACGATCAGTTAGTCAATGACAGATGAACTGGCATTAGTAAAAAATCCCGAACAGTTCTACGTTAGGTCATTAAACGCTATATTACTTGTGGAGTGTCGATAAGAACAGACAATTGGTTTAAACTACACTTAATTTTTGATATTTCTCTATTAATCCAATTTTGATGATACACTGAATGTTAATAAATTATAAAGCAATAGCATCAGAAATTGTGAAGGGGTCTTAGACAGGAATTTGAGATAGACACTATGATCTGCATATTCGGATCTCAAAGTAATGATATTAAGTTTCTAAAGAACCAATATTTACACGACTATCTGGTTCGCATCTTTTGACTTGGTAATGTTTTTCTTGTTCCAATAATAATAATAATAAAATCTGCGTTTGTTGCCAAATTAATAGGCAATATATCACGGTTAAAGCCAACTTCTTGTTTATACATATTCTTTAATATCATTACAAATTTATAATTCGTAGTTTATACCATCGAAAGGGGGTGGGTGTCTGTGTGTGTGTGTGTGTGTGTGTGTGTGTGTGTGTGTGTGTGTGTGTGCTCATACAGGTGTTTCGGAAATATTTTTATAAACTTTGATGGCGGGTACCTCATACCAAAACAAGAAAAAAAAATCCCTATATACATATGTCCGGAAATCCTTAGATTTTGAGTTATTAATGACAGTTTACTTCAATGCGTTTCAACGTGCAATCTAATAATTCAAGTTCGTAGCCGGAAATAAAATTTATTTTGTTAAGTAATCGAATGGTGCTATCGATACAAGGCCTGCTGATGCCCTTGGCGCGTTTGCATTGCATACTTATATGACAAAAACATTATTCGCAAAATGAATGAATGGTGTTTAACGCCCGTTTTTGCTACAGAGGCACTATAGGCGATGGACACTGATGATACATGAGATGAAATGATATATTGGGAAAGGATTTATTTTAAAGGAAGGAATCGTTCCAGGTCTAAGTTTAGGGTACCTCCCCGGCATTTGCCATTTATGAGGACTAAGGAAAACCTGGAAAAAACCTCAGTCTGAGAGGATGGTCCTGGCGAGATTCGAACCCCAGACCTCCTGCTTACAAGTCCGCGCCTTAACGACCCAGGCCACCCATGGCGGTATTGCAGCAATGGTATAGGTGATTTTCTAATAATCCTATTAAAATGTGATAGAAATAGTAATTTTAACTCTGGCGTAAACTTTCACTAAAACAAAAAGTTAGACTTTCCGGACATACGTTTATACGGACTTTGTTTCTTGTTTTGATGTGAGGAACCCGCCACCAAAGTTTGTAAAAGTATTTCTGAAACATCCTGTATTTATTAAAAGTATCTTTAAGCCAAAGAAATAAATTATTCCAGCAATGAGATAAGTGGTGGTGTATATCGGAATAACCCTCTGCGAACGCGAAGCGACGCGTTCATCGTTCCCTGATTGATTCCCTGCTAGACTAAAAGAGTCGGTTCTGGTGGTCTAGTGGTAACCATACTTGTCTCGTAGACTCAAGATCGCGGGTTCAATCCCGACCAGGGTCGACTGAATCCTAAGTATGGCTTCCTTCGGAAGGTACGTAAAGCCGTGGGTCCCGTGTCGTAAATTGATGGACTTAAAAGAATCTTAATCCTGAAAGAAGAGGCCTCTGAGCAAAATGTATCTGCCTTAGATCATAATTTTCTTATCTAATTTTATAGCTATAGCAATTTTAGTGTTAACCTGATTTGAATGCCAAATGAAGCCCCTGCTGTTGTCCATGCCTTAGACGAACTACATTACATTCTAAAAACGAATGCGTCTTAGCCCTTATTCTTATACACAAAGAAAATAATTTCACATGATCTTAAAAATTTACTTAATTCTTCATATATTTCTCCATTTTTCCAATTTTGTTATTAACACAAAAATGAGGCATTAATTTTACAAATAAACACTAAATTTTATTGCTAGGTTCTGACTGATAGGAACAAATTTTGCCAAACTTATTATTTAATAGTGATATATTTTAATGAATTGTGTGATTAATGTTATTTGAACTTTTTATTTTCCTACAGTTCTGTAGTAGTTCTTCAGATTAATAAATCTTATGCAGCTGTACATTTGACGTATTTCATGTTTCACCTGATACACGCATATAATGCATATATTTACCACTTCTGACACCACTATTTATCCAGCTTAAATGCACTGATTTTCATAGCAAATGCACAGCAAATCCCCTAAAGATACTAAGTAAATGAGAGTAACATATGTGGGATTACCTTAAGCCGATTGAAAGATTATAATTAGGAATACATTTCTAACAACTAGAGAAAAATAAAGATATGCATAAAGATGTTCTACGCAAAGAAAAATTATTTTAAAATTATTTTCAAAATGTAAGTTCTGTTACTTAAATTTTTTGGGTAAAACGATAAATAAAATGCATAAGAAACATTGTTCAACTAATTCAGATCTTGTTTTGGTATCAATATCTGAATTTCATTTACATTTTTTCATTCTTGTAGTGTGTGAAGGTGATTTCTGAATGCAATTTTCTTCAAATAGCCCCCCCCCCAAATGAAAAGAAGTAACTATGGCTATAAAGAATGTTACCATATCATGAGATCAAGCGACGAAATCGATTACGAACCACTTTTCAAAACTACCCTCAGCTTTGTGAACACTAAATATATCTTGCTGACAGTAAATATTCTTTTGATGAACACAGACATTCACAAAAGGTAGAAACAAAATGGCTATAACGGTGTTAGATGTAACTATAACACTTTCATCACCACAATTATAATATAATAATAATAATAATAATAATAATAATAATAATAATAATAATAATAATAATAATAATTAAACTTTGGAATTTTTCCTCCATTTCTGCTACAAATTCTTTATAATGTTCAATTCAACACACTCCCGTTGATGAATGGACAAGAGATGAGTCAGAGATAATGCTAAAAGGAAAACCCCAGGATGTGGCCGGAGAAAAGTAAATGTTGAGCAGATAATACAAATACTATGATTTACCAACGTGCAAAAATAGGATTAACATTGGGGCACACGTAATAACGTACTAAGCACATAGCTTGGACATTGAAAAAAAAATTAACTCAATGTCCCATATAAGCTACAAATTAAAATGTAAAACCTCAAATCTATCATCCTGATATCATGAATTACAAAATCTAAATTTAGGGAAAATTTAAACTACCTTAGTTTTATCCTGAATTGAAAGCAACTTCAAAAATGTTACAGTACACAAGTTCCTATTACAGTGAAACAAAACAAGGAACTTAAAAGCAAAATTAAAACCTTTACAACACAATGAATAAACTTTAACAAACCTCCAGAGTATCAAAGTCATTGTGTTGGGTTAATGGAGATGTCTTCTGTCCTACCAATTATGAACAAAAGGCATAAAATATGTTACCTCCTTGGGTGCAGAGCAATCTCTACCAGCAGACAACAGGAGGAAAGCCGACCACGCTAGAAAATATTTCGTCACATTGTTCCCGGAAATGCCTTGCCTGTCCCAGCCAATAGGAACAAATATCAAGGCCTTTCAATGCAGTTAGAAAGATGAGGTTGGGAGCAGGGATGAGTATTAGGTAAGAAGTAGACAGGAACACGTGCAAGAACGGCACAAAATACGAAATTCAATTAAAAAGTTTCACATTACATTCAAAATATAGGCAGCTTGTTATACCTTCCATAATTTTTAAACTTTTTGAATTTCTAATTTATGATTCGTTTTATCCTGAAGCTAAAGCTCGAAACGTTCCATATCAGTGTGGTTTTGTTCGAAATTGTCCAACCAATCATAACAAATCTAGCTATATTTACTGATACAATAGCAAAATACTTTGATAAGAACAGCAAAGTGGATGACGTTAAAACTTTTTTTTTTTTTTTTGCCTCGTGGATTCAAGGTCCGGGGTTCAAATCCTACCAGGGGCGATGACTTTTTAGGGTGTAAAAAATCTATGGTTCTTTCGGAAGGGAGGTAAAGTTGAGCGTTCTCTATCGTATATTTGCGGTACATAAAGAACCTCAAGCCTGAAATAAAGAGAACTCTGAGCTAAATTTGTCGTCGTTTCATTTCCTGAATTGAATGCGACACTAATAACCAGCTATTAAAGAGTCCTTTAATAACACGCTGATTTGCTGATGTCTTCGAATGTATTAAAGGGAGATGGTATATCATGGAGGGTTATTAAGATATGGGCTCGTGACCGCGAGGTCCGGGGATAAGTTGCCGCCAGGACCGCCGTCACTGATTCAGGTACTTTCCAGTTTTTCTTCAGTCATCCCTCAAAAATGGCAAATGATGAGGAGGTGCACTTAACTTAGGCCTGGAACGTTTCGTTGCTTAAAAAAGCCTTTCCCAAATTATCATTTCATCTCGTGCATCATCTATCCATCGCATGTGACGCTTCAGCAGTAAACAGGAAAGTTAAACACTATTTAAAAATGTTGTAGGGTAACTTTTTTCCACTATATGGGAACTGATTAGTCTTCTTTATAATATTATGGTTGTAAATGTTGTTAAATTATTTTAAAAAATTGGTAATATTGTTTAAACGTCACACATTTGTTTCACATCAGCAAATTTCCTATGGATATTTTACGCCGTGGTCAATCTGGCAAGAAATGACTTGCACTTTGCTATATTTTTGTTTACAGCTGAGTGTACAGTTGTAAAAAAAAGTATGTGCATTCTCTTGGGGAGAACACAAATTCTATTGAGGAAAGATAGAAAAGTATGTTCAAGAAATGTTCTGAAAATCCTGCAAGATACATAAAATGGTTGTAAATATTGGTAATTTCATATTAGTGAATATTAATATTAGTAAAAGTAGTTATGCTAGTTTAAATTATGTTAAAGTACTATTAAGCTTGTCATTGGTTGCTTATTAAGGGAAATATTCACCAATAATTGATCTGGTGTGTAAATGCTCAATGAGATAAACAAATATTTTATGTTAATCGTATAACTAATGCTGTATTACTATCTAGTGCTGTAACATGTAACTACTGCAGTAAAGAAAATACCGCGAATTAATGTGAGGATTATAGCCACATGAAAGCTTTAGGTGCTAAATTAATACTGTAGAGTATAAACTGTCATATAACGTTTCCTCTAATGGAAATTAATGCAATATTATATTTGAGGGGGAGTGATGTTAACAATTGATGCTGGTAAAATGGAGAAATTTTAAAATTAAATTTTACAAAGAAAACATATTTGCAAGTTGAAATGGCTAATAAACAGTATAGCAACAAAAATACCACGGGAAGGTGGAGAAGATAGTGCAAATGATCCCGATTAGGGGATATTTCATTAATTTTTTTTTTCGCAAATTAATTAGAGCTTAAAATGTTAATGTTACTTTTCTCAAAGTATTCTTACTAAGAAGAAAACTTTTTATCAACAGTTTTACCGTTGAATAATATACGGGGTTTTTAAGTGTGTGACTTGAATACGAGGGTATGTCCATAAGTGTCCGGCCTCGCCAATAAGGATTATCGCCTTCACAAAACCTTTATCTGGTGCCATACCTTATCTGTTAAGTAAACAATTGCAGATGTAACTTCCGCTCCGCTGTGTTCAGTTGTTCAGGTATAGTTGCATAAGGAAGGCTACGTGTAGAAGATTGTAACATGTTCAAAATGGAGTTTCGAGTTGTTATTAAGTTCTTCACAAAACAAGGACTTACTCCAAATGAAGACGTGTTTATGAGGAAGCATCCCCCTCATATTCTACCGTAAAGGAATAAGCCAAACTTTTTCGAATAGTTCCAGAAAGCATTGAAGACGAAGAGCGTGCAGATCAGCACTGGAGGTGCTCACTCCTGAAAACATCGCTCGCTCTTGTGGAAGGAGAAAGAGAAGACCGGCGGCTCAAAGTTACAGAAATAGCAGCATGGTTGGGCCTTTCTAAAACAACAGTCCTCGAATTATTCATCAACATTTAAACATGAATAAGGTTAGTGCAAGATGAGTGCCTAGATTCTTTCCTCAGTCCAAAAGCAGCAACGAGTCATTTGTTGTCAGGCATTTTTGGAGCTCTGCCGTGGCAACGAGAGAGAAGTTCTGCAAACCATTGTTACAGGAAATGAAACTATGGTTCTCTACTATGATCCCTTGTCCAAAAGAGAATCAATGGAGTAGAGTAAACCTGTGGAGCACCGCCTCTAAAGGCCAAGGTCACTCAGTCAACCAAGAAGATCATGGCCACAATCTTTTGGGACTGTGAAGGAATACTCTTCATTGACTTCAAGGAGAGGAACACCACAGTAAATGGGGAGTACTACGCTGGCCTAATGCACAGACTACGTGCTTCCGTCAAAGAGAAAAGGCGAGGAAAGCTGAGTGGTGGTGTGCGCCTTCTTCATGACGACGCGCCTGTGCACACGGCTCTTGTTGCAAAGGAGGCTGTGAAGAAATGTGACTTCACGGAGTTCGACCATCTAGCTCCTAGTGACAATTTCCTCTTCTCAGAACTCAAGAAGGGCCTCCGAGGAAGGAAAATTAAGTGTGACGAAAAAGTGATGGATTCTGTTTATGCCCATTTTGCAGACAAGACTTCTGATTTTACTTTTTGTGTGAGCACAGATCCTTTAACATTCAAATATCGTTTACATTAGAAAGTGTATTATCATATGTATGTTAAACATTATTTTCACTTGCAAAAAATATCAAATGAGACAATTCAGTCGTGAGTAGGATGCGAACTTCGGTAGCTCTTATTGCTCTAGCTACCTGTTTAACTGTATGTGTCTGCCATGGAGATGTGTGTGGTGATGATAGAATGAGGCTAAAGGCTGTAAGGTATGCGCGGAGAGATATATCGTGAATCGAACGCTGAGCCGAGCAGAACGTGAAACAAATTAGTGCATCAAAGTGTACTCATTATTTTTGTCTTAGGGTGTACGTAATGTGTACATTTGAGCCCCCAATGAAACATATAGTTTCGGGTTTCTAGAGCTTATGTCTCTATAACGCAAAAAAAAAAAAAAAAAAAAAAAGCAAAATATATAAGACGTTTTAAAATTGATGTTATTTGATTAATAATTAAACATATCCGCCTCCATGATAATGCATCTCGATTGTTTAAATGTCCATTGCATGTAAATAAGTATTTATATCAACGAGTGAAGTGTGTGTGATTTCGAAATACAAAATGCAATCTAATGAGGCAATTTATAATAAAATAAGTGCTTAAAGTATAAGGACAACTCATGAACTTAGTTCGGCCTTAGTATTTCTCATAAAGAAAGCTCAATTGAATGTAACAAAGACGCAAATGTCGCCTAAGTGTTGAATGCGAATGGTTCGTGTTGAATAAAGTTATGTTTACTGCAAATCGAGACTAGAGAACGGGCTGAGGATGAAGAGAGAAGGAAACCAGTTTTACATACTCTTCTAGGAACAAACATACTTCTCGTGTTTTCCGAAAGCCGGAAGCTCGGTACGCTATAGAAGTTGTTGCTTTTAATTAAAATTCTTCAAGTGGAGTAGAAAATGAAGTGGTTCATGTATCCTTTATGCAATAAAAATAAAGTACAGAACGCTGTATCTAATAAGGAATAATGGGTAATGAAGCGTTTTTCAAGTAGTTGCCTACGAAGTTTTAATTACTTTGCCATTAACAGGAAGGGGTGTATTTCCTGGGTGATTAAGTTTGTAATATCCAAGGTAGAATACAGAATTTTGCCAGGAAATTTCATTCATTTTTTTTTTGTTATAGAAAATCTCCTATCGACATCGCCTATAATAAAAGAGAGTTTTTATAACTTCGATGGGTGTATTTATTGCAAATGAAGAGAGAACACCAGAAAATATTGTTTAAAATCAAATATATGCACAATATACAGTTTCCAGAAAAGAATTAACAGTTACAGCAATCAATTATAAATGGATCAATACATAGGAAAAGTAAAAAAAATCATGTATATTGTATTTTTATTGCGCGCATTAATTTGGTGCCAAATTTCTGGTCACGTCAGCAAGACTCGCCGAATAGTGTTGTTTGCCATTGGTTCGAATCTATCGAATTTCAAGAAACCGGTGCTAAAGTCATGCTTTCTGACGTCTTTTGTTCCTTTATTGACACATAATAATGAAACTCCAGAAGGATGGTTGTGCAGATCTTTTTTGGCTCTTGAAAGGCTTTAAACAACCTCTTTATGTGCTATTTTTAATCTATGAGAAAGCGTAGGGCTTAATGGATGGAGAATTTATGGAAAATTTGGGAAATCAATTAAAATTACGTAAACCTCATAAATAAGTTCAAGAGTACAAACGAATATATATCAGAATAGATGATAATAAGTTGACAGAAAGATCTGAAATAAGCCTAGGCCTAAAGGAAGGTTACGCATTTTCCTCGTTATTTTCTATAATATATTTAGAACAAACTGTTTAAGAATGAAATTTGTCAGAAACACCGGGAATAAGAATAAATAGAACTATCATGTTAAATACAGTTAATACTTTAGACTATCAGGTTTCAAGAGCAGAAAGTGAAGAGTTAAGTAAGGTCCATTCTTAAATTATAAAATAGTTTATATATGTAATTATAACATAAACATTTCAGAAGCGAAAACTAAATCAATGGCAGTTAAATTTTTTGTTTACTCTTTAATGCTCTTTAACATCTGAAGTCAGCGTCCCATTCATTTCAGGGCGTGAAACGGCCGATAAATTTTGCTGAGGCCTCTTCTTTCCGACTTAAGCTGGTTTTTTACGTGCCGTAATTCTTCTACACGGGACCCACGGCTTTAATTTCCTTCAAAAGGAAGCCATACTAATGATTTTAAGCCCGAAAAAATCCATCGGTATTGGCAGGGTTTGATCAGGCGATTTTGAGTCTACGAGGCAAATATGATTACCACTAGGACCAACCCGTGGCGTAGTGCAATGCGTATTATGAAAATTGAGTAGCATTAAAAGATATGGGAACAATTATGTATATTAACTATTTATAAAACAAACATGTTGCAGAGTTTTTGAATAAAAATAAATGATGATGATGATGATGATGATAGCGTTGTTACATGTCAGGTACATCAATAATGAGCAAACGAAGTCAAGATTATCGTATGGTCTGTAAACTGATGTGACTCACGTTACGTTATGTTAGCGTTGTTACAACAAAATGGAGCCAAGATTATCGTTTGAACAGCGGAAAGCAATTTCAAAGTGAATTTGGAAAACCGACAATGTTGTTGAAGTTCAAAGGCAATGGAGATGTGTGTGTACAGAACAGAACCGCCAATGGGAGTAACAATTGCACGCAATAGAGAAACATTTGAGACTCATGGTATTGTATGCGATATTCACAAGGGCAGATCTGGGAGAAATCGACACAGCAAGCCCCGGTCACTGGAATCAAGGCACTGAATAGAACGAAGAGGTCCTATTGAGTTTCCATCGCGTTCTCTGGATCTAACTCCGTTAGACTTCTACCTATGGAGAGCTCTTAAGGATGTTGTATACCGTAGAAAACCAGCTACACTGGCAGCACTTCGTGAAGAAATTGAAACAGCATGTGTTGCAATCGCTGAGGACACTTTCGCAAACGTTGCTCAATCTGTAGTTCAACGTACTCAGAAATATATCGACGCCGATGGTGGGCATTTTGAGCAACTGTTGTAACTGTAAAAATCTAAGATGATTTTCGGTTTGTGTGAATTCAGTTTTGTTATGTTAATACATTTTTTTCTTTGCTTGAAATGTGTATACTTTTTTGGCACTCTGTGCATAATAACAATTTTAAAAGGTTCTTGCACCAGTGTATATTGTCAAAACATAAGAATGCATACTGTGAGTAAATAGATGTGGTGCTCAATTCGGACTGTATTCATGAAATATCAATATCAATTATAATCGCTTCCTCAATTTAATAAAAGTAGCCATGCATGAGTTTCGATTTCACTAAAGTTCCTCAAGGAGTGCTAAGAACAGAATCATGGGGGGAGAAATGCCATTGAACTTTAGAAAAGAAATAGCCTTGAATAAAAATAAAAAAGGGAATACATTTTTAATTAGTGAAACATGGTAATAATGACAGAATATTGTCATGGTATACTAAAAGACGCACAGGAAGTATGAAAAATTAAGAATGAGATTAAAAGATACATTGAAAAGTGCATAAGTCATATGGGTGAGCAAAATTACATTCATTTGGCAGTAAAGTTAAAATAATAATTAACGGAAACGATAATGCAGTCATAAACAGTGATACAAGAATAATGCATTAAATAATCGACTAAAATAAATGGATGGTGGTAAATTTTTGTTGAACAATAAAACTTTATAAAACAATTTAGAATAAATTCATGTATAATACTTGCAGTAACTACTTGTTAAACGACTGAGGCTTGGGAAAGAACATTTCTTAGATTATTCCAATCCCATAGGATTCCAAGCTAGCCGTATAATAAAATGTAATTAGTTACAGAGACCAGGCTTTAGCAAAATAACGCAAGCAAATGCTTTAGCAAATTGGAGTTGGGCACCATTATGAAGGCCTACCACGTACACCGGCTGACAGAGCTAGCCGCAGTATGACAATGAAAATCTACTATGCTAAGCAAAAGCACCACCCGCAGCTCTGAACTTCACCTTGGCTGTAGTCCGCGCACGTAACGGTGACGTGAAGATAACAACAACGCTGCTCGTTTGAAGGAAGCCTACGCCTTGACATCTGGGTATTTAGCTGCCTCTGTAATTATCGTTAGGTACGAAATTACTGCAGATATGGCGTGACATGTCACTCCTTATTTGCTGAAAAGGATAATATGGTTTTTATGGACAACATGAAATGTGCGCCATCTCTGCTAATGAAATAAACGAGAATAACTAGCTCTTCCCCATTCTCTTATATATTAATACTTTTGCGGTCATTAAACATGTCTTTAATTTAATTTTATAACTTAACCTACAACAGCGTTCTTTTTCTTAACCTATATCTTATTTCAAGGGACAAAACTTCAAAGAGTATATTATTAAATATACATTCATATACATTTCATTTACATTTACATATACATTTTCTACACCCTTTAATCTTTATTATTTGTATGTCGCTGAAAATATTTGTTGTAGGAAAAAAAAAAGTAAAATAATCAACGGTCTCCATTTACTGCATAGATTCAATTACAGATAGGGTTAATTTCGTTCAGCAAAACTGCAAGAGAGTTTGTCATTTTTTAAATTTGGTCCATTGGTTTTTGGAGCCTGCATTTTGCGAATATTTATACATTAATTAGATGTGAATGTATCTGGTTTTAGGCCAAAAACGCGTAATTTTAAAAATTCATTCTTAGCTATATAAGCTTATGCATTGAAAATGCATTCAAAAAATGTTCAGTCCAAATTCAGTCTTCAAATGTGTGTACAAATGGCTTATTTTGACATGCATAGGAACACTTCCCCTTCTTATTTACCTTAAAAAATCTTAACCCTTTTTTTAAATAATTAGTAATTAGATAAATTATTTTGTCATTCAGAAAATTTTGTTACCATTTTCAAAGAGATTGTGGCAACATGGAAACCAGCCGAAACACTTTCCTTGTAAGTAACGGTGTTACACCTATTTTTCCAGAAGTTTTAGGGTTTATCTCTATAAAAAAACAATATCAATAAACTCGTAAATAAAATTCTGGAAAAAATAATATAAAACCAAAAGGGCTACGATTTGTTTCAGCTAAACATGGAAGGAATCAAAAGTATATAAAGGAATATAAAGAAACAATACGCTATTTGATTTTGTACCCATTTGTACATTAGTGCAAGTTTCCAAATTTTAAATGAAAAGTTTTAGCCGTACAGAATACAGTGGCCCTAAATTACGATTTAAGAACAAAATTAAAATACATTTCCTGTGTGATAAACCACAACATAATACTTTGGGGGGGGGTGAAAATATTAATGAATGGAGTCAAGCTAGGCAGTAATAAGAATTATAAAAATTATAAGGAATGGATATAGACTTAAAAAAACTTTTGATTAGTAAACTTCTTCTAATGCACAATGCTGACATACTATTTAACAGTGCATGATAGAGGCGAGGTCGAAGTGTCATGGCTGATATCTCGGCCTCAACTAATTGACAGCTGACCTCGCCCCTGCCGCAGAAGCAGACGAAACATCTGGGAAGGACAAGCAGACTAGGGCCCATAAGCCTGAGAGTTTTTCTATCCACAACTGACACACCGCCACGGGTAGCCGAAGTCGTTAAGTCGCGAACTCGTGAGCGGGAAGTCTGGGTTCGAATCCCGCCAGGACCGTCCTCCCTGATAGAGGCTGTTTCCAGGTTTTCCTCAGTCCTCATAAATGTCAAATGCCGGGGAAGTACCCTAAACTTAGGCCTGGAACGATTCCTTCCTTAAAAATAAAATCCTTTCCCAATATATCATTTCATCTCAAGTATCAGCATTGTCCATCGCCTGTGGTGCCTCTGTAGCAAAAAAGGGGCGTTAAACACCATTCATTCATTCATTCATTCCACAACTGACACCTACCGTGAAAACCTGCGAACTTTGGGAGCTGATAGTTATGCATGTTTTGCGTAAAGTAAATTTGTTTGTGAAAGTTGTCAGATTTGCATATAGTTTCTGACATTTCTCTCAATTATCATAAGAGATTGATTATTTAAATTTCGCAGGTAATGAGTTAAGTATTTCGGTACAACATTTTGAGAAAACCCATTGGAGATAAAGTGGAACAAAAGACATGAGTAAAGCAACTATAAAAGGTTTATGGAAGAAGTCATACACATGCCAGGAAAAAGAGTAATTTATTTTTCATAACAGCCAAGAAATGTATGGTTAAAATTCTTGATAATGGGAGTTCTTCCTATTCCATATCGTTTTCCGAAAATAAAAAATTACATTTAAAAATTTAGCATGAATTAAAACCAAAATGCTTGAAGATGGAAAACTACTGAATGACCGACAGGCTAGCAAGTAAATAATTCATAATCTTCAGGAATATATTTGAGGAAAACTATAAACGATAAAGCAGAGGGCGTAAAGATATGCTAACAGCTGTCTGCCATTCTCCACCGATGACAAATGATTCCATGAACTTTGCAGCAAAATATGTTTTAATATTATTTAACGCCCACTTTTAATGCTGAACAACACAACTGAGTGAAAATTAAAACTAAATTTATAGACTCTGTTTTACGCGATTCTTTACTAGTCTTTAAATATAATTGTACAACCTTTGAGTTTAATAGCAGGGAGTCGTGTTTATGGAGATATTCACTAACTCAATTTTACAAACAAAAGGAATAACTTTAAGAATGAAGTATTTTGTATTCATAATACAGTAAGATTGGTTTAAAATTCCCGATATATAGTTCAGTTATGCGGTAATATCCCGCATTGCCGCCGGACCCTCCTCACAGCACGTGCTGAAAGTGTCTCCTATTTCACTGACAAACAGTCCACATACTTTTAGGAAATTATGACAGGCGTGCGTCAGTTTCCCATCTCTAATGGACCTAACTGCATTTCAAATGATTGTTTTAAATTCCTCTAACATGTGAGGTTTACTTTAATATACTTTATTTTTCTGTGTTTCCTAAAAATAAAAATCACAAAACGTAAGATCTGAGGAACGAGGAGGATTTAATGGAAGCTCTTATTTCATCCAAGATTTTCTTCTGTGAGAACATGAATTTTTCGATTTTTTTCCGGTCAGTCATGCAATTTATTTTTTTTATTAAATTGAAAGTGAAGGCATAATTTCCCTTCAGGCTCGATTTATGAGTTTTAACATCGCAGCATTAAGTTTATGTATAATTTAACACTATTTTTCGTTTTGCAAACGAACTGTCAGTAAATTTATCCGTAAATGTTTGTCTCGTTATACCCCACGACATTTTGCACCTGGTTATACCTTGAAGAAGAATATACGAAGACGCAGTGAATATCTCACCATTGCACAAAACTGTTGCACTATTTAATGAAAACTCATCTTTGATTACACAATACAACAGCCCAATTCTTTCGAAATCCCGCTCGCAACTGATTGGAATTGCGTCGAGCATACCGCGTGGAGAATCTCTTAGGTTGGAGGAGGGTAGGTCTGATTGACGGTCTATTGAAAACAAATGGAGTTATGGACCAATTACATTGAAGTGCATCATTACATTACGAATATTACCTGTAGAGCTCTAAGTCAAAATTTTAAAAAAGTGCAATGAATATTCGCAAACAGTAACAAATAGGAGAGTCATTCAAAAAATAATGCCGCATTTTTTCCTTAGCATCAAAAATGATAAAAAAAAGTAGATTTTCGCTGTATTCAACACTGTATTCAACAGTACAATTCATCCATTCATGTACTGAGCTTCAATTAATTTCCATGGATGTTGGAGGTGTAGTGAACTATTGTTAAATTGACTTCTGTTGAATTTTTGGTTCAAGAAAATGAAGGTATGTTTGAACATTCATAAACTCTCGTGTGCGATCAATGGTAGTTGTGCAGTCAACAGGAAAATGGGCTACAGCATTAAAACATCAGGAAGTGCAGAAACCGATCTATGATTTATCCTTTGCTGGAATTTCTTGTTATAGTTAACACTCCAGACATTTTGAACATTGCGGATGGCATTATCCGTGCGGTTCGGTGCACTTCTATGTCAGATTTCCACGTCTTTGATTCTCTTCAAGAGACTTCGAGTTAACCTCACTTTGAAGATGCCAACAGCGTGATTAATGCAGTGGGGAGTGATAAAGTAGCGCAGGGCAAGCCTTGATACGGCAAAGAATAAATTAACTTGTTCCACGTAATACCGTAAAAGTTTATACAGTTTGGAAAAATAGTATACGTAAATGAATCATTCATAATCACCAAATTTATACCACTCTAAATAAATATATTCTAAGAAAAAATAAGAGCAATATTTTTTTTTAAAATTACACTTGTATATTCTGAATGCTATAAGCAACCAGATGCAATAGAATGATTGCTGTCATGAACTTTTTATATCTTAGACTTATATTAAATTGAATGTATCAACAAGAAAATACATTTCTAATAGTTATAATTAGAACCTGCTTAAGCACTGTACGACAAAATTATATTATTTAATGTTTTATTATATTTCAAATATGTCAGAGCAGAAACGGGACAAGTTTCATTTGAAAATAACACAGGACGTATAGAGACAAAAAACACACATTACAGGAGGGAAATCCGGAGGAAGTACAATTATGGAGAAATTGTGAACGTTTGGGGGAAAATGCAGCATTAATTGGGATAAAGAGAAGTGAAAGAAGAATGGAAGGAATTAAAAATATGCTGAAATCTTGAAAGATCCACAATATCAATAAACACGCAGATTTAAAGATAATCTAAGCAGGTATTTGTCTAATAACCATTCAGTTCTTTATAGTCGTTGCATTTAGCAGAATTGTTTCTAGGGAAAATCCAAATTTACAATTTTGATAGCTGGAATTGCTGTAGTTTTATATTCATGTGTTTTTGGATAAAATTATTTTCTGATATTGTGACTATGTATTGTTTTAATCATTGTAGAGTATGTGTGAGAGAAATTATTTGCGAAAGATCATCTGTTAAATAAAAATGCTCGTTGCTAGCTAGCGTGGCGTAAAACTTTCTTGAAACAAGCGTTCTCAAGTTTGAACCTAATTGGTGGTTTGGATTTCTCTCACTTGTAGATCAATTGAAGTGAGCATGGGTAACGAATTAAGAATGGAATAGTTCGAGATATTCTCTCAAGCAGATCGGACCTATTGATGTCACACTTTTGTCTTCTCCCGCTCGGAGGAACCAGTTTTAAAAAAATGCAAATCATTTGCTACAGGCATGTAGTAGTCTTAATTCTCTTTGGTAACGTACGATAAGTTAATAAATTTATAAGGTGATTTAGTACAGGTGTCTAATTTAACAAATATGCTCTCATCTTCCTAGCCAAAAAAGTGTGGTAAAAACGATGTAGTTGCTCTTTCAGCTATGCATTTAAAACCATAGTTCTTATTCTTGAAGGTAAAATAATTACCAAGCACGTAGACTTCTACTGAAACGCGGCAACATTCGGAAAACGAACAGAAGAAAACAGGACATCACTAGTTATGTTTGTAAAGGAGAAAAGATGAACTTTTAACGCTATTCATGAATTAGAGGGTAAAGAAATTAAAATACCTCTTAGTAATGTGATTAAAAAGGGGATCAAATTTCAGAGCATTGTTCATAGAAGACCCTGGTCGATTAAACCAAAAGGTAGTCTGGTTTAATCGAGCAGGGGTTATAAAATAAATAAAACATTTGAACATAACTCAATTAATTCAAAACAAGTGTTTAAAATAAGCAAAGTTTCCTTATAAACATGGAAGCAGCATCGGTTTCTAAGTAATGAATTTAATGTATTAATCTTCTGGTATTATTATATTTATATTAGAATTAAATCACTGAAATGTCGCATTATTTCTTGTATTATTTCGGAACTCGAAAAGGCTGCAATAAACGATCAAATATAAAATGATTCTAAGCCTTGTTCATTTGTTTCGAGTAACGTAGTAAGTGCTTTTCTTAATTTCAGTCATACATATACCGTTTAGCCCTAAATCGGCCCGTTTTGTTGTGATTTATTTAGTATATAAATTTCTCCGTCAGGTCTTCACATAAATGGTATAGATGAGCTAGAATATTATTTGTGATAATGTATGTGAAGTTAGTGATAATTATTTCAATGTGTTTAGCTAATACTGAAATAACCATATTACAAGTGGGAATCCAGTACACTTAATTATGTAAGCGCTTTACATTAATTTAAACTAAGCCAGCTCCATAAAGCCGGATGATACGGTTAGCCCCTGGAGACTTGTTTATTTCACCTGTCACAAGTCTGGATTAAACTTCAGCTATAAGCAACATTATTACTTGACAGGAAAAAGACATATCGTTCTTCTGCGAGCTAAGAGATGAAGTTTCTATATAACCACAACTCATTCTGTCCACAGTAATCCATAGCACAAGGGAGGGGAAAGCAACTAGCCGTGATATAGCAGGTGTCGCTTTACCGCGTGATATATTGGCAGCGGAAACAGGTAAACGTCTTTACGCCCCTACATCCGACCAAGCTTGGGGGAGCGGATAGCGGTTTAGAACTCGTAGCGCTCAGAAACCAGTGGGAAGTACGTTTTCACCTGCAAGAAGACAAACGGCCGTTGACAGAATACCAACCGCAAAGGCGCGGCGAGTTTCCCTGTTTGTGGTAGGAAGAACTGGCGAACTTCCCTGGCATAACCAAGACCATCGAATCTGCACTTTGCCTTCTTCAGAATAATCTAAATGTTATGGTAAACAGACATAATAGGTTTATATGGAAATGTACTTCTGCTGTTCCCCATTTGCTCTTTTCAAAGTCTGGGATGTGAGATAATATGATTATAATATGATCATTATCTTTTGGGTTGGTTTTGTTAAGATTTTCAGTTTGTGTGTTAATAATTTTAGCCAGAAACTCTATTTTTAGAATAATAATAATTATAATAATGATGATGATGATGATGATGATGATGATGATTACCGAAGCTTAATAATTGCGACCATTTTTATTGTTTTATTGTCTACTTTGTATTGGATTCCTTACATTAAGATATATTTTTACTAGAGAAAGGCACTAAATACTCTTTATCTCAATAGCAATCATGTAGAACGATATTACTGTACATAAATAACTCGTGCTTTTAGACACTTTGTACACAATTGTCACAAGTAGAACATTTCACAGAGATTGTAAGAAATACAAATCTCATAAATAGCATATAACAGCTATCAAGAAATTACATGCGCTTATAAGCCTGACTGCTGACCCCAGAACATAAAAGCCCGTCACCCAGGAGCTGCGTAAACTACCGAATTTTCACCAGGTTGAATAACTTTAAAAATGAATATATAATCCAAACTAGGTCTTATTAATTAATGAAATGAAATAAGTTATGGCATTACTGTGCGACATTAGGGGAATAAGGTTAGAATTCTTACAATCTATAAGTATTACAAAAAAGAAACCACATTTTTAGAATTATTATTATTATTATTATTATTATTATTATTATTGAGATTAAAGCCCAAAAATTATTGGTATACTATTAATTAAATGAAATATATGACCACTGATAGACAAAGCTTCTAAATATAACCAAGTTTTTTATCAACTAAGTCCTTGATACCATCTTCACATTCGCTAGAGAAAAATATCCAAAAGTTTCAACTTATGTGTATTTAAGAAGATGTTCATATATTTCAATAAAAAAAATCATGTTAGTATCTAAAAACAGTTGCGATAGACTAAGCAATGTACACCATCAACAATAAACAACCGAAAATTCCATCGATTTTCCAGGGGCTTTGAAATTGACTGTAAATGTCATATAGTAATGGTGTGTAATGCAAACGTTTTCTGAGGGTTATTACAGAGCACTCTTACATGCAAATAATTATCACACACGTATTAGATTAATATTTCACATTTGCTATCTTCAAGACGATGGTTTTGTTACATATAAAACATATGCAACGTTATAAATACAGTTTATATGCTGATTTAATTTGTGTTTTTATTTTGAACAAGAGAAAGGAAATTAAACGAAATTTCGTTTTTAATGTATACCCTGCTCCTAATAGTGCGATTTCCTAATTTTCAGAAAATATTTTTCTTGTATTATTTAAATGGCATATGGCAAGTTATGTTGGGAAAAAACAAATATTGCCGCCGTTAGAGCAATTTTTAAATTTTGGGATTCGGGTAAATGTCAACTCCTATTAGCTCATTTTCCCTGATCTTCAGAGACATTTTTACTAATTTATTTTAATGGTATATACCGAGTTTGTTGAGAAAAAACAAAAATTGTGACCGCTAGAGCGTTAACATATATATTAACTTATAAAATTTTCTTTTTTTAATTTCTTCATTGTCATTTTCGGTGCCTAGTAGGGTAGGATCGATAGAGATTTGAAGATTTTTTTTTCAAAAATATTTTCACGGACACATCCTTCGAATTCACTGAAAGCCTTGCTAAGTGTTCCTGACTTGGATAATCTCGATACAGCAACCAGAAAGTTCTGCTATCCTACTGTCATTTCAAAATCTCCGATATCTTTTTTCCGTTATTTTTATATCTGGGCGAACTCTCTCAGGTGGTTAGTCACAGATTTTACCAAGATTGTATGGGAAAAAGTGCAATTAGCAATGCTTTAGTGACATACGATATCCGAATAGTTTTTCTACGCCTTTATCAACTCTTAGTAATCAGATGATTACTCCATATTGCCTTCATCGTTTAGAGTTTCTGCTAATATATTGTCTTTGAACATCATTTATATTTGTGGCCATACGAAAATGTCACGAAAAGTGAAAAACAGCCACCAGAAATGTAGACTGTAGACAATTATGGGGATTTAAGACGTTTTCATAATTTTAGAAAGAAAAATTTAAACTTGGAAAATAAAGACAAATATATTCATCTCCAAAATTACACCTGATACCGAAAAATGAATTATATATATTTGAAATAAGCAGGTCGCTTTTAGTATGTTTCGTCTGTTATTTTTTCTGATTACTTCACTTATGTGACGTCATCTTAAAATTGAGCAATGAAACGAAACAAAATTTTGAACTTTGACCAATCACAGCCGGATTACGGAATTTTTTTTTCCAACAAAAATTATCAAATACGTTTTATCACGCGCCTTGCATTTGTCTTGTGCTCAGTGAATCTAACTATATACCTCCTGATATAATTCCTGAACACGCATTGTCGATCCTGGTGGTGTAGTGGTTACCATACTTGCCTCCTAAACCCAAGATCGCGGGTTCGAACCCGGCCAGGACCGATGGATTTTTTCGGGCGTAAAAATCCTAAGTATGGCTTCCTTAGGAAGGGAAGTAAAGCCGTGGGTCCCGTGTCGTACATTTACGGCACGAAAAAGAACCTCAAGCCTGAAAGGGAGCAAAATTTGTCGGCCGTTTCACGCCCTGAGTTGAATGGGACGCTGATGACCTGAGCTGTTAAAGAGCGTCCATAAATAAATCAATCAACAATGAACACGAATTACTGACCAATTTTGTTAGACGCTGTGGAAATGGCAACAAAAGCATAAACAATCGACATCCATAACAGAAAATGGAGGAGTCTTCAAAGCGTTTTGGTAATGCATCATATGTGCAAATTGGTACCATTAGGAATTCCTAACAACAGAAAAGAAAGGAAAAATGGAGACAATGTATGTTATTCTTCCACTCCCCCTCAGCTGATATTAGAAAATCGAATGGTAGCGATTGTAATAGTCGACTTTTGTCCATTTCAGTATCGCGGTTTGTGAAAGAATAGATATTCATAAGTATGACATTTATATATATGAACCCTTATTTTGCCCCTCTCTATTGGCATTACTGACAATCGGCATTCTTTTGTCGCAAGATTGCTTGAAAATGTTAAGCACAAATATAAAATTATTACTATTTTGTTAGTAAATTTTAGAGGGATTATATTTAAATTCTTATTTTATTCCTGAAATAAATATCACTCGAGGGTTTGAGCTTTCCAGATAAAATATCGGTAATTTCTCTCGTGATATTACTTGTGATAATTTTTGCTTGTAGGCCAGTGTAATAAAAGAGATTATTGGTAATCATATTTTACTAGTAAAACATCTCGTGGTGATACAGCAAAATTCAGTTTATAGTAGTTGTAATTAGGAGAAATTATACTGAAGTAACCCACTCTCTGATTACGTTCTGTAAATATATACAGCAGTCGCTAATTCGCACGTTGCATTAATTTACTTTCTAATCTGAAACTCATGAGGGTAACGCGATACACTGCCGTTGCCATAGCAAATGTACTAGTTCTCAGAGGCAAAGGAAGATCAGAGTCACAAAGTGACGTTGGAGTGGAGAGTTTAGGTTACGGTTAAGGAGCAAAGAACACATTCTTGCAGGAGTAAATATACCAGGATAATGAAACGTTGTGAGATGAGAAGAGGGAAATGGTGACTGTGTGTTCTAGAAACACGATAATGGCACTAGCAAATGTTCAAAGTGCCTGCAGCGGAACATACAAGAGCAGCGGCTTTGTAGAATATGGCGATGTTTACGTTATCTTAACAAACATATCGGTCACAAGTGCCAAGAAAATGTTAACTGAACGCTTTCAGCGTTATAAATGTAGGCCTATAATAAGCCCCTTTCTTCTAAACCTTACAGTAAATATTTCTTTTTTAATAATGCTGCTTACAAATAAGATAACAATGATTACAATCATATATTGTGTAAAATATGAAAGAGTTTAATAAATATGTATAATTATTTTGCACAAGGAAAAATGTTAGGATGATGATGATGATAATAATAATAACTATATTATAAGCTCAAACATAAGCAACATATATATACAATCATACCTCTACTACTAAGATGCTTTAATTAATTAAAGAAACCAACCTAACTCACACCGGTTTAAACTCTGATCACACAAGATTTTAAAGGTCGAAGAGACCTAATAATTAATTTTTTTTCATTTAAAATTCATCTTAATTCAACATTGAGATCACAATTCCACAAATCATAAAAGAGAGGATAAATCAATAAAGTCTAATATAATATATCATTTCTAATCAAAATAAACAATTCTTCTAAAGATTGGCAGTCTCTGGTATCTTTTAGAGAGGCAGGCAATGGTTAAGTTAAAACAAGATGAGAAAAGGGATGTTCAGTGCTACTATAAGGATGGTACATGTCGAATTACAGAGTGTGTTAAAGCTATGAAAGACAGACAGGTTCTGAAAACGAGAAGAAAGAAAACATGGAGATTATGTTCGGAAAATTTTGTAAAGTAGTATAGGATGAGACAAAGGACAGTTCCTTAGTCTTTAAGTGTGAAACAAGACAGCACATCGAAGAAGGGTGCTATGTCCGTTCAAATATACATTGACTGGTTTAAGTTTACATGCCATTCACTATTATTTGAACCTTTTAAAGATAGCTGTAAAACTTGCATCTATATGCTCATGTGAGCCTCCTTTGTTTTCATGGATTTCCTTCCCTTTGCTCTGGCTCGAGTCACAAAATGCCAGGATTTTCCTGATCCCGACACAAGGGGCATTCAACCAAGAAGTAAAATAATCAATTAACTTCCATCTCCTTATCTCGCGAGTGACCACTGCATCACTACGAACGGCCTCATCTCTTAACTTCTATAAATACGAGTTATTTCATTAAAGTTCCTCTACTGAAAGAAAGTGCACAACATACTTACACATAAATACCTAGTTCTGATTCTAACATTACAAATATTAATTATTTCAATTAGTCTGTGATTTCGGGGAGCCAGAGGCAGCTTCAAGTGACTGACGATTGATAGCTGTGTGCCCAGTGGATCTCATGTAATTAGGATAGTGCAAGAAAATGCTCAATAAAGCTAAATTCAGGCAGGAGAAATTTTATTTTTGTCTGCTAAATAGTAATTCAAGCTTGCAAACTGAAATACAGGCGATGGCCAACTCAAAGCGCCTTTTCAGGGAGTGAGTCGACGTAAGTTAAACGGGCTAAAGGCATTGGTAAGAAGAGCTAGTTACTCGTAATAAAATACTGTCTTACATGACTCAGTAATGTAACACACAGAGGAGTTTAAAAGTAGAGTAAAATGGAAAAAAAAATCTTGAATTTTGACTATGTGTTTTGATTAGTTAATGTGTTCACATATTTTAAAAAGTAATCCGCCAGTAGATACAATAGTTTGCAGAATTAAAAATTTTTATAAACCATCTTGTAACATATGTGAAAATATACACAGGGCTCTTGACTTTTTGGATATTCCCTTTCATTTTAGGTACCAGGTATAATTTGGCGGTTTTCAGAGACTCTAATTTCAGGCTTTGGGAGCTATAAAATAGCCTAATGGTTAGATTTTTTAGGTAATTTATGCTTTTAAAGCATTTATAAGCTCTTATAAGCAAATCTGCTCAGTTAGTTCTTTGGCTGAGGTGAAAGGATGGCTGACTGGTCTGTCGATTCAGATGCTGCTCAACGGAGTTATGCTGCACACACTTCTTCTCTCAAGGGTCCTGTACAAGAGGGTAAGTAGCAATCCGAGAGAAAGTCTAGTGCTACCGCGATTTTCCTCCCTCTCACTGATGTTTTATGTACCCCAGCCTTGTCAGTATAACACCAAGTTTAAGTAAGGCTATAAGAGAGCATAATACTAAATAGCGCGAGCTATCGTTCGATAGTTTTTAGAATTCTTTGATAGAGAAATAGTTTATGGCACCTTCTAATTAAGAAAGGAACTGAAGCGCATAATTTCTTTAGTTAGGGTAATTTTAGCTACGGTCATCACAATTTCCAAACGACTTGAGTCAGTACACCATTGCCCCCAAAGCATTTGTAGTTCAGAAGCTTTTATAGCAACAGACAGATCATTTTCGGAAACGATGCAGGGCCTAAGATTTATATCCGTTGCAACATGAAATTATTGCGGCTTGATTTAAAACTATTAATTTATGTATGTTAATGATTATGTTGGATGCATTTGATTTGATTTGTATATGGAAGTATACGTTACGCAATACCAATCATATCTCATTAGTTCTATTTAATTAAATGTACTTTTACCACTCCATGTTGTGCTTTCATTAGAATAGCATTATTTTTATTGTTAAATGACAAAAATGTTTTTTTTCAACATTCCCTGTACAAATACAAGTTTAAAGCGTGTTTATGTATAGTCATTATAATACATACATTCCTGGGGGAACGCCACTGCTTTGAACGGCTTCCCTTACTCGTTCTTCCTACTCTCTACTTCTTCACCAACGAATCATATTTTCAACAATATGGGTATGTGAACACTTAATAGTTGGTATTAAGTCTTTATTAGAAAAAAAAACAGTAAATTTGTTTTAAGAAAATTACGATAAATGCAAGAATAAACAGGTCCAATTTTTTCATAAACGGATCGATGTAATACATTAAAATTACCTCCGTTTCTTCAGTAGTTAACAGAAGATAAAAAAGTGTAAGATTGGTTCAAACAGCACTCTGTAACCGCACACAACGCTCAAGAATCATTGCAAAAAACAGGGGTTTTCGATGATAAGAGCAATGAGTGCTACTTGTGGTCTTCTTGCTACACCGATTTAACATTTTTTTTTGAGTAGTGTTTAACGCCCGTTTTTACTATTGAGGCACCACAGGCGGTGGACACTGCTGGTACATGGGATGAAATGATATATTGTGAAAGGATTTTATTCAAGGAAGGAAGCGTTGCAGGCCTAAGTTTAGGGTACCTCCCCGTCATTTACCAGTTATGAGGACTGAGGAAAACCTGGAGAAAACCCCAGTCAGAGATGACGATCCTGGAGGGATTCGAACCCCACACCTCCCGCTCACGAGTCCGCGCCTTAATGACCTTGGCCATCCCTGGCGGTTTTATCCAGTTGTGACATTTATTTATTAATAGATAGTGAATCGTTGTTCGACCGATTCTATACCCACTAAACTCCAAAGTAATATTGAACATGAAATAAGATGTAGGATTATTTCAATTGTTCATCTTCGGCGGTTGAATGACAACATATTCTCGCTTTATGGAGGTTGTGTACGAGCGGAAGGAATGTATACTCTAAAGTGAAGTCATTGACCATTTGTTTTCCGACGATGTACGGAATATTTTTCCGGGTGGTGCTCCACCTGTCGCCCGGGAGGCAGTTCCTAAGTTACGGCCGCCATATATATTATTGATTCTGTATTTAATGAAGATTTGAATATTTTTGGTGGAATATTCAGCATTCTATATGCTTTAAAAAGAGAGGAAGTCATTCCCAAGACAATCAATTCTTAAGGCAACCCTCAGTTGCGCAGAGGATGTCGTAATTGTTACATTGTATGATAATATATTTCATAAAAGCATAAAATTAGAACTTTATGGGTTTTTTGTTTTCAACAATTGCTTTTTTCTTATCGGGGAATAACTGTATAAATATTCCCTTTTTATTATCCGTATATGTACTAAAGTGCCAAAAATGCATTACATATTAGTTAAATACTAATATATAGTGATAATTTCAACCAATACATATGCAACTTCTTAGACTTAGAAATGTCTAATAGTTACCTCCATTAGGTAGTTAGATTTCTGCAACTTAGCAAGGATTAATGCATTTACAAAGTTATATCCCTGGAAACAAATTATATATAAAAGCAAATAATATTCCATATTACTTTTTTCTTAAAATATCTTGCGGTCCATCCCACATTCCGATTGGTATCAACCTTAGTCAATTAATTTAATTGCATGTAAGATAATAGTTTTCTTCTAAAAACTCTATTTTTAAAGTTATTCATTGGTGGTAGCAGTGAAATGGCGACAAAAAACAAGAGTAATTATTTGTGATTTATCATTTGCAGGAGATTCGAGATTAAATCTGGCATGGGGATTATAAAAAGCGGCATAAAATACTATTTAAGTTCCTGCATAGTTGGAACATATTTATCACAATTATTGATTATATTAAATTAAAAGGGGAAAAAAAAACTATGTAAGATATGAAACTAAAGAGCTAATTACACATTTTGTGCCGTTTATTTTTGTTTATATTTCATTTTGAGAATCCGAAAACACTTTGCGATTGCTGACATTCTTAAACTTAATCTCTCTCTGTGAAGCCTTTTTACAGGCCTGAACTTTACCGCGACGACCGCTGCGTCTTCTCCCTCCATCACATGATTTCACTGGTAGAGTGCAGTATTGCAGGGAGGCATGTGATCAGCACACCGCACCCCGGTGATCACTATATCGCGGCTTACTAGATCGGAGATCGCCCCCTCTCCATCAGGCAGCTTCCCAATTGTCCTCACGAGGCTGGGTGACTTCCCGTTAAAGACCTCCCTAACTTAGAAAAATTCCTAAGTAGGTACCGGGAATCAAACCCGGACCTCTCGGGCAGAAAAATCAGCACCACTGGACTAAGGAGGTGGTCAAACTTTATCTCTGTAAAATATTAATCAGAACATGCCTATTGATATTACTAGTATATGAGTAAAATGAAGCCATTTCTCTATAAAGTAAATAAACAAAGAGATGCACGTATATCAGAAATGCAGTATCTGAAAGCTAAAGAACGAAGGTATATAGACTCGTATGTAGCAGATATAGCCATATAGGAAACGGTAAGCCACAGATTCATGTCTGGAATCTCGGTCATTACCTCGAATTTTTCTTGTCTGACTCTATCACAAATACAGAATTAGTTTTAAAATTAGTTGTAGACTGGAAAGCAAGGCTAAAACCTCTATATCTCTATAAGAATATCTTATTTTGCAGAATTCAAAAAGCATTAAATTGCAGAAAGTTATAGAAAAAACATTGAAGAGGATTAAAATCACTTATTTTAGTACAAGAGCAACATTTCAAAATGCATAATACCATGAATTTCAACGAAGGACTGAAATGTTTCAGTGGCTAATAATAAAACGAAGATATTTTAAGACTGCATTTGTGATTTAGAGTCGTAACCATGTTATATATTATTAAATGAACTTAGTTTTCCACAACCCATTGAAATATCAATAAACTTAAGACATGTGTAGCTGATCATCTCAGTTATTTATGAGAAAATTGCTAAATTTCATTTACTTCTGGATAAAAAAAAAGAGGAACAGAGTAATCTTGGCTTAAAGAAGAAAACATTTTTTATCTAGTTAATGAACTAAAATAGCAACTAAAGTATCACAATTGGGTAAGTGGCAACATAAAATTTCAGGAATAAAAAAGTGCAATAACTCAATATTACAGGGTAAATATATTTACAAAGGTTCATAAATTAGATATATCACCAATTCAGAGTCTGTTTAGATTTATTTAGGGAAATTTCGAAATTAAAGGAACCATATAGGAAAAACTGTTGACTGTATTGGATGATACTTTTTTTTTATTTTGAACTTTACCGCAATGAGCAATTGCTAGCTAATGCACCATGCCTTGAAGAGTATCGGCTTCAAGGTACGATACTGTGCAACCAGACCACATTTTGCACAATCAAGCTGACTTAGGAGGTTCTCTCCCTCTCCCTCTCTCCAAGGAGCATTTCCGTACTCCGCAGCGAAATTTCATAACTAAAAGACTATACAATTGATAATACTTGATGCAGTTTTTAGTACTCCATCAATTGTGGGAAAATGATCAGAATATCTGCAACATTTTATCTTAGCTAGCTGTAAGTGACGGGTCCTAAGTTTGTAAAAATGTCGTGAAAAGCCGTAATTCTCGCTCGGACAGCAGAAGGTCCGCTTTGGCAGGCAATGGACCAAAGTCTTTGTTTTGTTCATTGGAAGGAGGTTTGCTCGCCCCCGGGCAGGTATGTTGGCAAAGGCGCACGCTGCTAGTATGTATGCTACCGTTAAGGGCGTTGAACTATAACGTACGGTAGAAATTGAAATTGAACGCTGGACGATCCGTCAAGTGGTTACGGTCAGATAATCTGACTAGCCAATAATATGAGAGTTGCATGAAGTCGCCGATAGCCTATAAGGATGTCTAAATCCATAGTGGCGGGAAAATAGTGTGTCCCTGTATCACGTAGTCAAGCGAGCCTTGTAGAGTATTTAAGGACGTGTAATCACCCGTTTTTGGTCTTCCTGGTCTTTCCAGATTCAAGTATTTAACATTCGGAAGTCAGAGAACGGATTGGAACATCAATTATCGAGCTTCACTTCTGCTCGGCGCGTCTTCTCAGCAGTCAGAAAAACTGTTATTCAAGCATTATAGCTGCGCATGTCTGCCAAACGGCTCATTACTGCGGTCCGAACAGAAACGCCCTGGTTTGTTGAATAAACGACGTCAACTGATAACAAGGTGTTCTCTCTGGTCAACGCATTACCTTTAATTCCCCTCATTCCCCTCACTCAACCCGACACGATACGGTCCCAAAAACCAACAACATCCCTGTAAATCGACTAGAAAAGTTATTGAACGCTGAGCTGTATCACATATAATCAAACTTCCTTCACCATTCCTCCCGCCACCCTCAGCATCCTTCAAACTTTGGCCTACCAACGCGAGGAATGCTCAAAATATTTTAAAACACCACCTACACCACCCTCACTAATTCCTTCATACTGATAGAAATTCGCTCCGCAATAGCGACATCATTCATTTAAACTGATTCACGGTGAAGTGTGTATAAATTTTAACAACTAATACAACCCATTAAACTGTGAAGATTAGAACTAAACTTGGTAAAGCCGTGTTTATACAGCATAAATAGAAACTCCTCGGATTAGCTTTTTGTATGTATTTATTTTGCAAACATGTTTATCCAGATCTATGAATTAAAAATGTGTAATGATATGCAACATAAAACTTTTCTTTCTTAAATATAAAATAGTTTCTTTCTACAATCTAAATTTATTTGTACTTAAATATTAATTATAAGCATTTCAGAACAGAAATACACAACTAATATTATAAGTGGATTAGTAGGCTCTGGCTAAGTGCCCGGGTTGGGCACCAATTTTGACGCGGTTTGGTGTTGTTGCTCACGCTTCAATGACAACAATTTCTCAGGGTGAATTTTACTATTTTGTTGAGTCGTAATCAGCAGGACTGGGAGAGGAGTTCGATAGTATAAAGAAGCAGGCTATGGGACAGAATATATACATATTTGTACTTTATTATGTTCAAAATCTTTCGCGCCCTCTGGTGTTTTGCGTACGACAGAACTTATAGAACTAATATACGTCGAATATAAATTAGCTGCCGTGCCTTACACGGATATGAGTTTACTGTGAAAACCGCGTCTGAAATAGAACTTATTACGAATGCCTCAGCGTGTTTCTCGAAGCGTCTAGTTGACTCCGTCTCGCCGCGTTTGAAACATAGATGTGCGTGTGTCGAACTGCGAAGTACTGACAAATGAGTGCGCCGCAGTGTGTGAGCACCTCACTGTAGAATGTAGAACTTAAAAGTGTCTAGCCGCATGTAACACTTGGAACTGCTTTTCGCCGCATGTAAAATTTAAACTGCTTTTTAGCCCGTGTCTCGGAACTGCGTTCCCGTGTCAGAAGTTAAACTTGTTAACTGCATCTGTGTGCCCCAGCGGAGCAAACACCTCCTTATATATTAAATTCAAATTATGTAATCGTTAGCTTAACGATGACAAAAGGGGTTCACACGAGCAACGGGAAGTTTTGCGCCTATCTTTAAAAGTTCAAATACACATTTACTATTGGCTGGTATAAGTTCATATGCCATTCGCTATTATTTGAAAGTTTAAAACATTGTGTTAACATTGACTTGTTTAAAGCTGCGACTGCCTGTCGAGTTCAAAGCCCTAACGAATTTAAAAGGCTTTGGGTTTATTAACTTTCCAACGGTAGTCCTTTTAAAGAATCTCCCCACTCGACCCTCCGGTTTATTCTTCCTTTGGTATACAGTTTTATGGCCTACTTGGCTTTCCAAGCTACCGTAAAACAGAAAACACCAGAATACTATCTCTTTTGTCCACATACAAATCAATGTTAACATGTATTATACATACGATATATACGTTATATAAACATTATTAATTACAATACATAAAATATTATTATAATTATGATTGCAACATTACATATTATATTATATTTACTTTTCGGGGGGCCGTAAGGACCGTTTCAACTAATACTATAAATCATAATTATATTAAATTGCAGTATTATTTTTAAGAGCATATAAACTTGCAGTAAAAAGTGTTAAAAGACGTAGCAATAATATATGTATTTCTTTTTCTTTGAAAGAGATTATAAAAGCTTACAGTATATAAATTATTACACATTTATATTCCAAAGCTACTTTTCTATTCACAATCTAGAAACTTCTTGCTTAAAATATACCTAGGGTTAACAAATTTGCATAAAATATTTCGGATTAGTAATAGAGAACGAGACACCTCATAAGCTAGGCGATGATAGAAATAGAATAACCACTTTGGCCAGTAACTGAACGTGACGTCTTAAGATAACACGAGTTAAGCTCCATCTGTGTATAAACACGCGCGCCACCCCGTAGAGAAACTCATAAATCAACCACCACGCGACAACTGAAAAATTCTCAGCTTCTCTCACTCCAGATTACACTGAAAAGCAACAAGTGAGAGCAGCTCGTGTCAGTGCATTGTTCCATTATGTTGATACAGTGAAGCGTCTACTTCAAGGCCGTGGTCATCATCATTATCGCAGAGAGCTTCTACATCACCTTGAAGTTCGTAACTATAAATTGAAACAACCGGAGCTCTTATATAACGTTAACATATTAAACTAATTGCAGTGCTACACCGTCCAGTTCCTTCTAGTGCTAGCAACACAAGAGGAGTTGTCTAGGTTTCAGACGAGTTAGTGATCACTCATAAGTAGTAATGCATACGAATAGCTGAAACAGTTGCATTTCTGTTCACTGATCTATCTTACTACTATTACTTTTTCCCTCCGATTATGATTGTAACAAATTCATTATGAACTTAAGGCCCTGTATTTTAATATTTGTCTCAGTTGTCACTTCCGCATACATTTATTAAAAACTGGTTTTAATTTTAAAAAATTTGAGCTGTATATTGCATTTCTATTCGAGTTGTTATATTTAAAATGTCCTACATTTTTAAGCAACTTCATATGGCAGCCCCAAACTGGGCGCCAATTTTGAAGCGGCTTCGTCGGGGGGAGGGGGCAGTTTTGGTTGCCAATTATGAAGCGATTTAGTTGCTGATCGCCATATTTTGTAGCGGCGTATCGTTAATTGATTATTGATCGCTTTTGTGTTGTTGCTCATGCATCATGACAACAATATCTCAAGAGTTTTGTTTAGCCATTTTGTGACTCGTGCTCAACAGGACCGGGAGAGGATATCAACTGTGTTAATAATCATGCGATTAGTTGATATGAACATGTATGCTAATTTATGGTTCCCAAAATCTTTCGCGTCCTCTGGTGCTCTGCGTACGAGGGAACTCCGTTGAATATAAATTTAGCTTCCCCGACTTCATGTTAAGTAAGTTTGTGAATTGAACTCACTGTTTCGGCAGAGCAAACGCCTCTTTATATATTCGATTCAAATGAACTAATCGTTGGATTCACTAAGCCATGGGGAAAATGCAAGCATGCATGTCCCGTGCCTTGCTTTAAACATTTAAAATATACCTGTACTATTGACTGGTTCAAATTCACCTGCCAACTCATGGCATCCGTTACTATTTGAACGTTTAAAACATTTATTCACAGCTGGCAAGTTCATTTCCTTAGCGTATTTAAAAGGCCTTGGTTTTTTTAACACTCACCAACGGAAGATACTTTAAGAAGTGGCATACACTTATCCATTTCCTTTGTATAGCGGTTTATGGCCTCTGGCGTTTCGGATTCCCATAAACAGTTACACTAGAGAACTTTCTCTTTTGTCTACATTCAGTTCACAAGTTAAACGTTATCATATTCAATACATACACAAATTTTATATTAGTAATTACTAGGTACAAAATATAATGATTAAGTTTGCAACATATATATTACATTATATACATATTTTAGTAGGGGTAGGACGTAAGGACTCTTAGTTGCAAACAATCATACAAATATTGTCACGCAAAAGATCCAGCTTTTCTCTTTACCCTCGCCGATTATTTCAGCTTGATCAAATCATTTCAGTTGGATTCAATTATAAGGGTTGCCAAATGAAACTAAAACTTTCGTAACAGTAGTAATATTAGTATTTGGTTTATTTACAGACAGTCTTTAACATCAGCGTCCCTATAATTTAGGACGTGAAATGGCCGATAAATTTTGTTCAGAGGCTCATTTTTTCAGGCTTGAGGTTCTTTTACGTGCCGTAAATGTACGACACGGGACCCATGGCTTTACTTCCCTTCCGAAGGAAGTCATAATTAGGATTTTTACACCAGAAATAATTCATTGAAACTGGCCGGATTGAACTCACCATCTTGGGTCTACGAGACAAGTATGGTTACCACTACACCACCAGAACCGATAACTTTGGTAGCGTTGTTCTTGCTTCGTTGAATGCAGAAATAAAATTGGTACGATCCAAACCTGCCCAGTGAGCACTTATGCACTTTTTAAAGGTAGAAAGTGTTGATGGGGCCGATTTTACTGTCGAAGGAAAAATGTATGGAAATAAGTGTCAGCTATGCAATATACTAACTTTCGGTAACGATGCTGAGCTTAGTAACCTCCTTGTAACTGATTCCATAGCCAATGTGACCTCTTCGTCTGGATTTTTAGAATTCGGTAAGAAATACTTGTTTACTGAACAAAGTGTAGTCAAAGGATCCCTTGAATGAGCATTATATAACCTAAATATCATTATTGCTTCCTGCATGTCCAGATAATTAAGCATAATAGAAATTTTTGTCTCACTTAATGATACTAATTTGATTATTTCCCATCCACTGACCTTTTCATCAACTGGAAGTAATTTTGTAGATTTGCTATCTGTTAGTGTTGTTAACTATTGGCCAGGAGGCCTGGGTTCGATTCCCGGTACCCGCTTAGGAGTTCTTCTAAGTTAGGAAGGTCTGGAACAGAATCCACCCAGTCTCGTAAGAACAATTGGGAAGCTACCTGATAGGGCGGTGGCGTTCTTCGATCTCGGGAGCCAGCGTGATGGGCAACCGGCCCTGTGAAGTATTGCTCTCTATCATTGAAATCGTGAGATGAAGGTAGAGAATGCAGTGTTCGCTGCGCCAAGCCAAGGCACACCATGAGCTGTAGCGCCAATGAGAAGAAGAATGTTCACTGTCTTAATACTGTCCAACAACAATGTCCCAAAAGGAAGTTAAATTAGAATTATGTTCTTTCGTCAAATGAATTATGTAATCTTACTTGGTATAAGCTCCTAGTTTTGAGTCGGGAATGGTGGTTTGCATGAGAACGGTTGCACTTTCTATGTGGGTGATATTACAATTAAGAATTAACAAACGCGTGGTTAAATAATTCTTCATTCAGCTATTATGTGAGTCCATGTAATTACCAAGTTCTTAGAGGACAGTTATGAATATTCTGGGACTTGTTTTGGAGTGACACATCATAATATACTTCCCAAGGAAACGTGTCCAAGTCCACTATCCCATTCATTTTTGGCAACGACAGGTATATTATCCAAGGAAATTACTGATGCACAGTAGATTCTCATCTCTAAGCTACCATGGTGTAGTGGTACTCTTACTTGCCTCCTAAACCCAAGGTCGCGGGTTCAATCCCGGCCAGGATAGATTAATTTTTTCAGGCGTAAAAATCCTAAGTTGGCTTCCTTCGGAAGGGAAGTAAAGCCCTGATACCGTGTCGTACATTTACGGCACGAAAAAGGACATCAACCCTGAAATAAGAGGCCTCTGAGCAAAATTTGTCAGCCGTTTCACGACCCGATTTGAATGGGACGTTGATGACCTGAGATATCAAACAGCGTCCGTAAATAAAAACAAATCAACAATCCATGCTACCATTCAGGTAAAATCCATAATAACTTGTTTTATTTAAGTGTACAAAACTCTTAGTTCTTTAAAATTTCAGTTATATTGGTTTCTTGGTACGAAAGGTCGCAACATTTTTTCAACTGTTGTAGATTTGACATATTTTAATAAAAGTGCATAGATATCCGTATGTATATAAAATATACTATCATTATTATTATTATTATTATTATTATTATTATTATTATTATTATTAATGAATTCTACGCCTTGACGACAACAGTCATATTAAAAAGGTTAGCGGATTATACGAGAAGTTCTGAAGAGGGACCAACCAACTACTCAGAAGAGAAACTTATGAAAATGATTATAACAAAGATATTCTGAAAGATATACATTAGTATAAGCATACAGAATGAAAATTTTAATATAACGCGCACCGACACTCTTAGACTGCAGCTTCCATAGAAATGCAATTCTTTTTGGTATTACTCTAACGGCATCCCCATTAACTACCGGCAGGTCAAAGAAAGCCCATCATTAACACTGATAAATATTCCCACATCTGTAGGTAAGCTGCCATTCGACATTACACCACGTGGAGTTTATCAACTGGTAAGTCCTGAATTGCTAGTAGCTGAAGCAAAGTGTTACTGACGCTATCAGAGGGTCTCCATCGCTAGGCAAATAAACATCTGATAGCAATTTAAGGCTCTTCGGTTGTTAACGGGGAAAACATTGTGACTATAAAAGGATTTTGTGAACAAATTGCACGAAAATTAAGATAAAGACATTACGTATTTAGAACATAAAGACTTGTAATATTTTAAATGCTATCTGATTACACCAGCATTATTTACTAAAATTATCTATATACGAAAAAATGCTTGAAGGAATTGGAGTGGGTGGCGTAGGTGATGCTTTAAAATGTTTCGAGCTTGTCCCACGTTGGTAGGCCAAAGTTTGAAGGAGTTATGGGTGGCGGGAGGAATGGTGATGGAAGTTTGATTATATGCGATACAGCTCACCACTCAATAACTCTTCTTGTCGGTCTACAGGGATGTAGCTGGTTTTTGGGACCTCAACGTGCCGGGTTGAGTGAGGGGAAATTACAGGTGATGTGTTGAAGAACACCTTGTTATATGCAAGTTAACGTCGTTTATTCAACAAAGAGTGCATAGCAGGGCGTTTCTGTTCGGACCGCAGTAATGAAACGTTTGGCAGATACGCGGAGCTATAATGCTTGACTAACAGTCGTTTTCTGATTGCTGAGAAGACGCGCCGAGCAGAAGTGAAGCTCGAACATTGATGTTCCAGTGCGAGTTCCCAAGACTAGATTCTGACTTCCGAATGCTGAATACTGAGTACCAAAACAAGGCGATTTCATGTCCTTAAATACTCGAGTCCCTTGACCACGTGACGGACGCTCTATTTTCCCGCCACTATGGATTTAGACATCTTTATAGGCTATCGGTGACTTCATGCAACTCTCATATAGTCAGATTATATGAATGTAACCACTTGGCAATTCGTCCACCGTTCAATTTCAACTTCTACCGTACGTTAAAGTTCAACGTACCTTAACGGTAGCATAGGTATTAACAGCGTTCGTCCTCCAATATACCTGCCCGGGGCAAGCTACCCTCATTCCAATGAACAAAAGAAAAAAATTTCTCTATTGTCTGCCAAAACGGCCCCTCTGCTGTACGAACAAGAATTCCTGCATTTCTTGACATTTTTACACACAGAACACTTCACTTACAGCTAACTGAAATAAAATGTTACATATAATGTAATCAATTCCTCACAATTGATGAGATACCAAGGACGGTATAATGCTCTATTTTCGTGGGTTTTAACTTTGTCTTGCATTTTATACATAGGATATCAGAAGCATTTTCCGCACATTTTCCTTCTTTTAAAACTAATTATAATGGCATAATGTATATTTACTTACGAGAGTTCAAATTAAATAAGTAATTTTTTAAATCATTATTGGAATGGTATTTTATTATTTTCGTAACATCTCAGGATTGAACATTACTTTTCGTCATAATGCAGGTAAAATATTCCAAATAAACCGTGCATGCAAAAGTTTCTATTGATGTAAGTTGAGAGAGAGGGATTTAACGATGCTTTGCAGCTCATTACAAAATTATTCAATAGCTGATTGCTTCGCAGCGCTACTTCTAAAAAATTCTGACACTTAAGAATAACACTGTGCGCCTAAAGCTGAAGGAAGTGGAATGTGTAATCAGTACTTGTAGATATCAACGGACTGAAATATCGTTAATATAATGAAAATAATCTACGATGTTGAAAAGTTTGTTTAATAAAGATTCAGAATCGAAAGACACGTGCAATTGCAAACTGTTTAGGAAACGTTTAGAAACATTCAGAACACTTAAAATGTTTAAACGCAAAGCAATTTATTTAAAGTACTCAGGCGCTGTAGAAGCAGCTTAAATATATGGAGCAAAATTAGCTTTTGTAAGGGCATTCGAAAATAGATATTAGTATAGAAATAAGGCAATAAGTTATCAAAAACTTATGTAGTAAAATGTAAAGTAATGTATTGAAAAATAATATATTAATTATATTATTAATAATATATTAAATTGCGTTTAATGAATTAAAGTGTATCAAAGAAATGATGTTAAGAGTGGTGTAGTGTAGTGTAGATACGAAAACTGTTTACCTATTTGTCCCAAATGTTTTCCTCAAGCGACAAAATTAGTGGTAGGAAAATCAGATATCGATGAACTGTGTATTTTATTCTTGATTTACTAACACATTTCACTCATACTCGTGAATATTTATGGAGGTCAACAGAGAGCACTGAATTCTTATTAAATATTACAATGATATCCCAATTACTATGATGTAAAATTCTGCCGATTTACAGAATCTAAAGCGCAGGCGGGTGAAGAAGGTTAATTATGTTCACGTTCAATGTTAAACTTCGCGCGCTAGAGACCTAAAGAGCAGAAGTGTAGCGAATTTCTAAGTGCAGGTTAAATGATGGAGAAGAAGGCATTGAAGACGAGATTAAAGTAACAAAAGAGAGGAAAGCTGCCCAAAAGCCTTTTTCACTAATGGTAGCAGTGATCGAACCCGGAGAACTGTTAAACGGCCATGGCTCTCCGTACGAGAGGACAAAGTGACTTCAACACAAAGTACCACATATGACGACGGAAATGGTAGCACCTGTAGCGCGAAATTGTCGAAGTTTCTCCAACTGGGGCACGAGACGTAGAGCAAGAAGCGTAACAGTTAAAAGCTCGCGCGGTCCTAGTTTTTATTTCAGAATTATATAGCCCTGTTTTGATACAATAAAGTGTATGTTTCTCATTTTTATTTTCTTAATATTGTGTGATCCAATTAACTAATGACGGACGCGGCGACGTAAGCTGATCGATCGACTAGCTAGCGCTTACTGCCAGCTGGCATGGCAATACAAGAGTAGGCGGTGGTAGAGACACTAGACGCTAATGCATGTACTCGCCCATATTACACAAGGAGATATTGGAAACGCCTGCCTTCATTTTCCACACATTTCTATTATCTGCTAATTGTCCCTTTTAATTCTCTTTGAGAAATCAACTTGATTTTTGACAGATGTTATCGTTTAATTCGTCTAAATTATATGAACACTGCAAATTATGAAACGCATTACGACTTCGAACTTGATCTCTGGGGTCATTTCAACTAATTCCCCTCACAGCATGAGCAGATTTTTTTTTATGAGGGAGTAGTTGATGTATATTGTTAAAAATGCTCAAATATGACACACGATTTGAAAGAGGAACAGATAAAATAAGACACTATTAATGTTAATAAATAAATAAAAATAATTTTAAAATGAGAAGAACGGTATTTATAGATAGTTATATGAATGAAAACATTTTACACATTATTTATAATTATACTACTTATTGCGTTCTAACCAGCGATAAAATGCTTCTAGCTTCGAGCACTTTGGCTAGGAAAATCCCCATATTCAACCAATTAGCGTCATTCGCAAATAGATCCTGATATGCAAATCGATCTCTAATTTCCTTAAAACGTTTTCTGAGAATAGCGTTTATTCAGATGTTCCCAGTGAGTACATTGTGCCAGAATATGTATCCCCTCCACAAAATGGGCAGATTCTCCTACCAGAACTATCCGTTATTTCTGATACGTGCTTATTCTATTTCCCACTCATATTAAAGGTTACTCTAATGTGTAAAAAATAGATAAATAAATAAAATTCCTTGTTTTGGTTTTGTTAGCATTTACTACCATATCCTATCACAGGCAATAATCTTCTAGGATGTGAATGTCTTTCTGCATACCATCTCTTATTAGATATAAAAGAATTATATAGTCAGCATACAAAAGTACAGGAATGTATATACGTCCATTTCTGGGGCATTCATTTCCCTCACTACCAGAGCATCCGATATATCATCTATAAATATATTAAACAATAACGGAGATAGAATACATCCCTGACGAACTCCTCTACTAGCTGACCTACACTCCGATATACTTTTTTCTACCTTAACACCGAATTTCACGTTGCTGTATATCTGCACATCAGAGTTGTTAACATTTTGTTGGAGACACCTTTCTGACACAGTTTTACCCACATAGCATCTCTCTGAAACCCATCGAAGATAAATTTAAAATCAACAAATAGGCTGAATAATTTACCCCGTTTGCTCAAGTTTATATCTATTAGCACATTTTAAACGAACGTATTCTCACTGTAGATACCTATTTCCTGAAACCTGCTTGATACGTAGTTTTTATTGTATTCGTTAACCCATCCCTTTAGTCAATCATAAATAATCTTGCAGTACCTAACACAGATAATTGAGACATGCCCCGCAGTTCACCGGCGCGTGTGGTTTACCATAATTAAATTATCATTGAGGAATAGAGCAGACCAATTAAGGGTAGTAGTATTTTTAGTAGACTTTACTTTAGAGTTAGATATTTATTAATTCGTTTTCTGTTCAAATGACAATGACTGAGTAGTGCAAATTCAAGATCAACGTGGTAGTTCAATAAAAACCTCATCTCTTGGGTAGCCTGTCTGGTCTTGAGCAATGCCTTATCTTGTTGATGAAGTCCCCCGTCGCCAAATCGGTCATTAGGTAATTTAATATACATTAAATTACATTTATAAAATGACTAGAGGAGTATAAAAAGATAAAATACTTAGTATTCACAGATAATCGCTATACCTCGAACTTCTCGAGTTGTTCTGCAAGATGACAAGTGAAGGTGGTAAAAATAAATCTTGAATCCCGAAGGCAGCGTTATACATGGAAACAGATAAAATAATCAACAAGTGTGTATGTTTGTGCGAGTGTGAGTGTGTGAGAGAGTGAGAGGGAAAGAGGGAGAGAGAGCGAGAGAGAGATAATATAAAATAAATAAATATGTAAGATTTAAACCTTATGGTATACTTGCTTTATGTAAAACTACAGCTGCCATTTCTCTATCTCTGAGCAACTTTCAGACCTACAAGTCGATAACGCATCAATAAGCGTTAAATTAAATGCATCATAGAAACATTTAACAGTGAGAGAGGGCATATTAGACAACCAGCTAGGGAGACTGTTTTAACATAACTTCTATGATTGTTCATACGTAGCGAAACAACAGTAGAAGTTAAACCAATATAAAATGCTTTGCAAAGCTTACAAGATAACATATATATGACGTTCTTGGAAGAACAAGTAGCAAATGAAGAAATGTTAAGTTTACTGGATAAATTAGGGTTGCGGAATAAATGACACGGCACAGATTTTACATTTAGTGTGTTGGCAAGGATATGAACTGCAACGAGACGAGGTAAATTGGAAGGAGATAGGTTTCGGCAAAATATACTTTTAATGTGTGTGACGCGCAGGTGTATGTGTGTGTGTGAGTTGACTTGTTTAGTCTTTCTTTAATGTGATTGACAAGCTTTATTTACTTTCTGTTACAAGAAGAATGCAAATTTGTCATCAAGGGATATATTTTTGTTTTGTTTTATACATACGCCTTAGAAGCTATAAACACATTGAGTTGTGCGTTATATTGTGCCAGGACTATTTACTTTTATTCAATAAAAATATTTTTCAGCAAAATATGAGAGTAGGTTCGAACTATAACCGCTTGACTACTTTATACAAACAGATATATTAAATGCTATCTTTAAAGGGGACACAGTTTACATTTCGATATTATCATAAAGAAACAACATATAAGGAACAATCTTTCAACACACTTTAATGAAGTATCTCAATCTCTAACGAGTGCAACTTCAAGCCTGTATACCGCTCATTTTCCGTGTCAAAGGATGAACGTGCTTCACAATATTACAGCACATAGATTTTAAAAGAGCAGGACAAACTAGCTTTGAAGCTGTGGCACATGAGTAAAACTACTCAGGTTGCTGAAAGCGTTATGTTCATAGAAAGAACTTGCTTTGAAAGTCTGATTAGCTCTTTATGTGCCATTACACAGGGAATAGCATAAACACACGCTGCTTTAGCTGATTTTGTGCGTTTGAACTAGCAACATGCAATTAACCTAATACTTCGCATGTTATTTGTCTGTTCTTTCAGGAGTAATAGGAGGGAGGGCATAAGTACAAACATTCCTGAATTTACATAAAAGTAATTAGACATTTAATTTGTAAAATTAAATGAATTCATGCACTTATTGCTAATTTTATAATGTCCAAATTCTTTCGCTCCGTCTGGTATTTTGCTTACGATATACTTGGCTACGCCGATACAAGGTTATTTGCCGCGTGTGTAACTTATAAATGAGTGCCGCAGCGCAAAAAACTGAAAAGTTGAACTTAAAATAAGTACTGCGAACTCGAGTGTCTTGCCACGTGCATATCCAGTCTGTCCTGGTGCTGTAGTGTGGTAACATACTTGCCTCCTAAACCCAAGATCGCAGGTTCGATCCCGGCCAGGACCGATGGATTTTTCCGGGCGTAAAAATCCTAAGTATGGCTTCCTTCGGAAAGGACGTAAAGCTAAGAGTCTCGCGTTGTATATTTACGGCAGGATAAATAGCCTCAGGCCTGAAAAAGAGGCATCTGAGCAAAATTTGTCGGCCGTTTCACGCCCTGAATTGAATGGGACGCTGATGACCTGAGATGTTAATGAGCGTCCGTAAATAAACCAAATGCAAAAAGAAAAGGGGAAAAAAAAAAACATGTAGATCCTATTACTACGTCTCGCCTTGTGTAAAACGTAAACTGTCAGCGTGTATTTTGCCGCGTGTAGAACTTATGACTGCCTGCCTCAGCCACGTCGAACTTGCTGCTCCTGAGCAAATTCGAACTTAATGAGGAAATGCGTCTCGCAGCGTGTAGAACTTAAGACTTGTTATGCTTAATTGCTTATCTCTAGCAGCGTGTAAAGCTTCAAACTGCTGCATGAGTACCGACAATTGCGTGTATCTTACTATTGCCTCTCGCGGGGTGTACACTTATGACTACGTCTGAGGAACGAATGAATTGCCAAGCTGTGTGTCTCTTGCCGCGCGTCCTGACTCGCCGAGTATAAAACTGCCAACTGATTCGATCTGTTTCTGCAAATTGAATGCCCCAGCGGAGCGACCGCCTTCCTTATACATTACATTTAAATAAAATAATTTTTAGGTAAGAGATACCAAAAGGCGCGCGCAAGCCTCACGCCTTTCTGTAAACATGTGAAACATACATCTGTCTTTGGCTTGTTAGAGTTATCTACCGTGCGCACTATTTGTTGTTACTTGAAAATTTAAAACTTTCGTTGGCACTGGCTGGTTTAAAAGACAAGCTGTACATCCACCGGTCCGAGTCAGAGCCCCAAACGGTTTAAAAATTTTCCAGTTTGTTAACACTGCAATTGATGTCCTTTTTTTAAAGAAAGAAAGGGACTTCACACACGACCTTCCGTCTATTTCTTCTGAATAGAGCTTTTAAGACACTTTTGGTGGCTTTAGTGGCTTTCTCTTTTGGTTGGAATGCAATTTCAGGTTGCATATATACCGTATTATAAACGTGATATATGTAGCAAGGTATCTACATCACAAACTACAATACATAAAATATGATGTCTGGGCTTACATAAATATACATCATACTCATATTTCAGTGAGAGAGGATCCGAGGAACTATTTCAAGGTTTATTATTTGGAGAAAGATTTCTCACATAAACTCATTGCTTATTGTATTACCCCCATTTTCATAGACGTTCTAGCTCTGCATTCCTGGCAAGATCCAGAATTTCCATACTGTTCAGTGATGAAGCTCCAAAGAGTTAAAACCCACTCTCCAGGACCTCATACTCAGGTGTTAGCAATTTCAAAGTGCTGCATCAAGTCTCCTTGAAAGAGGTCTACAGATTGCACACGTTTCCTGAACAGCCCATTCCAGTAGCTACACAGCTTTTTCTCTCTCTCTCCTAAGAGAGCTAAACTTGGACCTTTGGCTTAGAGAGTTCATTTAATATCCTCCATTTGTTCTTCCCTGGTTCATGCTTTGACTGCGGATTTTTGCAAATGATTTGCTAATTCCACAGACAGGAAGTCCATTAAAGCAGCAGCTGTTTGCTTCCTTCTTGGGTATTTGATTAGTTTCTTCATTTCCTTCTACATCCTGATTACCTGACAACCATCCTAAATCTACACAGTTGTTCTGTGATAGTTGATTATAACTGATCACTGTTTGGAGTGTTTTCGGATCAGATTAAACCGCACAGCTATTGGTAAAAGGTAGGGTTCCCATGTTTATGTTTGGGTCAGCATTTGGCATGACCGCGCCTGTTTCACTATACAAACTTAACGGATAAGCCTACCTATGTCTAAGGTAGAACATTATTCCATAACTTTCTGGTTACCAACCACAAGAAGTGCTCGAATCTCTTAGCACAGCCACCAACGTGAGGTCGCAGTACAGACCGCTCTCTATGGTGTTTTGTGGCCTTTATGTAAGTTCGGGCTTTATATGTCAGAGGTGAGATTCTCTGGACCCTCTTAACATTTAAGCACTATTTCCATCTGAAAATTAACATGCTATTGCATACACACTGAATAGCAAAATAAGAAGTTCCAACCTAAGATGAAGGTATGTTAATGAATCTCAGCTTGTAGAATACCTACTACATATAGCCACTTTCGTGAAGTAAATGCTCCTTACATTTCCCAATAAATACTTCAAAGAGATACACTAGATTGCAATGTACGAAGGTAGGTCAATAAGTTTCCGACCTAACAATTTTCTATGTATGATAAACACAAAAACTATATTACACTTTTCAATATAGCTACCATTTATTGGAATACACTTCTCACATCTTTGAATTAAGATTTCATCCCCCCCCCCAAATAGTCAGAAATGTTGTGTGCAAAATGGCCTTAAACAGCATCCATTACTTCGTCACACTTAAATTTCCTTCCTGGAAGGTCCTAATTGAGTTGTGAGAAGAGGAAATAGTCATTGGGAGCTACATCTGGGCTGTAGGATGGATGGTCGATTTCCTTGAAGGCACATTTCTTCAATCTTTCTTTCCAATAAGAGCTGTGTGCACAGGCGCGTTGTCGTGAAGAATGCGCACACCACCACTCAGCTTTCCTCCAGTTTCTCTTTGATGGCAGTATGTAGTCTGTGCAATAGGCCAGCAGAGTACTCCCCATTTACTGTGGTATTCCTCTCCTTGAAGTCAATGAAGAGTGTTCCTTCCCAGTCCCTAAAGATTGTGGCCATAATCTTCTTGGTTCACTGAGTGACCATGGCTTTTAGAGGCGGTGTTTCGCTAGGTTTACAGCACTCCATTGATTCTCTTTTGGATCATAGTAGAGAACCATAGTTTCATCTCCTGTAACAATGGTTTGCAGAACTTCTCTCTCGTTGCCAAGGCAGAGCTTAAAAAATTCCTGACAACAAATGACTTGCTGCTGCTTTTGGACTGAGGAAAGAAGTCTAGGCACCCATCTTGCACTAACCTTATTCATATTTAAATGTTAATGAATAAATTAAACTGTTGTTTTAGAAAGGCCCAACCGTTCTACTATGATCGTAACTTTTAACCGCTGGTCTTTTCCTTCCACAAGAATGATATTTTCAGAAGTGAGCACCTCCAAGGGCTGATCTGCAGGCTCTTCGTATTTAATTTTTTCTCGACCTATTTGAAAAAGTTTGGCCAAATCTTTTACGGTAGAATATGAGACGGATGCTTCCCCATATACACCGTCCAATCGCTGTTCAATTGCATTTGGAGTAAGTCCTTGTTTTTTGAAGAACTTAATAACAGCTCGAAACTCTAATTGAACATGTCACAATCTTCTACATATATCCTTCCTTATGAAACCATATCTGAGCAAGTGAACACAGCGGAGCGGAAGTTACAGCTGCAATTATTTGCTAACAGATAAGGTATGACACTAACAGATAAGACTTTTGTGAAGGTCATAACACTTTTCGGCGAGGCCGGAAAATAATGAATCTACCCTCGTAAAACAGCTAATGAATAGTACCGTTAAAAGCAATCTTTCCTACAAGTATACCGTTTATCGGTTTATTTACGTTACTTTAGATTAGTTAAGGTAAGCAAGTTAGTTTAAAGTATAAAAATTTAACAGGTGTCTGAGTATTTCAGAATTACTTACCCGGGAGTCTAAAATTAAGTCCCATTGATGGTAATAAAACAACTTCAATTGATGCAATTACACCCCCATTACAAATGATAAATACAAATGATATTCTTCTTATTCCTACAACCCGAGATTGGGCCTTGGCCTGTCGCAGCGACCTCTGCTTCCTCTACTCCGTCTGAGACTTCATTGATATAGGGCAGAATTGCTAGAGTGTCTAGACCAAGGAGTCACGCCGTAATATTGATTAAGTCAAAAGACAACCAAATGCATGGCTCCGCCATATAGTAGGTAGGCAACATGAAGCAATGTCTATGTTTGTAGGCTTATGACAGAGCTGCGCAGAAGTAGTGGTTGATAGATTTTGACTAATAAAACATATAGCGGGTACTTTGAAATTTGTTCTTGTCAATGAGAGACGTACGGGGGTAGGTTCATAAAATTACGGCCTCGCCGATAAGGATTATGGCCTTCACAAAACCCTTAATCTGTTAAATAAACAATTGCAGCTGCAACTTCCGCTCCGCTGTGTTCAGTTGTTCAGATATAGTTGCATTAAGAAATCTATGTGTAGAAGATTGTAACATGTTCAGAATGGAGCATCGGGCTGTTAAGTTCTTCAAAAAAAAAAAAAAAAGGACTTATTCCAAATGAACTTAAACAGCGATTGGACTATGTATCCCCCTCATATTCTATCATAAAAAGAAGAGGCTCAACTTTTTCGCATGGGTCGAGAAAGCATTGAACATGAAGAGCGTGCAGGTCGGCCCTTGGAGATGCTCACTCTTGAAAACATCGCTCTTGTGGAAGGAGAAATGATGGAATACCGGCGGCTCAAAGTTACAGAAATAGCTGCAAGGTTGGAACTTTCTAATACAACATTCCTTCGAATTATTCATGAACATTTAAATGTGAATAAGGTTAGTGCAAGATGGGTGCACAAACTCCATTCCTCAGTCCAAAAGCAGCGAGTCAGACATTTTTGGAGCTTTGCCGTGGTAACTGGAAAGAAGTTCTGCAAACCATTGTTACAGGAAATAAGAAAATCAATGGAATGATGTAAACATGACGAAGCATACCTCTAAAGGCCAAGGTACTCGGTCAACCAAGAGGTTCTTTTGGGACTGTGAAGGAATACTCTTCATTGACTTCAAGGAGAGGAACACCACGGTAAATGGGGAGTACTATGCTGACCTACTGCACAGGCTACGTGCTTCCATCAAAGAGGAAAGTTGAACGGTGGTCTGCGCCTTCTTCACGACAATGCGCCGCTGCACACAGTTCTTGTTGCAATGGAATCTGTAAAGAAATATGGCTTCAAGGAGATCGGTCATCCACCCTACAACCAAGATCTAGCTCCCAATGACTATTTCCTCTTTTCAAAAATCAAACTCAAGAAGGATCTTCGAAGAAGGAAATTTAAGTGTGACGAAGAAGTTATGGGTGCTGTTTATGCCCATTTTGCAGACAAGACTTCCGACTATTTTAGGAGGAGAGTGGAAATGTTAATTCAAAGATGTGAGAAACTTATGAATCTAACATTTTATTATAACACATTTGTTACTAAATAATTACAAATAATTTGTAAAGACTGCTCCTCAAATAGTAAGGCATAGAAGCTTAAAGCGCCAAATATTAAGCCCCTTAGATACAAAAGGAAGATCTCCAAGGGCTCATTTGCATAGCTAGTTGACGTACCTGGCCTGAGCTGGATACAACAAAGCAGAAAAAAGTTGCTCCATCGAATCCCAAGTCTTCCAGGTTGCAATTAGGCACTTTGCCAATCGAGCCATCCTGCGATACGCAATGGAATAGTGAGAATGGATTTTTTGCACATTTCTAAAGGAAGCGTACAGCGCAAGAAACAAAAAGCGAGAGCTGATTTACAGACGCTGCTGCTAATGAAATAATTACAGACACAGAGATGAGCTAAGCATTAATGCATAATTAGGGAAGATATGCTTGTTTATGCTTTTGCCGAGAATACAGCTTTCTCGAGGAAGGAACAGTCTCTAACTCTGCCCTGCCATCTTTATTCTCAGGGCGGCATAGATTCTTCTTCTTCTTCTTCTTCTTCTTTCCAAATTTAAGTAGTTTCTTTATTAAAAATTTTCCTGCAAAGATGCATAACTGGCTTAGTAATATTTTTTGACATTGCAACCAACATTCGGTAATCTTGAGTGTAACAGTTTAAGTCACATGCGAAAGCCGTTTTTATTTAATTCGAGATATTAAGACCAAAATAATGTGTCACCTTAAATTCGACTTCAGTGACCTGGAAGTCAATGATAGTGTCTTTCGAGGCATGAACTGAAATAACACGTGCAGATAATTCCACACACAAAAATGAGAGCAGAGTTAGAACGATTACTTCACGCGGATGAGATATTTGATTTATTCCCTAGACTGCAACTCTTCGTATTGCTAATGCATGAGTTGCTGCAACAAAAATAAATCACCAGTACAGTACACGATAAATATTAACTTTTTCTAAAAGATACTTTTATATTGCAATTAGCTCTACTCTATTTCTTCAAGTTTTTTAAGTATCAGGAAAATTACATGACATTTCAGTACATTATTCAATGAGAGTTTGGACACCAGAACGTTTTATTCATCATGTAAGGAAATACAGTAAATTTGTGATAAACTGCACACACATTAGAGCATATTTTCTGTTTTACAGTTAAGGGCCTCATGTCTCTTTTGGAGCTTTGTAGAGGCAGAGGAAGGAATTGAATGCACTGCTGGAAGAAAGTCCTTTTCTAGACTTCACAAGCGCTCTAAACATGTGGATGTCTCATGGATAGGACTACGGTAATAGGACTTTTGTAAACCTTTCAAATCCAGTTAGTTTCTACCTCCAAATACGTGACATATTTGGACAAGTTACAATCTAGTTAAGGATCCTTGTTAACAGCAATGTACTTGAAAACGTTACATTCGTTTAAACCCATATTGGATATGTAGCCCAAGCTATAACATAACATATAACATAATTTATTCTTTAAATGTAAATAAAACAAATAAGTGTACAATTTAATAGTAAGTTTCAGCTCACTGTGAGATATGACCAAATTTAAAGACAAAATGTCTTGCAAATTAGGGTCACAACCTAGAGAGAATTTATAACTTAAAAAAAATAGTTACTAATATACAGTTAGGAAATGAAATATCTATTATGAATTATTTCATTTAAAGGTTCCCCTTAAGAAATATTTATATAACGTTACACTATCTCAGGTAACATAATTTAACAACCACAATTCGGCATTCTCCCATTCATGTCAAGATTTCGTTTTAACTTTGGAAGTGTGCTGGTAGGAAAACGCCAAGGGTATGACCGTAGAAAGGCAGATTTGCACTACGGATGAAGAATTTAGACTAATAACAAAATGTAATAAAGCAGAAATAATGTTTTAGCATGCAAAATGAGTAAACCTATCTCAGAAATATATTATTTAAATAGTCATAAACACTTGAAATATTAAAATTAAGTTTTAAAAACATAAACCATGAATGCCAAGAATCTTATCATTTTTTGCCAAATTTACTGTATAAAATAATTAATGAATTTACTGGCTAACAAGCACTAGAGCATAACTATATTGTAAAACTTCCTGCTTTAACAATGAACAAAATGCATTAAATGCTGACCCTTAGTAACAATTACTTCGAAATCTTGGCATAAAATGCAAGTTCCTTGCTAACCAAAAATTATAAAAAAAAAAGGAGCTAAGTCAATGTGACATAAAATACAATCAAGAATTTACCGCCACGGGTGGCCGAGATCGTTAAGGCGCGGACTCGTGAGCGGGAGGTATCGTGTTCCAATTCCGCCAGGACTGTCCTCCCTGAATGAGGTTTTTCTAGGTTTTCCTCAGTCTTCATAAATGGCAAATGCCGGGGAGGTACCCTAAACTTAGCCTGGAATGTTTCCTTCCTTAAAAAAGATCCTTTCCTAATATATCATTTCATCTAATGTATTATCAGTGCTCACTGCCTGTGGTGCCTCAGTAGTTAAAATGGGTATTAAACACCATTAAAAAATCAGAAACTTTACTATTAATTGCTCGAAAACTACATTATACCTAAGTAATTGGGTATAGGTGATGAAGATTCCGGGCCTAGCAACTTAGAATGGAGAACCGAAAGGTCTTTAGATCTCGCTCCGCCGGGGTCTTCTTTCTGTGTACCAATGAAATATTCCAGAGCACGCCACTCATTATAGCTACCACACCGTTTCTTGAACATTCAGCTTGAACCGATTGTGAAGGCCCATTTGGTGCACTGTGCTAACTGGCCAGGTAAGGAGGAACGCTAAGAGAGAGAAGAAATGCTAAGTATGAGTTAGAAACCAAGGGAATGCGCGCAAGAACGGCAGCGCCTTATTTTGCTCCTTCCATTGTTTAACAATATACGCAATAAATATGGCCGGAGTTCTAAATGTTAGAATAATCTGTTTTCGGTGTTTGAGATCGTAGTCTAATATTCAATTTGGACCTAGCGTTTCGCCACGCACAGTGGCGGACACATCAGAGGACAAATTAACGCAGCAGTGTACTTGAATCTCGATTGCTTGTTTCTTGGCGTCACGATTTATGGCCGACATTAAAAAGTGTAGGCATAACGTAGGAAGGGGAAGACGGGAGAAGGATGCCAAACTTGTGTAGGATATTGTCAACTGAATGAGAGGATGGTAAAGTCATTGTGGAAAAAGGGTATGGCGCAAGAGTGAAGAAGAAGAAATGAAGTAAAATAAAGATGTAAAGTAAAATATAATAAAAGTATTATAATAAGTATTATAATTATGAATAACAGAAATAGTGATATTATTAATGGTATTGTTAACAATGTCGAAGTAATGAATTGGTAGGGGGAAATGTTGCATTGATAAATGTCAATTAGATTCGCAAACAAAGAATATATTTTAGTGTTGAAAAAATTGGCTAATATACGATATGAATGTGAAATTTACACTAATATATTTATAAAGACGATAAATTGAAAGTGGTGATATGATATAATATGAAAAATAAAGAAACATATATAAGATCAATAGATATATAATATATAATAGATTTAAATAGATACATATAAGTAGTAAAGCAAAAGTATGTAAGAAATGTACTGGTCACCACTACAGTTTCTACCGGATACCGGTGAATAGTAGTTTATTAATTTAGAATTACTCGAATATGCTTGTTTCCAGCAATTAGGAGTAGGTGAAGGGAATGTAATCAAATTTGTTACGTTTATTATTTTAGTAAATTTCTATTTGTAACCAGGTATAAGTATTATCTAAAAAATAATGCTCGAATGTAATTTGGTAATTTAGAAATAAGGTGTAAGAGTTTGCAATATACATCCCGGTGTAGGAAACAAGGAACCGGTATGGAGTATTTCAGACGTTTATTATTATTATTATTATTATTATTATTGTTGTTGTTGTTGTTGTTGTTGTCGACTGATCTGCTCACACTTTTAGTAAATGCTCGCATTCACATTTTATCTAGTTTATCTTTATTTTTCGTTAATATTATTCAGATGTTTATAAATATCTCTGACAACGAAGCCTCATGTCAAAAAACAGTCAAGCAGAAACGTCAGTTCGATATAAATATATTGCGACCACTAGACCATGGCCTCAAAGTGCAAAAATAGAAAAGAATTCAATTGCTTACATAAAATTTCTTCTTAAGAAGATGTGGAGTTGTTAATGGGACGAGATCTTGAAAAACTCCCAAGCAGATGGTAAGGAATAAATTAGCATTATCTCAAAACAGAGAACTAAATTATGAAGTTTATTATAACGCTTCATTGCGCAATCATGTTCAACTTTAGAAATTTATCCGTTCCAAAGTGCACATGCCGAGATGGGAGAGTGATTTATCTGCTCTAAATAATGCATGCATATTTATTACACTGTGCAGTAAAATCGAATGATGGTAAATTGAATAAACTATAAAACGTTATCGCGAGAATCGAGATTATCAAACGAGTTTCAACAGTTGAACCAGAAAATTTTTCTGCATCTGTATACTTGCTGTGGAGCCATGGAGTCAAGAACTTTATCTATGCTTGACATATTAAAAGACATGCAGTAAATACTGCAAATTACTCAATGCTTGGAGGATTAGATATGTAAAGCTCTGCTCGTGTCATATATCTGTATTATTATTTCCCAAATTGCGGAGAAACTTACAATAAATATGCATTTTCAACACAAATAGTTGCGTTTAGCATACCATATGTCTGTATAACGAACGAACTTGGAAACATGCACCATAAATAACATGACAAGTATTAGCAATTGAAGAAAATTGTACTTTAAAATTATATAATGTTTTTTTCATGGGTTAGTTTAATTCAATTTATGTTTTATCGTTTATCTTTTAATAATGCGTTTGAAGAATAAAATTCATATGCTTATATCCAGGAACAGAACAAAATTTTGGTAACTGTCGTACGTCACAATACATGTTCAAAAGGGTGACCTTGTGTATTTACACATGTACATGTAGCAAAGAAATTCTGTGCACTAATTTCATGGGCTTTTTTCCCCTATTAATGGTATTTAATGTTCGTTTTTACCACTGAGGCATTACAAATGATGGACACTGATGATACATGAGATGAAATTATAAATTGGGAAGCGTTGCAGGCCTACATTTTGGGTGCATTCCCGGCATTTGTCATATATGAGGACTGAAGAAAACCTGGAGAAACCTCAGTAATGGAAGACGGTTCTCTCCTGACAGCAAATCGTACCCCAAACTTTTTGTTTACATGTTTATGCCTTAACGACCCGGGGTATTTTTGTTTGTTTGTTTTTGTATTAATTCGATTATTGTGTTAGTTACAGATGTATAGGCATGTTAGTTACAGTAGAATAACGCATCCGGTTCCCTGCGTAATCATTTCTCTTAGCATTTCATCGTTATCTTGAATAACTTTGAGAATGCAATCTACAACGCGTCTACCCACGCACTATTAAATAAAAAAATTAAGCCACATAACAATCCAATTTAAATAACGATGTTTTACCTTGATTCCTTTTTGACACTTCCAGGAATGAAAAATCTAAATCTCATTATGTTTCCCTTCAAGCCAAGCAGCTTTTGTTCGGAAAAATTTCAGTCACTACTAAAAATAACCTAAGAATACTTTCTTGTTAGCAGCTTCCGGGAACTGGGTCTTAGTACTATGCATGACAGCAGAACACCCGCGCGCCGAAGAAAGGAAGGAAATTGGCGTTAAAGCTGCACTGTATAGCAGTTGTAGAAAGCTTTGCAACAATGTTACTAAAAGTTTCAGTAATACTGTTCATAGATTTCATAACTCAATTGTAAAGCTATGTTGACTCGATTCCACAATTGTTTACGGAGCACGTCAATCACGTCATGTAACATGCCTACCAAACCCCAACTCCAAGCATGCTATTGGGCAAACAAAGGGAAAAACAATAAAAGTGCGCATTTTATTTTATTTACAGAAATGTAATTTGAAGTTTAAAAACGCTACAAAATTAAGCACATTAAATATGTAGAAATTATTTTTTTCTAGAAAAGTATTAAGGTAATTTTCTAACAGACCCTTCGTTTGAAGTTAATACCGTGTGATAATTTGTTCATGTTAATTAAAAATAAAAAGTCAAAGTACACCTACTTGTAGATAAAAGCAATCGAAGCCCACTAGCTATATTATAGAATGTATAAAACTATATTACATAATTGCTGAGGAAATTACAAATATAAATGAAACGCTATTTAAAATAATCCCCCAACCAAAATTATTCATTGTCTATTGCAGGAAACCATGAGTATTTTCAGAAAAGAATCTCTTCAGGGATGGTAGGTCACCATTTTCGGTCTTGTAAAGTGGAATTAAACTTGAATAGGAAGGGGCAGGTTGTTCATCAGTCTGTGTAGGCACCTTTTGTCAACAATAACGTGGGACTCCGGATGATCGACTGGTTGTAGTTCTAGAAGAGGTTTCGTCAAGTTATAATTTCTCGTGTTTCTCTTATCTTCATTGGACGTTTTTTTTCTTTATTCTTTATTAAGGAATGAAGACCACGATTAAAAATACCCTAGGAACACTCAATTATATTGAAGAGAGATGGTCTCACGCAGCATCTTCTTATGTGATCATTCGAGTAGAAATTTCAGCACGAGATTTTGATTTATTAAACCTATTTCTTTGTCACATTATATATAACTGCGGCCTCTGATGGAAAAAAGTCACTTTTACGATTCAAATATGTTGCACTTATGAATCATACCATGAATGAGGCAAATAACGGTGAAATTTTTATTTTGAATAACAAAAATGATGCATCTTCATCAGCTCCTTTTCTTGCTATGGTTTCATTGTAAGTATTTTACAGAAGACTTTTGCTCACTTTTTCTCTAGACACTGTTTTTTCTTGGTGATTTTTATGTATGAATGTGTTGGAATGTAGTACTACACATTTAAAATCCATTGGCACCAAAATCTCAAATTTCACCAAAAAAGACATATTGTTTTTTCCTCTGTATCTTCTAGTGTTTTGCTCATGTCTTAGTTGCCCAGATTGTTTCATCCTGTATATCATTAGGTGGAATCTTGAACTGATCGATGCAAAGTTTAAGTTCATTGGCAAGTACGACACAATTTTTGCTGCTTTTAATAAAGAAACACCTTAAATCATTATGCTAGGAAGCGCAAGACACTTCCACGTCTTTTAAATAGCAGACACTTAACATCTTTGCTTATTTCATCTCATTTTAAAGACATACTGTGATCCCAGGATTGATCTCCAAAGGAAATTCTCCAAAGAGTTGCTTCAGACTGTTTCTGTAGGTATACCTAAAGGAAAAAAAGAAGGGGGGGGGAACCAGACCAGAGACAGAACGAGAGCATGGAGCGTGACCGGCATTCCATTAGTTTAAGTTCCTGGTGGAAAGTAAAGAGTAGAATTGGATATCGACGTCGTACAGTTTCCAGTGTTTCAATGACGGTGCTTAGAAACAGGCGTACTAGAGAATCTTGCGACTAAAATCTGCGGGGAGCTCAGTAGCAAGCGAAAGTGGAAGCACAAAAGAAACTGTGAACTCGACAAGATTATCGATGTTGGTTGTCTAGCAACACGATTAGTTTATAATCAAGTTCCGAGCAACAGATGAGCACTGTGACCTAAACAAGAACAGATCCAATCCACTATAATCGCAACTTGAACAGAGTGTGCAAGGGAAAGCAATGAAGGGGGAAATCGTTCTCAATAATACGATAATAGGCAGGGGAAAGAACGGAATAGTGAGAAGAGGAAGCAGAGAAGACAAGAATAAGAAAAGTAGATACCCTACAAGAAAGAGAATGCAACGAGATTCCTTCTAATAGTGATTACCTGGAGCGGAATGGTCCATCAGTGGGTGGGATAGAGTAATCTTTACCCGCCAGGTCTGCGTGGCTTAGAGGCATCGAGTACTAAATATCGGGGCGTCACAGAATAAACTTGAGAACAACACGCAACATGTAGCTCTTTAAATAATTATTTTGTATAATTGGGAAATTAACTTACAGTAGCACATTCTTTCATTTTAGCTACTTCAAATATTTATAATGAAAAAATGATAAAATATACTTCACGAAATGGAGCTTTTTTTTTTTTTTGTTGTTGTTGGTAGCGTCCAGCCCGATTTTTTTTCTTTCTTAAACGAACGGATTTCCCTCATAAGTATCATTTATAACACTCTTGCAGGCATATTGTGCTAACTACACTCACTGCAATAACAAATATACCTACTGCTATCTTCCTGTTTGTTTTTGAATTCATTAAAATGTGTTTTTGTACATTATCATATTTCCTATAATACAGAAGTTCCTATTCATACAGACAGTGCCAAAAATGTTTTCAAGCAAAGAGAAACCTATATTAACATAACAAATCTGAATTCATGCATACAGAAAATGATGAGCACTGATCATCTTATACTTTCACAGTTACAACAGCTGTTCAAAATGTCCCCATTGGCGTCGATATACTTCTGAGTACGTTGAACTACTGATTGAGCAACGTTTGCGAAAGTGGCCTCAGCGATTGCAGCACATGCCGTTTCAATTTCTTCCCAAGGTGCTGCTAGCTGGTTTTCTACGGTATACAACATCCTTAAGAGTTCCCAATAGGTAAAAGTCCAACGGAGTTAGATCCGGAGAACGCGGTGGAAACTCAATCGAACCTCTTCGTCCTATCCACTGCCTTGGAAGATTGTCATCAAGGTACGCACGTACATCTCGATGGTAATGTGGTTTTGTACCATCCTGTTGGAAGTAAAATTTCTCTTTTTCATAGAGTGCATATGAATGGCGGGTAGGACGGGTGTGCGTATCATATTCAGGTACACTGGGCCAGTTACTGCTCCTTCAATAAAGAATGATCTAATTAGACCACTAGATGACAACCCACACCAAACATTAATTCCAAGTAAATTAACAGCATTTTCAAAAATAAAATGTGGATTGTTTGCACACCAATAGACATGGTTATGCCGGTTAACAGTTCCGTTCAACTTAAATTGTGCCTCATTGGACCAAACAACTTTCCCTACCATTCACAGTATTGCATTCTCCGATCAGGGTCATCTTCATTTAATGCATGCAAAAGTCTTGGGATGAAAACTTCAAAATTTTGCTGTTTTAATAATATGACGTACGCTGGTTATGCTAATGCCGGTCTCACATGCCATTGCTTTTTGCGGCGAGTGCTTAAAACGTTTCAAAACCATTGCCGAGGACGCGGGGCTTGTTGCTGTGCGAGGTCTCCCAAATTTGCCCTTGTGAACATCGCATACGGTACCACGAGTCTCAAAATTGTCTCGAATACATGCAATTGTTTCTCGCGTTGGCGGTTCTGTTCTGTTCTGTACACACATCTCCATTTCTTTTGAACTTCAACAATATTCTCTGTTTTCCATTACCACTTCAAAATTGCTTTTCGCTGTTCAAACGATAATCTTGGCTCCATTTTATCGTAGCCACGCTAGCATAACGTAACGTGGGTCACATCTGTTTACAGAACATCATACGATAATCTTGGCTTAATTCGTTCATTGTTCATTTAACTGTCACGTAGCAACGCTATTTTAATGTATGTGAGTCATATCTGTTTAAGAATATCATACCACACATTACTGTTGTTTTTCGGTCCCAATTTTGAAATATATTAAACAGATATCGACTGTGAAAGTGGGTATGTATTTTTTGGCACCCTCGGTATTTATATGGGAAATATTGCAACATGATTTTAATAAATCCAATTACTGAACCTTGGAAACACGGGATCGAAATTTTCAATAGACAGTACAAACTGGGCAAGAACAGAAGCAACAGGAGCACTCTATATATTAAAGGCAGGTTTTTAATGTCATATTTTTGTATTCTTTTTAAATTTTATCGATAAATAGAACTCATTTCTTATGCAATAGTTTTAATTTTTTTCTAAACGGGAGCTACCAAAAATCCATAAAATGTGAAAGTACTCCTTCTATGAAAAATTATTGGTGAGAAACTTGTTGATATCAGGAGATGCAAAAAGTAAAACTGATCTGTTGCCCTAATCTGGCAAGGAAAAAAGTTCATGTTCAAATCATTGATAAGAGGTTCATCGTATAAAATAGTACCTCAATTGAAAACTTACCATTTTGGGGGGCAAAACGTCTCAATTGCATAGAAGTTCATTGTGAAATGTCGGCCGTGTATGAACCAAATGTAAAGTTGCATTGAGCCCTATTGAGATGTTGCCTGTAGTTTGAACAAGGATTTAAAAATGAGACTGGTCCTGATCCTTAAAGAAGAGGTCAATAACGTCAAGCAGAGAAGAATGGTTCTCAGCAATCGCCGAGTTACTGTAGCAGAAATTGTACAGGAGTTGGATATCTCAAGAGACAGTTCTAATCTCATTGTCCAACATCATCTGGGACGTATTTATGCTGCCAGGGAATCGACAAATTAGGAAATTTCCAAACAAATATTTACAAGAATTGATGTCGAAGAATATTGTGGCATATTGTGTTGTAATGTCTTGGTAAATAAAAGTTCAGCGTAAGTAACATTCTCGTATATTAATGGAAACTCTTCGCTTCACAATCTACAGAAATTGAAAAACGTTTCTGGAGAGTGATCTCCACTGTCAGTCCTTCACAGAATCTCCCATGAGTGAATTAGAGAAAACCCCTGAAAGTTCCATTCTTTCGAAAAAGAGCGAGAGGAGGAACAATATGTGTTAGCCGCGTAAAAAAATATAAATTTTATTATTTTTTTCTTTGCTGATCCAAATCCTATGTAAGAGAATGCCGATATATTGTGAACACACATTTATCACAAAATTCTCCTTTTGGTCTGTGGCATTGGTCTGGTATTATATTTTAATATATTCCTTCATTTTAAATAAGCAATTATTTTTATCGCCTCATTTGTGATTCCTCAATTCCTTCATGCTTCCAGAAACATTCATATGATGTTACCCTTGAGCTATAGACTTTATATGTGAAAATGTTTGGCTGTACTGGGCATATGATTATGTTGCTGTATAAAAGCAGTATGTTCATATTCTGATTGTTTCTATAGTGGAGAAATTTAAACCCCTAGTAAGTGACGCGGGGTATTTTATGCCGCATTCAAATTTATTTTCATTGTTGTTGAAGCAAATATTTTAGCACTGTACGTTGCATTTGCCCTCATTCTTTGCCTTTTGTTAGAGATCAGGAGTGCAGACTGTACACTCCTATAACAAGTGTACATATTTGTGATCCTGTGCTGTCGGTCCCGGTGGTGTACTGGTCCATACTTGCCTCCTAAATCCAAGATCGCGGGTTCGAACCCGGCTAGGACCGATGGATTTTTTCGGGGCGTAAAAATCCTAAAAGAGAGGCCTCTGAGCAAAATTTGTAGGCCGTTTCACGCCCTTAGTTGAATGGGACGCTGATGACCTGAGCTGTTAAAGAGCGTCCATAAATAAATCAATCAAAAAAAAAAAAAAGTGATCCTGTGCTGGAAGGAGTGTACGCCAACCTCTCCTATTGCAAGTTGTGTGCCCTTAGTCCAGCATGTTTCAGTAGTTCTAATAGTTGCAGTGTTAATATTGTGGTATTTTTAATATAGCAATACATTTTTTTAATTTATTATAAGAAATATAATTTATTATGAGAAATATTTAAGCTATATTATTAGCCCTAAAAGGGCTCTTCTGGCGATGTTGTGAAAGGACTAACTGAATCCATTTCGAAGACTGGTCGTCATATTATTATTTTTGACCATTGGATTACTAGCATCCCAATGGCGATAGAATTACTCAGAACTCATAAAATTACAATTATTGGTACAGTGAGGAAAAAAAAATAAAAGAAATCTTTCCATAATTCTTGAACACGAAAAATAAGGTATAATATACCACTTCATTCACTTTGATAGAGGGAACTTTGTTGCCATACATCTCCAAAAATATAAGTGGTTTTTGCATTGCCCACAATGTATTACACTGCAGCTGATAAACAAATTAAAAAATCGAAAATAATAACCTTTATAATGAACTAAAGAAGATATAGATGCACTGGACCATGTCTTATATCTATAAAAATAATTGCTGGCCTCTCACCAAATTTTATTTTATACTAAATGCCAGTGGAACAAATACGGCTCAAGCTAATACTGAACTTACTGAAACCTAGACAGGAGTATTTGAGAAGATTTGCACTCCCTTATCTATAAACATATACAGAATAGAGTAGCTATCATCAAACTAACAGACAGAAAATACAAGTGTTTACCAATACAACAGAGACAGAAAATAACGACGAAGACTCTCCTTAGAAGATAAGAAAGAGATGTAACATATGCTCGAAAAACATTGACAGGAAAACAAACCTTTCATGTGTAAAAGGCAAGCAGTAGATATTCAAAGACCACAGTGATATAATGTGCAACAATTGTGTTTTAAAATTAGCATTTACTATCTCAAATCAATTCCTGGTTCTTATAATTTGATAAGGGCCGTGTTAATGTTACTTACCTAATTTTGCTATTTTTACAGTAAAAATACAAGCAATAAGCAGGTAAAAAAAAAACGTTATTCATCATACATTTGTGAGAAAATCCGTTGCTGTGGTCACCTCTAACCTAGAAAATATAAGCGACATTCTTTAAGGTTAAACAGCTATGCGCTTTATACAAGAAGTTATTTTGAATGAGATGTCAGATTTATTACCTTAACTAAAGATTGTGATTTGTTGCGCAAGCATGGACGATGAACTTTATGAAACATTTACAAATACTATGTCTCTTATTTTGAGTACGTAAAAATACACAAAGAAAATCGTTAGCCGGAACATAGGGACAGGGGAAAAAAAAAGCAAATATACAAAAAAATACCTGTGAAGAAAGGAAATAAAAAAAGTAATGAAATGCTAACCGCAAATTAGACGCTGTAATTCTATGCAGTAATCGTTGAAAAACGTACCATACCAAATATCCAAGCTTTAGCGATAAGGTGATAAAAATGGAACAAAATGACCCTCTGAAAATAAAAGGTAAATGGGCCGTTTGTATGCATAGCCATGACATTCTATCTTCTTTCTTTGTATTTGTTTCCTGCTACGAGAAGAGTCGAGATATCGTCTAATTTCCTCACACAGGTAGCTTCAGTTTTGCCCTCATTTCAACAATATATCTAAACCAGTAGTGTACCTGGGATTTTTCCTCTTTTTCTTTCATACTTCAAATTATTAATGTTAAGCCTCATTTAATGCATAAATAATTGAAAATAGTCTCTAGGTGGTACTTTACAATTTTTGAGGTAGTCATTTTATATTTCGGGGCTTTGAAATTAAATATGACTTCAGTAAAAACTTGGTGAATGGCAATCCTGAATTAAAATAAAATCAGAGTAGCAGAGCGCGTTAAATCGCGTTACCAGGGGTCCAGGAGGATCAAGAGAGATGGAAGGAGGGACGGTTGGAAAGAAAAAATGGAGAGTGATATGGTGGAAACGAGGTGATAGTGTTTAATGAGTTAAAGTGTCAAATGAAATGAGTAGGAAAGATTAATAGTGAATAATGAGCCTTAAGTGAAGTACGCTGTTAAAGAGAAGGTAAATAGTGTGATTCAGATGAGTTAAGGAGACTTGAAAGATTAAGTATAATGTTAAAATGTTGAGTGTACATTTAAGAGCAGTTCCTGCAAAAGTACTGCATACCAGTACATACCACTGGTAACCAGTGGTTAGTAGTATAGTAATGTAATAAATTAGGATAGAATAGCTGTCTACCAACTATAATTATTACTGGTCCCAGTAATTTTGTTAATTCGGTAGATTTTGGAATATTAAATTGGGAAGTAGTTTAGTAAATTTAAGTTTGGTTCAATTTAATTAATTTTTAGTTATTTTTACTATTTAGTTATATTATTTTAATCCATTTATTAGGAAAATCTGTAAAGTAATATAGTAAAATATTATTGTATTTTATAGTATATAATAATAAATGAAAATTTTGAAGTACACACCCCGGTTTACAAAATCAGGCACCAGAGTGGCGTATACAGATTTTATTTTATTTTATTTAATTCCAAATTCTCACTTTTGGTGAGCATCTAGCGTTCCGTGTTTTTGTCGCACATTTCGAGAAAATGGATGTCTCAAATTAATGATGGCACATTAGTCATCAGTAGTTACAATTTCTTTACAATGAGTACAAATAAAATAATTTCCAAATATTTAAGATGTAATAGTATAAATAATGAATTATTGCATGGATCTGTAAAAGAATATTTTGAAAAATCCGTTAAACATACATAAAACGGTGTTAAAATTCCTTAAAGAACGTCATTGTTGGCAAGCATTATTCTTGTAACACTATAACAAAATTGCAGTTCGATAGAACAGATAGAGCAGATTTGGATGTAATTCATGGTCTCTGCAACAGCATTAGTGACTTATTTTCGGACAAATGAGTTTAAAAGTTGCCGTATAGACACAGATGAAGGGGTGTTCCGGATAACCACTAACCTCACTAAAAGGGATATCTAAAAAAATCTACAATATCATATCGAAAGATTGCCGAAAGGAAGTGCATGAAATATCTGACAAGGAAACCTCACATAATGGGATGTCGAATTTGGGTATGATTTTTGGAGGTTGGTTGGTAGTGTACGTGAAACATTTAACCCGGATTCGAAGGATAAGTAGAGATAACAGATGTCGCCTCCGATGATTCCCTCCAGTCTAGTTCCCGAAAGAAGTCAATTCAACAATAGTATTCAGTTTAACTCGTGTATTCAGTCATGTAGTGTTGCATATATCGCGGCTCCATATCGACAAGAATGCACGAACTTCTAAACCCCATTCATCTGAGTAGTTCTATTCTAAAGTATAATTAACATATGCTCAGAATGCTTTAAAAGGGTGAACTAAATTGATGAAGAAGTGGGTCTATTTATAGTTCTACTTTGGCAATGTCGAGTATGGCTGTATTCATGAAGAATGTGACAAAGATTTATGAGATGTCTTCACTATAACAACTTGTTCTGTTAGAGCCATCCTTTCGCTTCATTACAGCTTTGTAGAGTTTGATAATTTTTACGCAGTAGCCGATGCCCTTTTATTTTTATGTAGTTTCATGTGTCGTCGTCGTAAGGTTTCCATGTGAAACTGTCAGCACCACAATATCTTTTATAAAAGCTGGGAATCAACAGACTGCACGGTATAGGAGCCGCGACGGTTTACTGTTAACCTAAATCGCACGCAAAAGGACATGTCGATGCAATGGTTAGTAATTTTTAACTGCAAAATACAGCACATCGATTTTGATATCGGATTCATCGTTACATTTTTGAGTTGAAGTGGCATGTGGTGAAAGTGCGCCGAAAAAGTCAAGGTATTTTTGCTGCTGGAAAAGAATGAACTTTTTAGGATCTCCAAAGAAAATTATTACATAAAATGCATTATTAGACTCCTGAAGGTTTAACTTAACGCCCAAGATTGGCTCATAAAATGTACACTTTCACCAGGGCCAATTTTCATCATACATAACTACCTTGCAGTGGCAAAGAGGATCAATTGATTCACTCTATTTTGTATACTTAGCCCCTGCCCTCTTTCTGCTTCCGAATTTAAAATGTTTTCTTGGTGGGAAGAAATATTCATCATATGAGAATGTCATCGTAGCTTTTAATGAAATTTATTATTATTTATCAAAACCTGTTTTTTCGAGTGGTTGAAAAAACTGGAAATCTCCTGGACCAGCTGGGTAGCCCTTGATAGAGATTTATTTTGATAAATAAAATGTATATTTAAAAATTAGTTGCAAACAATTCTCATAGGTTTATGTAGTCACAGAATTGAAGAGACGTTCAACGCCAAAACCGAACCAGATCGGCGATTTATGAACTGGAGAATTAAAACTGCCCAGGAAGCAATTCCTATCTGAATTGTAGCTGTTCTAACACAAATGGAATAGACGTTCACGGCATTCGACTCGCTAACGAGTCCCAAAGCTGCTAAATTAACAACGGAACAAGGAATGCAAATAAAGTCAAATAATTTTCATACAAAATACTCCAATGGGAAAGTGTTTAGGTGCAATTTGTACCCATTAGTAGCCGCAGTAACATTTTAATTGCTGTACGTGGGTCATAATTACTAGAAATTCGGGGACCATTGGGTTATAAAAATGAATTGGCATCTAAGTTACGTATAACTCTGTTGCATTGTATATAGTAAATAATTTAAATATTCATGGAGTCATTACAGAGTCACATGCAATTATTAATTGCGGCAAGCAATAAATAGTCATAAAATATACAAACTACCATGAAATCAGAGATCGTTATATCAAATACATGCACAGGAATGTTTAATTTCAAACACTATTTATTTATTTTTAGTCCAATTGCCTGCGCCAACGGAACTTTAACACCAGTCTTAGAATCGACTGACAATCCAGTGGTTCCCACCAACTCCGATTGCCTAGGTAACGTAGGAATGGTCCTATTTCTATTTTATTTCTTGCATTACAACTTTAGTAATTTTACCAACGTTAAATATTATTTAACGACAACACAATGAACAGATAATTCTATCTCCGTGTTACGACATCATTGATATAGGGCAGTATTGCAACAGGAACATGTGATCAGCATGCTGGCAACCTGCCGGTCGCCTATCACGCAACTTTCGTGATCGAAGAACGCCACCTCTCCATCAGGCATCTTCTCAATTGTCCTCACAAGGCTGGGTGAACTCCGTTCTAGACCTCACTAACCAAAAAAGGTATAAGTAGAAACCGGGAATCGAACCTGGGTGTCCCAGCCAGCAGCCAACAAGTTAACCATTAGAGCATGAAGCTGATCTAATATTAAGCTTAGTGATGCAAAATCTATTTTTACGTACGCAAATGATTCGGTTACCTTTGCAGAGTTATAACACAATAGAAAAAGACATGATTTGTTTTATTTCTGTTTATCTTTCCAATCTTAAAACTGGAATGTATGAGTCCCAAAGCATTTATACCCAGGGTGCCAAAAATGTATACACACTTTCACAGTAGATATCTATTTAATATATTTCAAAGTTGGACCGAAAAACAACAGTAATGTGTAGTATGATGTTCTGTAAACAGATGTGACTCGCAGACATTATGATAGCGTTGCTACGTAACAGGTAAATCTTTCTTATATAAGAATAGAAAATAAACAATGAACGATGCGAATAATCAACAGCTTTTTTGGATTTGATATTTTCCATATTAGCCGGTTAAGATAAGATACTATAAACATATATTGATTAGGAAATTACAATAACAATAATTCATATTAAGTGTTCATTAAATTTTATTTGGTTTAATATATTTTCTATTTTTATTTTAAAATTGCATATATGTGTATCTCAGTTCTACTGAATAATTAATTTTAATTTAATTTAATGGACTAAATATTTTAATCCCTTTATTTGAAATGGAAAATATATATCAAGACATTTAGTAATTTTCAACGTAAAATAATGCTTCAATTTTCAATGAATGCAGAAAGCGTGAGAAGAAATAAATTATATAATGTAATTTTGCAGATTTTAACTTAGCAGTGAAACTATTCAATCAAGTACCATAAAGAGCTGTTTCTTAGAGTTATATCAACAGAAATTCAATTACAAGTCACACCTGCTCGTCAATAATAATATTACAAATTGCCAACTCAGTAATCTTATGTAATTTATCACAATTTTTAGGGTATTTTTAATGAAATAAATTGAATTAGAGATATTACATGATAATTTATTCAAATGTAAAGCTTAAGAGGTAATTAAATTTTATAGTATAAGCTATTTCTTTCTATAAGAAATAAAACCAATTTATTAATTACCTTCTGATGTTGATAACAGCCTACAGCCACTTAATGACAGATTTGTTCACCTAATTGCCTTTTTAGAGGGTATTTCTTCAGTACGAAACCTTGCTGATAAATGGCTGTGATGTAAAAAAAAATTAAAAGGAATGCTGGAAAAATGGCTTTCTTATCTTCAATAACAGTCAAGCGGTTAAAAAAAAAATGCAATCCACCCCTGGAATGATTTCTCTTTTCGGTCGATACAGAAACGGTAAAGTAACCAACGGCGATAATGGGATGACACTTCTTTCAGCTTTCTTTCTTCTCCCTTTTTCTGTTATTGGTATTGGCCTAATGTTAAATGAGGTCGTAATGGTCCTAACGGATAACGGCATGAGGATGAGAAGCGAATCCCTTTACCACCCTCTTCTGATGGACGACGTAGAGGACTTAGTGGCTGGCTAGAGGAGTAACCTCGCTAGAAACAAAAAATTGAAATCCACTGGTGCATTAGATTTGGATGTTATTTATTCTACCTCATTTAAAAAGCGTAAAAATTAAAGATTAGACATTTATTCAAATGCTTTTTTCTAAACCAATTACCCTAACTACAGCTTCATTATACGGTTATAAAAAGTGCAGTCGTCTGTTTTAGATCAAATAACCTCAAAATGCTTCTAATTTGATGAAATTAAATACGAACCTATGATTAGTAGTTTGATTCGCATATAAATAGAGAGCAACAGCAACATCTGTATATCTGGTTATAAAGTTTGCTTTCTATGGTTCCAGGTCATTTTGATTTTAATTCATTATTAAACACAAGTTATCCGACAGTGAAAAATGGATAAGACCGGAATTCATGTGTTCATTTTTTTTCTGGAGGGGAAAAACTACAAAGGAATTTTTAAATAGTGTTTTACCCTGTTTTTACTACTGAGGCACCACAGGCGGCGGACCCTGATGATACACGAGGTGAAATGATATATTGGGAAAGGCTTTTTTAAGGAAGGAGACGTTCCAGGCCTAAGTTAAGATACCTCCCCGGCATTTGTCATTTATGAGGACTGAGAATTCGAACCCCAGACCTCCCACTCACGAATTCGCTCCTTAACGATCTCGGCCACCTGTGGAGGTACAACAAAGGAGCTTCATTAAAGATTTTTGCCTACATTGGATGTCGAAACAGTTAGACCTTTGAGTAAATGGGAAAACAAACATCTAAGACGCACCACATCCTGGAGCTCCAAAATCAGCTGTGAAACCAGAAATCAATATAGTCCAAGATATTGTTTTATCTGACAGATGAATGAAAGTGCAGCTCAAGGAGCGAGTTCATTTTATTTTGCCTAATGAATCACACTTGAAAAAAACTTTGTGCAAAATGAGTGCTGGCGTCAGCAAAGCAAAAGCAAAATTGCATGCAAACATTGATCGATTATTTAGAAATGTTTAAGGCGAAATGTGTTCCGTCTGCTGGAAAGGGAATGACTTCAGTTTTTGGCACGCAAAAGGAATTCTCTTGATTGGTTACTTGGATAAGAGTATAACCATTATTGAATAATATTACGCATCACTTTTTGAAAAATTGAAGACTGTAGTCGTTGAAAATGTCCGGAAATGGCAAAAAAGAAGATATGTTTCACCTTGATAATGCTCTGGTGCATTTAAACCGTCGCTCAGAATAAATTGGCCTATTTACGATTTGAAATGCTTTCGTATCCGCCCTATTCACCATATTTTGCTCCCTCGGATTATGATCTGTTCCCGAAAGTCAAAACTTTGCTGATTGGACGCAAATTTACCTCAAATAAAGAGGTCATAAAGATGGTTTACTAGTATTTTGAGGGCATAGAGGGGACTATGTCGAAAAATGAAGTAAGATTGAATTGTTTTCATTATTTGCAATACTATTAAACCACCATGGTCGTGCTCGGTTGATTGCTCTTTTGTTTTACTGCAATAAGCGATGACTGTTTTCACTATTAACACATTTCAGTCATAAAATAGATTTTGGAACCGGAGCAAATGGAATATTTTTATTATAAACACACAGTTGAAATTAGGGTCTACTAGAGCCTGAAGCTTTTCAAGCAAGTAGTCCCAGCGGAGCTATTCTCTGCTTCAACACCCCCAAATTTGTTCATAATTGTATATTTAACTCTCTTATCATAGCATAAATTGTGTATCCATTAGTTACAGTTAAACATATTTTAAAAATTTTGAACATATATATTACGTTTGATGCAATTACGAAAATTTTATTGGTACAATGTTAAGTAAATAACATCTTTATAACAATTCCATAAAATTATAAATTAAAAACTAAACTACAATATTTTTACAAATTTTCTAATTTGCAAACAATTAAGAAGGAATTTTCAAAAATCTTCTGGCCAGCGAATCTATTGGAATTCAAATGTATAGTTTTTTTTTTCCTCTTGTTCGGAATTAAAAGCGAATGAACTCCAAAGTTCACATATAAAGGATTTTACCATTTAACACAGTACTTTGGGAGTTGAAATTAGGCATTCCTTGCAGGCTGGTATTTGGGGATTCGCTCTATTGTTTTTATTAATCACACTTATTTATTGTTTTTTATTCATCACACAGACTTGTCTAAATGTAATACCAATTCGCAAGTATTTAAAAATCATATTTATTATTGTGTATAATAAAGTTTTTCTTGTTCTTGTATTGACCTGCTTCTCCCTCATAAAAGTAATAACATATTTTAACTTCATTTGGTACTTGTTTTAAATGTGATATTTTATTAAAATATAAACTCATTCACTGTGTGAGATAAGAATTACATACAATTATTCTCTGCATTAATATCAACTGTTTTTAATAATAAATCATTTCTGTGTGTGACTTGCAATTATATATGTAGCTCTCAGAAAAACTGCACAAAAACACCTTCTAAACTGAACGACAAAGTTACAATAAAAATATCGTAACCAACTATCGAAAAATTCCCTGCCTTAAAAGTATTCAAAAGTAACTTCTCTGTGCTTCGTCCGTCGCACAAAGATACAAAATTTCTTCGTTATCAAGAGGCTTTTTTTTTTTTGATATAACTACAATGGATGTTGTTGCATTGTTCAGCACACTGATACCGCTGCCACGGGTGGTCAAGATCGTTAAGGCGCGGACTCGTGAGCGGGAGGTCAGGATTCGATTCCCGTCGGGATCTGACTGAGATTTTTCCGGGTTTTCGTTGGTGCTCATAAATGGTAAATTCAGGAGAGCTACCCTAACCTTAGATGGAGCGCTTCCTTCCTTACAAAAAAAAAAACAAGCAACGCCTGTTACTCTGGTTCCGGATGGGGGGAAAAAAGCACATGGGTGCTCTATCATCAAAACGTAGCATTGTACGGTTTTCAACTTTAAGTGCAACATTTGCTCTTTAATAATTAGAAAAAATTTACCAGAGTTCATTATTATAATGGTTCAGTTTTTGCGTTGGTGCAAGTAAACATATTAATTTAAAAATAATTTTAATAATCTACATGTTAAAGCCAGAAACATTTCATCTATCACTGCAGTTAACTACTAAATACAAACATGACGTTTTAGGCAGTGTAACCATTTAGTATTATGGCATTCAGTATAATCATATTGAAAACATTTACTTTACAAAACTTTGTAATGTATATAGAATGATCGAGCCGCAATGGCGCAGGTGTACCTCTGGGCGGACTCATGTACTGTGACATATTACGTTACATTGGTCGTTGAGTATTCCCTAAAGGAGACTGTCCATTTCGTTATCAGCATCGGGACACATGGTAAAATTCCACAGCCCTAGGTTTCAGAGAATCAGTCAGTACTAAATGCTAAATTGGCTTTGTTGACCTCGGGTTTGATGCCATGCACTGTACATGTTCCTAGTTGTTTGTAGTTATCGATGGTGTAGCATAAACTAAATTTCCCAATTACCAAAAACCCAAAGAACTAAGGTCAGGAAGTGGGAAGATCATGCCACTGAACCTTCTCGATCTATCCATCGCTCAATAAAGGTCTTGTCACACGATGTGTAGAAAATGGCGTGGTGCTTTATCGCGCTTAAGCCACTAGAGTTTCCTTGTAGTAATACCTTCAAACTCATTAAGAAAAGTAATAGCCGAAATAGAAAGACAGCCCAAATCTTCACAAGTAAGAAGATAGCTTATTAATTTGGACGCATGATTAGTGAGCTTTGCTTGGCCGCAAATAATATTTGTGTGTATGTGTGTGGTACATTTTTGTTAGTTTTGGCTAAATCTGAATGTAAAACTATCGACACTTCGATTTAAACAGCCTGCATATGAGCAATCGAATTACAATTTTTGTTTGTTTATTTATGAACGTTCTTTAACATCTCAGTTCTTCAACATCTCATTCAATTCAGGGCGAGAAACGATCGATAAATTTTGCTCATAGGCCTCTTCTTTCAGGCTCGAGTTTGTTTTACGTGCCGCAGATCTACGAGTAGTGACACAGATATTTCACTACAGAAGGTAAATACCCGTATAACATAAAATAAAGGAAGCTATATTTCCCCTTTTTTAAAAGACAGATCTATTACACCTGCATGAACAAAAATACACCTTTCACGTGAGTAGAGACTCAATATGTTCCCGGGAACAGTGTGTTATGAGGTTGCATGTAAAAGAACCGTTGGTGTATTTAAAGCATTCTGTTCTTGTCTGATTCATGTTTAGCAACTTACCTATGTAAAAAAATCCTGCCTACCAATCAAAGCCTTGTTTCGATGCTTTATTTTTTATGGAGCTCTAGCACAAGGTGTGTACACATTACTTAGGTGATAGTCTTTTCTTATCTTGATGTTTCTTTTTTATTAATAATCCAACTTACAATTGTTCATCATCTTTATAGGATTGATTTGTGAAATTCTTTTCTTTCCAATGTTTCATTCCTTATATATATATATATATATATATATATATATATATATATATATACACATGTGTGTGTGTGTGTGCGAGCTGCAATAAATAACATGTTATTTTTTGCCACTATGACTGCATTGGTCTTCTCGTGAGTCTGGAGATTGGACGTGAATACTACAGACAAGTCTGTAGCTATGAATGAACGAAATTAAATAATGATGGCGCAAATGAGCCCGGAGTCCTTGGCGCCTTAAATTTATCCGTCATTAATCTTCTCATACGGAAAACCTTGAAATAAAAACATACCCAGACAGTCTGACCTGACCGATAATCGAGCCGTGGACCTCTGAGTTAGTAGTGCAAACGTTAACACTATACCACGGAGACGGTTACAATTTGAACTGAAAATTGAACACACATGCGTCACTTATAGCAATTTATTTAAAAAAAATTGGTAATTTAATTTCTTGTCGATATATATTCCATAAAATAAAGCATAAAAGAAAGACTTGTACATTTTTAATAGAAAAAGGCAGTGGTACAAGTAAAGGTAATACGCAAGTATGAAAACTGGCATAACATTTTGATAAATTATAAGTTTTTGTTGTCCATTTTAAAAACTATTTACATATGCTGCAACTTTTTAGTTGGATGCATGCATTGGTATAGTACAAAAAGTTTTTTTTTTTTTTTTTTTTTTTCGCCTTTTGGGGAGCAGCAATTTTACGCTGGAGTGCTGTTCTGGTTTCACAAAAGAAATATCTATAGTTATCGAATTTTGTTTTGTTTATACAGGATGTTAAAAAACTGTATCGAAATAATTTCAGAGATTGTAAAAAAATCTTACAATTTTACAATTTCTTTGGTATGGTAAATTGTAAAGTATAATTTTCTAATATTATTATTAAATTATAAATTTGTATTATTAAGTAACGCATGTGGTATATACGTTTTTTATTTTACGTTCCACCAAAGAAGAGAAAAATACTCATAACTATATAACATTACCGAATTACTGTGGATGCTGGCGTTTTATGTTGTGAAATAGCAGTTCTATCTATATTCAATATTCAAACTTATAGAAACAATAAAAGAAAGCAAAACAAAAGTTTTTGTTAAAAATAATAGGTCTCATTGCACAAGTAGTTAAAACTGTGAAGAACAAGAAATGGAAAACTAGTTTAGTTGTTGTGATTGGGAATAAAATATTACGTTTAATTTAAAATTGTAATTTTTATAATACAAAAACTTCAAACATGTACCCCCTTGCTTCAATTCATGATCTGCAGCAACGTTCAAACATTCTTGACACTGTGCGTACAGAATCAGCATCTGCATATTCGAGCGAGAAACTTCTCCTGTGATTCAATTAGCGTCTCGTACAAATAGATCATTAAGTACCCTTGTAAAAAATAAGCAAGTTGGGTGTGGTTGGAAGAACGAGAAGGCCGAGCAATTGTTCCACCGCGACCAAATCTTTACTCACCAATATTTGGTTAATGCTCTCGAAATACAAGGAGAAAATGAGAAGGTACACCGTTGTGTTGACGTCACATGCGGTTCCGGATGTCAAGGACTTTCTTTATAGCAGCTACTCTATGTTCACTCTTAAATTAATCTTAAAAAAACAACATCTAATTCCGCAAATCGCGCTAGGGATACTATCACATTTTCAGGAGCATACATGTGGCACATAATGGAGAGAACATGCTAGTTGCAGTTTGATGGTTGGACTGCAGCAATGTAAAGGTGACTAGATGTCCTCTTTTGTCTGCACATGTTCTATTTTTCGCATCTATGTACGGGGTCAGGGAGGATATGTTAAAAACCATGAAATGTTTTCTTTTTCATAGCCTTTATGCCTAAAATTTTAAAGGATCGAAGGATATTTGCTGCACTCTCAGTTTGCACATTCTGATATGAGTCGGTCCTGGTGTTGTAGTGGTAACCATACTTTCCTTCTAAACCCAAGGTCGCGGGTTCAATCCCGGCCAAACCGATGGATTTTTTTCGGGCGTAAAAATGCTAAGGATGGCTTCCTTCGGAAGGGAAGTAAAGCCGTGGGTCCAGTGTCGTACATTTGATCAAAATTTGTCGGCCGTTTCATGCCCTGAATAGAATGGGACGCTGATGACCTGAGATGTTAAAGAGCGTTCATAAATAAACCAAATCAATCGAATCAAAAAGCTAATGTGTGTTGTACTTCGATGTATTGAGACTTCAGACAGTCATGTGACCTTGCTTTGGTCTAGACTACACTAACGGTAAACGCAAAGTACAGTAAACGTTGCGGATGAGACGTCATGTGGTCTTTAAAATATAACACACAATGATGATTTAAAACAATGATTATAATAATGAACATTGTAATGTTTTTATCTTGAAGCACGTCCACAATATCTATTTTTTTTCTTCGAGTGTTGGCTACTTGCTCAATATCGTTATTGAAAACATCTTTTAATTTCTTACACTATTCCTGGAAGTATATAAGTAATGAATTTAGGAACACCCGGTAAACATTTAACTATAAATATAACTCTAAAATGGACACATTTAGATTTCAATATTTAAGAATTTATTTCGATTGTTTTTAAGGAAAAAATATTTTCCTTTTGGTATGAAACGTAGTTGTTCCTCGCTTTGAGGCTAATTATGCTTATTACTAAAACTAGGCAATTAAAAAGCCAAAGAATGCTGCAGGTTAGCAAATAAAGTAGACCTTCAAAGATTAACAGTAGTTTGTTAACTGTAATAGACAAATAATTACATAAAGTAATTAAAAGCCGTAAAATATTGCAGAAATTTGACATAGAATATGTCAAATGTATTTTCACTGTGCTGTAGCCAACGGAACAGCCGCCATTGCGTGACGCAGTACAGAACAGAGGTGGAAAACAGAATAACAAGTCGTAGAGGTAGCAGAAAGCTAATCTAATACAAAGGCTAAGATAATGGCACGTGAGTGGAAATGGAAACAATGAATGAATGAAATAAACAAGAGAAAGTACATCAGTAGCCGGTAGAAACATCCAGTGTGTGATGAGATAGAAGGAGATACAAACGCGAGAGCAAGAAAAAAAAAGGGGGGGGTGGCGAGATCGAGAAATGAGACTTCAAGCAAAGATACAGAGATCAAGAGAGCACAGGCGCATGCGTAGACATTTACATAGCACAGAAAATAAGAGATGCTCTTAGAAAAATTATATATTCCGTGGGAAACGCAAACTGGGCACAAAGTGAGATATTTACAGAAGATGAGAAAGAAGAAGAAGGTTTGGCAAGACATTGAGTCCACCGAGACAGAGAAGGGAGTGAGTGGGACGGGGAATTTAATAAAGTCGTTTAAAGGCACTTAGCGTGGCGATTCTGAAACTTTCCTTATTGCGTTCTTCACATTCTACTTCCTCCTTTCTCTCTTTCACGCCTTGCCCTCCATCTCCGCACCCCTTTCTTTACTCGCGCAGTGCTCATTTGTTGCTTAAACTTCCCTCATGAACTATAAAACAAATTCCAGAAAACTTTCTTTCTCTTGTTCAGGAGACGCCCTCTTTCTGAGCACGGCATGACGTAAGATGAATACGTAACACTTCCAGCAACACCCAGACATATATCAACATAAACTAAAACAGTCACGGTTTATAGACATTTAACGAATTATTACAGGCGGCTCAAAGATTTAAACCTCCTCAGTGGCATATGAAGAAACGAGAGCATTTTTCTCCTGACTTAAATAACTCCCCCTATTCATTTGCATTGCGACAAATATTAAAAATTATGATCCATAAAATACAAACCTTTCTCTCGATCGATTATTTACGAACATTTAACTGTCATCAAGGACTTTGTGAATTAGACGTAAAGATCCTGTTCCATTTTCAAAGCCTAATGCTTTTAGCTATTCTGAGGGTCGTATCGCCTATACACACCTTTATCGTTATCAACTCTTTCCTTTTGTTATGACAAATTCATCTTATGATCACTGGGGTCTTTAAAATGTGGATTTTTTCCCTAAGAAATATTATGTTGACAACATGGGGAAGCTAGTATATGTATTGTAGAATTGAGACGGTTAGTATTTAGAAGTGATCGTTGGGGATTGAGGAAAATTTAGCTTCTACACATGCGCAGATTGGGAAGGTGTAGCCCTTTCAATTTTTTTCAGGGAGAGAGTGGACGCTTCATCATTTGCTCTGCGATGGTCACCTTTAATACGGGCTAGTCGATGTTTGCACACCTTTTATGTTAAGTAAAAGTTAGTAAGTGTTTAAGTTTGCCTCGGTCCAACATTCCCTTATTTTTACCTCATTTTTAGCTAGGGTTTTACCTCATTTTTACAATAATTGACGCAGAAGCGTCTAGTCCGGTCTGAGAGTAATGCGTGATTGCAACTGTGGGTGGCTCTACAGCAGACCGCGACACTATCCTTCTAATACTTCCTGGAATATTTTAAGTAATTCACAATTAGCATTTAAGAATTCCGTATATTGTGTAAAGAATTCTGGAATCTCTGAGACTGTGGCACAGGAGTAAAATGCTTAAAATGCTCCAAAATATTAATTTCACCGAAATAAAAAGTATAACAAAAGACGAAATACTATTTGCACCTGAGAGATTCATTTCTTTTCTGTACCATTTTAATTTTTAAACCTATAGGTAATCGCCATTATTTTATACCTAACTTCCTTTAAATTTACGTAATTTTTGACTTTTGTTGTCCTGAACCAGTTCTTATTTTAAATCCCCTTTAAAATTATTAATAACATGATTGAGTCCGTTATTTCCCTTCAAATATAAAATCTCCAGCCAAATATGAAACATGACATTTTCTCTGCCTGTTTAAAAATATTTTATTCCGGTGAAGAATTTTATGAAATATGAAACATAATATTTCCCACCTGTCTTAATTAAATAATAAACATTAAATGATAATTATCAAAAAAGAAAGGGAGAGAGAGAGAGAGAGGAACCATGTTATTCCGCTACAGCATAGGTGGCAAACTCCGTCAAACTAGAGGCTTGCAATCCGCACAGCTTATTTCACTATGCGAACTTAAACACTTATTAACTTTTATTTAACATAAAAGATGCGCAAGCCTCAGCTCACCCGCCTGAAAAGTACCACAGAGAAAATGATGAAGCGTTCACTCTCTCCGATCTATAGCGCTCGATTCCCTGAAAACCGTTGAAAGCCCTACACCTTCCCAATCTGCGCATGCGCAGAAGCTAAATCTTCCTCAATCCCCAACCGTCACTTCTAAAATACTAACCGTCTCAATTCTACAATACATGTACCAGTTTCCCTGTATTGTCACCCCCATATGCCATAATATTTCTTAAGAAAAAACATCATCAGATGAAAGTGTCCAAACGTAAACAAAAGGAAAGAGTTAATGATGATAAAGGTGTGTATAGGAGATACGGACCTCAGAACAGCTAAAAGCATTAAGCATTGAAAATGGAACAGGATCTTGACGTCTAATTCACAAAGCCCTCGGCGACAGCTAAATGTTTTCTAGAGAAAGGTTTGTGTTTCATGGATCATAATTTTTAATCTTTGTTGCTATGCAAATGAATAGGAAGTTATTTAAGTCAGGAGAAAAGTGCTCTCTTTCTTCATATGACACTGAGGCTGTTTAAATCTTTGAGCGCTATATAGCAGCCTATGATAATCCGTAAAACGTCTATAAAACCCGCGACTGTTTTAGTGCTGCTGAAAGTGTTACGTACTCATCGTACGTCACGCCATGCTCAGAAAGAGGGCGTCTCCTAAACAACAGAACGCTTTCAGGAATTTATTTTATAGGTCATGAGGAAAATTTAAGCTACAAATGAGCAAACAGTAATCTTGAGTAATCATAACATAACGTCATCGATCAACAACATCACTACAATCCTTCGCTGCTCTGCTTTAAGAGCATAGTATAACTAGGACTTGATATGGCCCAGCCATTCCCTAGTGTTAAAATGAAACCAGAAACTCTGTAAGAAACCAAAAAGCTTAAAACTTATTGGAAGTTTTCATATCGAAGACGGAGCTTAAGACTACTAAAGAGACATTACACCAATAAAATGTTGAGTGAAATTGTAGTTTCATGCGAGCTTTTCAACCTGTTTTATGTTCAATTACAAAGTCCCCCATCCTTTCGTTTGATACTGAAGTAGTGCAGAATATAATTTCTCACAAAAGAACATTTCTGTGGGCACCAAGAGTCCAGTAGTCCATTTTTGAGAGATGGTGATGCATCATGAGTAAAAAATAATGCGTTTGTTTGTTCGTAGACCTGTAAGTATATAAATATTTTATTTGGTTATCCTGCCAGTAAATGGAGATAAAAATAGCTCGTTTGAAGACTGTCAGAATATGCTGTTAGTTATTGTATAATATTCTTTTATGAAATTAAAACAGGAAACGAGTTACTGGACACTGGCCTAATAACTGAAGTCTATTTAGCACTTCTGTAATCAGTATATGGATTCATTATTTGTGCAAGATAGGAGAAACCCTTACTACCCAAAAATAGCATTAAAAAAGGTACATTTCCAATATTTAGGTTCACTAAATGGCCCAATAATGTTTAATTTAAAATGTATTGGACACTCAAATTGGAGATATTGGTTCAAACATCTAAATGGATGGTGGGTGAGTGATGGATACAGACAGTAAATCTCAAAGATCCTTCTTAATGAGTAGCTATACAAGAAGGATTAATCGGCAAGACATTAGAAATTTTCATTACGGAAATAATTCATACATATACGATTATTCTCTTTGGTAATCGACTTCACAAAAATGTTAGTGTTTGCGGTTTGATATGAATAAATGCCATTGAATTAGGGTTGCAAACCAACAGTTAATGATATGACCTCGTAGTCATTTTTTTATTTGGTTTATTTACGGACGCTCTTTAACATCTCAGATCACCAGAGCTCCATTCAAATCAGGTCGTGAAAAGGTCAACAAATTTTGCTCAGAGGCCTTTTCTTTCAGGCTTGAGGTTCTTTATCGTGCCGTAAATGTACGACACGGGACCCATGGCTTTACTTCCCTTCCGAAGGAAGTCATACTTAAGATTTTTACGGCCGAAAAAATCGATGGACTCTGGCCATGAATGAACCCGGATCTTGGATTTAGAAGGAAAGTATGAATACCACTATACCACTAGAACCGACATGCAAGAAGATGATAAGAAGGACTGAAATTTATATTCACGCAGAGATAACGGCCAGAGCAAGTTTCAATAACAGTACATTCTACAATCACAGTATCTCTATCGACAGGCTTTCAGAAGTAATTGACTTGACCAAATGTAAGCATTCGGTGTGTGTTAAGTCTTGGTGATTGGTTAACTGAAAGTTTTGTTTAACAAGTAACAAATATAGAAAATTAAAAAATGCATCCACAAAGAAAACAACCATAAACGCACTTTCAACACTGTCTTCAGCATTATCATAACCCTGACCTTAAGCAACTTGGATGGAACTCTTCCATTGTTTATTTTGCACTTTCTCAAACACTTCAACTTATTGTTGTTCACTTTCTTCTTTCATTATCTTATAATCATGACAGAAATACGATTGACTCGAGACTTAAGGCTCGCAATTTCAACCAGCGAAGAAATCGATGGATTTTTCAAAACGTAAAAATACAGAGCGGTTTTAAATGACGGGGCTTGTGTCCTAGATTTACAGCACATTAAAGAAACAGATGTGTGACAAAATTATCTGAATTTTAATTCCAAGTTATATCTTACTATCCTATTAGATGGAAGTGCCCGGCCAGGACCGATGGATTTTTTCGAGGCGTAAAAATCCTAAGTATGGCTTCCTTCGGATGGGAAGTAAAGCCGTGGGTCCCGTGTCGTACATTTACGGCACGAAAAAGAACCTCAAGCCTGAAAGAGAGGCCTCTGTCGGCCGTTTCACGCCCTGAGTTGATGGGACGCTGATGACCTGAGCTGTTAAAGAGCGTCCATATATATATATATATATATATATATATATATTATAAAGAAGAAGATGGAAGTGGAGCCAGTGGGCTTACCACCTGTAGCCTGCCCACAGGAAAGATTCACTTTGGTATGTGAACTATCAGGACTGGACCAAATGCCCTTCATGGGTTGTATTGCCAATAAACATTTTTGAAGAATCGTGAACTATCTAAATAAATTTTTTACTCCTAAATTCTCCCACATTTATTTTCTCGTTTTATACAACTTTGCAGAAATAACTTCGGAGCAAGTGGTTTGGTTCGTCTTGAAATGCAATTCTTACTCGCCGTTGAGGAAATTAGTATCAAAAATGGAAGACTATTTTGTAAATATGTGATCTCTAAGTCATGCTGATTGGTACATCTTCGCCCAATAAAAACAAACATTAATTAAATTATGTTCATGTTAAGATTCCAATACAACATCATCCATAAGACTTGTTCCTCTTTAATGGCGACTAAGAGACTAATGCTTAAGGGAGAATATGCCTGAAAAGAAACACAGGCTACATAAGGAAGAGACTTTCAGAAACTTTTAACTCTTAAGCACCACAGTCAATCACACTAGCGAGTCGGATAATATACATAATAGTCACGTTTTTTGTTTACGACCAGCTGAGTTCCATAAACAAGAAGCACGATTTATTTGTACCATTGGAGTAACGAGATGTTGGTAAGTGTTGAATGAATGGTGTTTAACGCCCGTTTTTAATACTGAGGCACCACAGGCGGTGAACACTGGTGATATATGAAATATATTAGGTAAGGATTTTTTTTAAAGAAAGAAACGTTCCAGGCATAAGTTTAGGGTACCTCCCCGGCATTTGCCAGTTATAAAGACTGAGGAAAACCTGAAAAAAAAAAAAACTCGGTTAACGACCTCGGCCATCCATGGCGGTTGTTGGCAAGTGTGCAAAGGTTCAGATTCTAAACTCAGTGATCCATTCTCCGATAGATATGCAAAAGGACCTATGACATTGTTAAGGTGTAGTACGCTTTATAATTAGAAAGGTGTGTAGAAGCAAAAGAAGCGCTGATTTAGTAGTGTTTTTACAAATATACGAGAATAGGTCCATAATGTTCATTATCTGGTGTAATACCTTTTCTGTTAAGTAAATAATTGTGTTGATGAATAAATAAAGATTGTTTAATAAAAACGAATATTGCCGCTATTTTTTATCACATCTCGTATACTGTGATGGTTGAGACAATTTGAGTATATGGCTCTAGTTACTCTATAAGAAAATCAAGAAAATATGAAATTACCCATTATTATCAGAGATTAAATGTTTACAATCAGGAGTTGGCACGAAGTTAAGAATGCTCCAATACTGCACGTTATCCGAGATACTTTCTTGATAGCTGGTTGCCACAAGAACTGTTCGGATTGTTCCGTTCATGATGCCGTCATACGTGTCACGACCATGGACAGGGAAAAGGTAGAACGGAGCGGCAGGATGAGAATGGAAGGCGGAAATGCCTGAACGGAACAAACTGAGGAGTTCTACTTCTCTTAGCTAACTCCATGGAACGGGATGGGATTCGACATGCACACTTCATTGCACATGAAATAGCGTCAAAAATAGCTCCTTTTGTCGGCAGCTAGAGGTAGGAGTATGTGGCTCCAATTGTGTGCTCCATTCTTTCGCCAATATCTCCCTTTCCTCCTTTCATTCGCTTCCTCCTCGCACCCTTCACTGCCCTTCGCCCATGCACTCCTCCCCATTTTCCGAGTTAAGTGAAAGAATCTGTAGCAATGATAAAATAAAAAAAGGAGAAAAGGAATAAAGTATGGTAGGTAGAAGACTATAGAAGAATATGGCGGTAAAGGGGCAGAGGAGTTCGGGGTATGCTTTTAACGGAGTTCTAAAGCGAAAATCTTCTACCAATGTTGGTGCTAGTGACAGGAAACTGTAGCAAGACAGCAGAAAGGAGCCATGGTAATGGTGCGTGGAGGGGGAGGTAAGTGTGACAGATGGGAGGATATAGAGAAAGAAGTAAACTCATCTCCACCAAGAATTTCAATTTGTACTCTGGGATATTTCGAAACAGAGAGAGGGGAGGGGGTTGGAATGAGAGATACAGGAGAACTTATTCTATCAACGAAGCCACACACAAAAACCGATGTGTGCAAGATATCTCACATTAAAACAAAGAATACGGCCATCGTGAAAAAATGAAAAACTGCGTGGCGGAAGTACTAAAAATCTGCTAAGTTTAGCGGTATTTTACACGGCTAATGTAGGTGATTTTAATGATGAATGTTCGCTTGAGAACAGTGTGGTAGCATAGGCAAGTAAATGTTTTCTTCAAAACTAGCTGGCTGACGTTCATTAGCAGTTTTCCCTTTTAAGTTGTTCCAAAACTTCTTGAATTTATTTCGCATTTCAGAGCTCGGAGTAAATAATGGCTGCAATTTTACAAAAGTAACGGGAGGAATGTCTTCTCAGCATTGTAACAACCGCCTCAATGTTTACAGCTACTACTTACTTAACTGAAATAGAAGCAAGTGCGGGAAGAGATTAGAGCATTTTAATTTATGTTTCTCTTGTACTTCGTACTCAGCTATAGCGGTCAGAAGAGGAAATTAAAAAGCATTTTCTATTTATCTCAATTCTGTTATTCCATATATTTCAAAAGATTCAATCCCTTTCAGCATCAAACTAAGAAATCGAACTGCTTCAGGAAAGCTTAAATACTCCCATTATTAATGATATTACCGCAGCATTAACTAAAAATGTATTTAGCAACCACACTGCAGATCATAAACTATTAGAAAATGAGCAAATCAAATTTACATAAAATGCATTGCGCCTAGAACCTATTAATATAGTGTAAACACCTAAAGCTTACTGACAAGATAAAGTTAAACTGTGTGGGTGTTTTTTAAAACATTTTAAATGCAACCATGTTTATGAACCGAGCCCTTGATACCATCCTTAAATTCACTAATTTAGAGAAATAACAGAAAGCTTTGAGTTACATCCTGTATTTAAGAATGATCATATGTCAATGCTCATATTAGATTAATATTTCACAATTGCTATCTTCACGACGATTGTACGCTCATGACCTGAGATGTTAAAGAGCGTTCATAAATAAACCAAAACAATGATTATTTTCATAAATATAAAATATGTGCAATGTTAAGAATGCAGTTTAATATATGCTGAAATAATTTGTCATTTTATTTTAAAACAGTAGAAACAAAATGAAACGCTAGAGCACTTTTTTAAATTTCGGTTCCGAATTCATACCTATTCCTAAAGGTCCGATTTCCCTAATTTTCAGAAACTCTTGTTCCTATTTTATTTCAATGTTAGATATATACCGAATTTTATTATAAAGAAACAAATATCCTTGCAGATAAACCGATTTTTAAATTTTAGATTTCGGCAAATCTCATGCTTCTAATTTTTTTGATTTTCATAAATTATTTTTATTATTTTATTTATATTTTATATTCCGAGTTTCGTTACGAAAAAACCAATCTTGTTCCCGCTAGAGTAGTTTCAAATTTTGGGGTTGAGGTAAATTCCCATATCTAATAATTCGATTTTCAGAAACTATTATTTCTATTTTGTTTCAGTGGTCTATACAATATCGTAGAGGAAAAATCAAACATTGCGGCCGATAGAACGATTTTTAAATTTAGTTTTGACCCCAATCTTTAAATTTCGGTTTTTAGCTATACCCCATTCCCAATGTCTCGATTTTTCTGATTTTCAGAAACTTTTTTGTTAATTTATTTAATTGGTATGTATCAAGTTTAGTTGCGAAAAATCAAATATTAGTGTCGCTAGAGCGGGTCTTATATGTTGGGTTTCAAGTAAATTCCCATTCCTAACGATCTGATAACAATTATTTTCAGGAACTATTTTTTTATTATTATTTTATTTCAATGTCTCATACCCAGATTCCTTTAAAATATTTAAAATACGGCCGTTAGAGGGATTTTTAAATTTCTTTTAAAACTTTTCACTTTAGGTTAATCCTCATCTCCAATGATCTACTTTTTCTGGTTAACGAATTTAACGAATTATTTGCTAATTGGTGGTTATGTGCAGAGTTTCGTTGAGAAAAAATAAAATTTTCGACCGCTAGAGCGTTAAAAAAAAAAAAAAAAAAAGACACACAAACAAAATAGGCACCTACATATTTTTTTTTTTTTCGCTGTCATTTCTATGCATAGTAGGTATGATCGATTTTTCAAAAACTGTCTCTATAGGATTTCTATGTTGCACCTGATGTAGGTTTTTGCGGCTATTATCTGTAAAGGACTTAGCTTATATGCAAATCAATGTCTCGGTAAAAACTTGTGACGTACTTTTGACTGGGAGAGGTGAGAAAAACCGTTAGGCAGAGCCTCTTACCCATAAGTGCCATTGTGGTCACGTAGCCTCTGTCATGTGCATTCCCAGGAAAGTTTGCCTTGCGTTTCATAGAGATTGATTGTTGTCTTACAAGGTAGAACAAAATATTTTACAAAAATGTTAGATACTTATACCGAAACAGTACATTAGTGTGTGTGTGAAAGACACAGTGTTCTTCTTCCCACAGAAGAACTCTAATTGTTCGAAATATAGGGATTACAAGTGTGACGTTCTCTTAGTGTTTTATCCTTGTCTGCTTTTGAAATTACTGTTAATTTCTTACATTGTTAAGAGTGTTACTTTATTTTTATTTTTCTTATATATAATATATATTGAGTAAAAACTTGTAGGTTTTTATTTCACTATCAAACAATATTACATTTTACGCACCAATGTTTTTGTGCAGACACTATCCAGCTGCGATAATAAATCTATTGTAGTAAGCTATTGAATTGCAGTGAAGTTTCATGTGAACTTGTGAAGTAGTTGCTTATTTTGTTTTGTGATAATTGATAATTGAATGTACAGGAAATTAACCTGTACAAAACTTTACGAGGGTAGGTCCATAAGTTTCCGACCTCGCCGAGAAGGATTATCGCCTTCACAAAATCCTTATCTGGTGCCATACCTTGTCTATTAAGTAAATAATCGAAGCTGTAGCTTCCGCTCCGCTATGTTCAGTTGTTCACATATACTTGCATAAAGAAAGCTATGTGTGGAAAATTGTGACATGTTCAAAATGGAGTTTCGAGTTGTTATTAAGTTCTCCAAAAAAGAAGGATTTATCCCAAATGAACTTAAACAGCGATTTAACTGTGTATCACCCTCATATTCTATTACAAACGAATGGGCCAAACTTTTTCGAATGGGTCGAGAAATCATTGAAGACAAAGAGCGTGCAGATCGGCCTTTGGTGGTGCTCACTCCTGAAAACATCGCTCTTGCGGAAGGAGAAATTATGGAAGAACGGGGGCTCAAAGTTATACAAATAGCAGTAAGGTTAGGCCTTTCTGAAACAACAATCCTTTGAATTATTCATGAACATTTAAACATGAAAAAGGTTAGTGCAATATGGATGATAAGACTTCTTTCCTCAATCCAAAAGCAGCAAGAGTCATATGTTGCCAGACATTTTTGGAGCCCTGCCGTGGCACCGAGAAAGAAGTTCTACAAACCATTGTTACAGAAGATAAAACTATGATCCTCTACTGTGATCCCTTGTCCAAAAGAGAATCAATGGAGTGGCGTGAACCTGGCGAAGCACTGCCTCTGAAAACTAGGGTCACTCAGTCAACCAAGAAGATCACGGCCACAATCTTTTGGGACTGTGAAGGAATACTCTTCATTGACTTCAAGGAGGGGAACACCACAGTAAATTGGGAGTACTATGCTGGCCTATTGCACAGACTACGTACTTCCATCAAAGAGAAAAGCGAGGAAAGCTGAGTGGTGGTGTGCGCCTGTGCACAGAGCTCTTTTTGCAAAGGAAGCTGTGAAGAAATGTGGCTTCAAGGAGATCTACCCTATCAAGGAGATCTGGTTATCAGTGATGATTTTCTCTTCTCAAAACTCAAGAGTGGGCTTCGAGGAAGGAAATTTAAGTGTGACGAAGAAGTGATGGATGCTGTTTATGCCGATTTTGCAGACAAGACTTCTGACTATTTTGGAGGGGGGGGGATTGAAATGTTAATTCAAAGATGTTAGAAGTGTATAGCAATAAAGAGCAACTATACTGAAATTTGAAACATAATTTTTGTGTTTATCATATCTAGAAAATGGTTAGACCGGAAACATAAATACCTACCTTCGTACTCCATGTGCACATGTCGAGAAGAAAGCATAAAGATAAAATGATAATCCATAACAAATGGTAGAGTATAAAAGAAAAGCATTACTTATAGGGGTCAGTATGTAGCACTAAATTCATATTGCCACCTTGTTATTCAATCGTGTGTCAGTCGGCATCACTACCTTACTGACTATAGCGTATTTAAAATTCCTTCTAAAAAATGAAAGTCTGCATTTAAATAACTTATGTGGCATATTCAAAACATAAAGTGTTTATTTATTTAATCAATGGTAAAGAATAAGGAGTGCCGAAACCTCAGATCATTACATCTTGAGGTATAGGGTAATTTTAATATAAACAACAAATTGTTCAAACAGTAAATTATGGAATCATCATTATTTATTTCTGTCTAGGACCGACGATGTTTCAGAATTGCTACATAAAAATAATTTCCACTCCATGCTTATATATAATAGCACAGCACAGCACAGCAGTCAATGAAAGCTACAGATGTACATTTCTCAACCCTCTTCTTTACTTGTGCCTTCTCTTGAATAAGGGCTTCGACTGGAAATATTATTTGCTTTTTATTGTGTGTGTTTTTTTTTATTTTGAAAGTGTTGAACGCCTTTTATTTGTGTTTTAATGTTATTCATGAAGTTTATTTTATTTGTCTCAATTTGATATATGTGAATACATTCAACCGCCTTTGCTTAGAGTTCTGTTAGCAACAGAAAAATGTAAATGATTGATATTACGCTGCAACATACTGCAAGTATACAGTTTATATAAAACCAAAGAGAGTGAACAACTCTATAAAACATTAATTTATTTAATAGGTTTAATAACATTTTAGACGTCATACATAAAAATATAAAATTATTTAGGTTGTATTTTCAACGAGGATATAAACACACTTGGAGAGACATTAAAGTTATTTTTAATCATTCAATGAACAAAAGAGGTTTCAATTAAACAATGCATTTAAATAATTACTCTGAGATCATGATTTTATATAAATTGGTTTTCATTGGTATAAAAGCTATAGGAATATTAACATATTGCAAATGGCAAGGTATTTTGGCTAAATACTCACCGACACAGTTGACGGGAAGTACATTTACAGCGAAATTACTGGGATGTTGAAACCACTAGAAACTAATTTAATGACGATCCTAATGTAACCAAACAGCCCACATATAGAGCCAATATAATTAGAAACATCCAGTACAAGGGAGACGAACAAATATTTGAACAGCAAGGGTTTATTAGCTATGTATCTACGCATATGGAGAAACAAGAAAGGGGATTAATAAGCAATTTCCTCCTTTAATATATATTTTGATATGAGTAGAAGCTTCTACTTTTAGAAAACTTTTATTCCATGTTAACGATTAGGAATTCAGAACATCTTACATGAGATTCGAATATGCTAATTTACAACTAATTGGAAACGCGACACAGGACTTTACTGATATCAACGTTCAATTATTGAAATAAAAATAAAATCTACAATACTCCGTTCCGGCACCTTGTTGCCTATATCAGGAAGTATATTTCCAAAGTTTATCATTTATAAATGAGTTAATTTTCACAGTACACAATAATTTTAGAGATGATAAGTTAAAATAAAGCACTAAATCAATTAAACAATTCACTATATTAATTAAAATTACAATATACTGGGAGCGCCCCATTATCTGTGGCGTTCCTCTCCTTGAAGTCTATGAAGCGAATTCCTTCACAGTCCCAAAAGATTTTGCCCATGATCATCTTGGTTGACTGAGTGGCTTTGGCCTTTGCTTGGCCAGGTTTACGCCACTCCATGAATTCTCTTTCAGAGAAGAGATCATAGTAGAGGACCATAGTTTCATAACAATAGTTTGCAGAGCTTCTCTCTCATTGCTACAGCAGAGCTGAAAAAATGCCTGACAGCAGATAACTCGTTGCTGCTTTTGGATTGAGGAAAGAAGTCTAGACATCATCATGCACTAACCATATCTATGTTTAAGAACTGTTGTTTTAGAAAGGCCCAACCTTTTTCGTATTTCTGTAACTTTGAGCAGCTAGTCTTGCATAATTTTTCCTTACACAAGAGCGATGTTTTCAGGAGTAGACGCCTACAAGGGCCGACCTGCGCCTCCTTGTCTTCAATGCTTTCTTGGCCCATTCGAAAAAGTTTGGCCCATTCTGTTACGCTATAATATGAGGGGGGTGATTCCCAATATATACCGTCGGATCGCTGTTTAATTTCATTTGGAGTTAGTCTTTCTTTTGTGAAGAACCTCTTAACAGCTCGATACTCCATTTTAAATATGTCACAATCTTGTACACATATCCATCTTTATGCCACTATATGTGAACAACTGAACATAGCGGAGAAGTTACAGCTGTAATTATTTATTTAACACATAAAGTGTGACACCAGATAAGGCTTTTATGAAGGCGATAACCCTTTTCGGCGAAGCCGGAAACTTATGCAGCTACCCTCGTAGGTACGAAGCAAATATTAATCCTGTTACTTAACTGAGAAATTCATCTGTACTTTTACCTGAATCTAAAAGAGTAGAGAGATAATTTGGAAATTGAAAACATCTTTGAAAATGACCTACCCTGAGTCTATAGTATTTCGCATTAGAGGTTTATATTTATGAAATGAACACGTTCTTTATAAGAGAGAACGTATCTCTCAAGACAAAAAATAATCAAGGAACAGACATTTAAAATAATTATTTCGAAAATGAAAAACACTTTCTAGTTCAAGAAAGACTTGGGCCAATTTTGTTCACCAAACAGTATTAATCATTAATTCGGCCGATTTCCAGTTTGAGCACAGCTTAAGTTCGTATTTTAATCATCTCTGCTAGGTAAATATAGATGAATGCCGCAATGTGGTATTCAGATGTATGTTTTTAAGTTTCAGATTTTTAATGAATGATATGTTACAAAATTGTAGAAGATAAGTATTTAAGGATAAATTCTACGACCGATGCTTATAAAATTAACTTACTTTATTGAAATACTAAATTTAATTCTTGTACAGTCCATTGCTGGTAGAACGGCGCCATTTTTATTACATGTTTAATGTCATTCAGGTAAATATTTAAATTTATGCTCTAATGATACTTATATTTGGTAAAAACTATTTAACATGTAAAATGTTTTTACATAGTCTCTGCAGGCTCAGCACTTTTGCTTAGATTTTTTCACTTTTAACAGTGAAATTACTAATACCGTGTATGATAGATTGTGTCGTTGGCCATTTTTACATTATATTTATTATATACCCTTTATAGTATCCGCTCTTATCAATTATTTTAATTCGGATCATGAACAAAGAAACTAAGGATTCTATATTTTTTTTTTTTTTGAATTTGTTTATTTACCGACGTCTTTAACATCTCAGATCATCAGCGTCCCATTCAAATCAGGGCGTGAAACGGCGGACAAATTTTGCTCAGGGGTCTCTTCTTTCAGGCTTGATGATGTTTATTGTGCCGTAAATGTACGACACGGGACCCACGGCTTTACTTACTTCTGAAGGAAGCCATATTTAGGATTTTTACGCCCGGTAAAATCAGTCAACTCTGGCCGGGATCGAACTCGAGATCTTGGATCTACCGGGCAACAACTAGATCACTAGTTCAGTAGGACCGACATGTTCTTTTAATCTTTTAAAGATTGTAATATACCAAACTGAACCCACAAATATTACCGATGAAATGAAATTTAATATTATTGATTCGGAGGTGTCAATTTGTGATAGAACACGAATTCCCAGTTTATTTTCAAAGAATGTTCGGTACCGGAAATGTACGTTTATAAATCAAAGCTAGTAGCATAAAAGCATATTTCAAAATTTTCAGTATTTCCACTTAAAATGACTCGCGTGGAGCCATAAAATCGCTTGAAAAGTAATACTTTGGAGAGAAAAAAAATTATTCTGTTCACAGTTTGTTATATAAGAACCAAACTGGAAACATTAACAATATGAGCGTTATAATACTAAAAAAAGATATTTTAAAACGTCGTATAATTACAGAAAGAACACAAAATTTACTGTGAATATATTTAAAGAAAAATTAAACAAATGTTCACAGTAGCAACCAAGCTTACAGAATGCATTATTTTGGGGATGGGGAGCTTATCTTTCGACTAAAAAGTTATCCACATAACAAGTATGAGTTTCTCGAATGTTTCAACAGTTGTAACAAAACTGAGTATAAAGCAATTTATTAAAGAAAGACTATTGAAAGTGATGCACGTACAAATACAAACAACTTCTCCTTTTTGGCTCTGAAATAACTTGTATTCAAAATTAAGATTTGACATTTGTCATAATATATAAGAATTTTAAGTACATTTTTACATATTTAAACCGAGGAATACGCTGAAATAAGGAACACTGATACGCATAAATAAAGTATCCTTTTTAATATAAAATTACGTATTCAATTTCATTTTCATTAACAGTAAACTTGCTTGTAATCAGAGTGAGCAATTTTTGCTCCAATTTCTTAATTTAGGATGAAAATCGAAAAGAAAATAAATTATTTAATTACTTCTAACATTTTTGTAAAGAGAAGTTGCAGATTCCGACATTTTTAATGCTATCATAATCAGTTGGTAAACATTTTTATAAAACATTTCTTTTCACATGTATCAAGTTAAACAGCAGTGTAATACAGAGATATTGTTAATACTCTGTAATGTTTCCGTCACCATACGAATCTCCCAATTGATCTCCAGTTATCTTATCTATTAAATAACATCTGTGTGTGGCACTGCGATCTCTCAGAAACAAAAGGGACACAAACTGCATTCAAACAATAATAGTTGCAGCAGTGCAATCTAGAGTTGAAATTGAATTTCAATCATGAGAATAACATTTTACATGAACATATGCTACTGTAGAACTACAAATTTCATAGAAAGGCCAGTTAAAGCAGGAGTTTTCCTGAATACTATGTTTACATTTCCAGGAATTGTTCTGCTACAATAATTAGACTATTTTAGTTTCCATTATTAATTTTGTCATGTTAGAAATTACTTTATTAAAAATACTGATAAATTTATGAGCCTCGGAGGCAACAGAGGCCACATAGACTACAAAGAAGTCCTTTAAGCGCCGACATAAGCAATATGATTTGAATTTTATGTATGCTAATAGGGAATAATGCCAAAGTTCTTCCGTGCCCTTTAACTGCTAGAGAATCACACACATAGTCATCTGTCGATAAAAAAATATGTCATTATCAGCTTCGAATTCATACATAACAATCAACCAATCGAATGATAGCAAACTTGAGCAACTAAAATACATATTATAATTATGAAACTCTGTCAATCAATAATTGCTTTTTTAAATGTAAGATAGAAAGACTAATAACAAACACAGGATTCTTTTTAACAGGAGACCCGTGAAGCACGATTAAGATTTCTATCTGTAATCAAACGAAATGAGGTCATCTACATCATGCATTAACATTTTATAACCGTACATTATTTAACATTCTTATATCAGTAGTAAATGCTGGGAGAGTTTTAAATAATAAAGGCGTTATACAAGAAGTTCGTCGGCGCTCTTTACTGCAAAGACCTGTATGCTGGAGAACCGTCGAGTCTAGGCAACTTAAAACATAATTGGAAAGAGGTTGCTCTATTGGAAATAAATAATGTGTATATATATATTATTTATTTACCTCGTCCCTTTGCTGGCTCATATCCTGGCCAACGCCCTAAATGTAAAACCTGTAAGCTAATTATGCCGCGCTATTCATTCCACAGTCGTAATTTATCCAGAAAATTTAACATTTCTTCATTTACTACCTGTTTTTCTAAGAACGTCGTATATATGTTATGTTGTAAACTTTGCAAAGCATTTTATATTGGTTTAACTTCTACTGTTGTTTCGCTGCGTATGAACAATCATAGACGATCTGTTAAAGTCAAGTTTTCCTTGCCGGTTGCCCAACATGCCTTATCTCACTGCAAGGATTTTTGATGATGCTTTTAATTTAACATTTATTGATGTGTTATCAATACAATGATCTGAAAGTTTACTCAATAGATAGAGAAATGACAGCTATATTTAAACATAAAGCGCGTATATCAACGGGTTTAACTCTTTCGTATTCATTTTTCCCCCACACACTCTTATTGCTAGCCTAGTATCATCTGTTTCCATGCATAACATTACCTTCGATACTCAATATTTACTTTTATCAGCGTCACTTGTAATCTTGCCATAGAAGAACTCCAGTAGTTCGAAATATAGCGATTTCAAGTGTGATTTTCTCTTAGTGTTTTATCCTTTTCTGCTTTTATAATTACTGTTAATTTGTTATATCATGTGTGTGTGTGTTTTAGATGTCTATTTAATTTGCATTAATCAGTTTATGAATTAAATACAGTGAATATAGCACACTCATAGAAATACAGAACCTCTTTATATTGCCGGGCCGCGGATCGCGCTTATGCGTGTTTTCAGTTCTAAAACTCTCACATGAGAGTTGTTATTGTAACATGCGCTATAATTACTAACCTTGTTATAATTGATGTTGAAAATGATGTCCATTTGCATTCAGATATTCCTGGCATCTTCGGATGAAATTTTCATTTACGCGCATTTCTCCGTTAGATTTTTTATTTTTTTTAATGCTTCTTGGGTTTAGCGTTTAGCGATTCCGTTGTCCTACACTTATTAACCAGATATCTAACAGTTTCACTAACAGGAACTGGAATACCAGGAAATTTCTCCTGAAATTGTCTGCATGATTCGGTTTTTACGTATGTATCGCACATACAAATTCTTTGTTCAGGCATGAATTAATCGGTAGGCATTTCAGTGCACTAATAAGAACAATCTAACACACAACACAAGATGTCTAAACTTTCACTTTTGAGATGCACAATAAACAAATTCTAGTCCTTACAGCTCGATAGAAGGCAACAACTGACACATATAAAACAGCTGAAAAACGTAGCCTTGAGTGGGTCATTCACCACTAGGTGCGCAACTGGAAACTGGAATAATATCGAGGTCAGTGCAGTGCAAGCGAACTGAGTCTATATGAGACTTAGATGCGACTTAAGAGCCCGGCTATGAATGGAACGCATGGCGTAACAACCAAAGCATTCCAAATATAGCTGTAAACCAAAGTTTACAGAAAATGAGTTATTTCAGTTAATGTATTATCACTGATAATTATGATATAAATGTATATATCAAACTGTGCCAGTAATAAATACATGCCAAACTATCGAATTCCGAAAAATATAAACAAAGATATATATAACTAAAATTTTACAAGAAAATAGCCGTTCCCTCCCTATAATGTGGCTGAAAATCATATGCGAAACGAGCCATATTGCAGTCGTAGAAATGAAATCCTTAAGAACTGAAGAATGCAGTGAAGATATCTGCCCATTATAGAATTTCTATTTTCAGTGAGTCATTCATTATTTTCCCTTTTTCCTTTCCTATCAAAATATAATTATTTTAGTGAATTACCTAGATTTCTAGGGTCGCGTATAAACATATTCAAGCGTTCGAAAACAAGTTCAATAAGGTATAGTAATAAACTTACTCTAAAAAAAAAGATGTTTATTATTGTTAGTAACTCATAGCACCGCCACGGCTGGCCGAGGTCTTTAAGGCGAGGGCTCGTGAGCGGGAGGTCTGGGGTTCGAATCCCGCCAGGACCGTCCTACCTGGCTGAGGTTTTTTCCAGGTTTTCCTCAGTCCTCATAAATGGTAAATGCCGGGGAGGTACTCTAAATTTAGTCCTGGAACGTTTCCTTTCTTAAAAAAGTAATTTCTCAACATATCATTTCGTCTAATGCATCATTGCCCACCGCCTGTGGTGCCTCAGTGGTAACAACGGGCGTTAAAACTATTCAAAAAAAGTAACTCATAGCTAGCTCTATATATTGCCATATCAGCTGTGATTAGTTGACTGCACTTGCATAGGAAGGAGAGTTCTAGAGTGGGAATGAGGCGATGTGTCCTTGACGCGCCTGGTCGAAGTGAAAACAGAATAATAGTAGTAAAAAAACTGAGAAGTAAGAAGATACACCATTGTATTGATACCATATGCGATTTCTAATGTGGCAGGGTATCTCCCCGAACAACGCAGGCAATGCACGTAAATTTTGCCATGACGTGTTTAATAGATGACACTTATTAATGGTTTTGAATTTGTGTGATAATGAATTATTGAAAAGTTTGATCATTTTAATTTCATATACATCTGCAATTACTTGTTTTTTCTTAGACCACGCACTTAATTTCAAACCTATGGTTGCTCATAAACAACTTGGTCTCTTTTAACGGGTCATCGAGAAGACACTACCATCATTATGTAGTCGAAATTTCCCTAGGGAAGCGAATTCGGGTGGCAGCACTAACCGCGCGCCTAGCATATAGTTATTGTGTTCACTTAATCACACACACACTCCAAAGTCCGAACCTTAGCAACGGTAGGTGCTTACTTGCTAAAACCGGTTTCGAAGGAAGAAATGACAGAAATGTTGGACTACCAAGTGCACATCAACCGAGTGCGGAGGTACTTTTCGATGACCTGTTATTATAGTAGAGGTTTGAGAGTTGTATTTTGAACAGCCGGTATCAGAGTAAAGTCTAGAGACGGGGAGCGGGTACATTCCATTTTCAGTAACAGTACAATTAATGTAAGGTAAGTAGTAAAGTGGCGTATATGTGTTACCACAAGGGTAATAAGTCTGCTAGATGCTTTTGACCCTGATTATGTCTCTGTATGTTTACACTTGTAACTCTTATCTCCCGATTAGAAGGGCAGAACATCCACAGTCCGGGGTAGTTTTATCCCAGATCTAGCAATAAAACATTTACATAATGGTTCTCAAGGCATGTGAATAACAATATGCGCTGCGGGGCGTTTTACAACGAACCAGATGCTGGAGATAATAGCTTCATTATGCACAAGATGAGAGGTGTACAGTATTTTAACAGGTACGTATTTAGTTCCTCACAAACTGGGAAAAGCTATATAATCTGTTTATGTTCTTTATCATTTTTATTATTACTTTTTAAAAAGAGCAGCATATCTGCAGTGTAAACAAAATCTCATACATGGACGGTTAGAGGGACGATTCTTCTCCAAAACTACCTTTCCAAAAAGACCTTGGGATGATGCCAAAGAGGCAGACAAATTAGAAAACATGCATTGAGCAAGCTAAAGAGAATTTGAAAACTGTAGAACATTGACAAACGTATTAAAAAGGAAATACTTAGAAAACTGAAATGATAGAGAACCATGGGGAACAAAATCTCTTCATAACTAAGGTATCAACAAGTAATTGTACATATTGCAAGTATACAAAACTATAAAAAAAAACAAATGCACAATGCATTTCAGCAAATACACCTCACATACTCGATTTTTCGTTGTTATTATTATTATTATTATTATTATTATTATTATTATTATTATTATTATTATTATTTTAGTTTCTTTTCTTTGTTAGCTCCTGATCGATTACATTTCCTTGTGCTGTGTTAAGTCAAATCATTGTGTGTAGAAACTCTGCAGAGATTTTATTTTATATTTGCATTACCTTCAATGTTCTTTTTTGTTTAAAGTTGTACTATTAATATAGATACAGTAAGACCGTAAATAGTATACCGGAAATTGTCAACTATATTAGGTACAACACTACTCCAGATGTGTACTGCTGGAGAATATCATGGTAGATGCATTCCTTCTAAATACCCAGCAAATAAGCAATCTGTAAGTGTGGTTCGAGGAATTTGCAGTAATAGACATTCAACAAAATGTCTTCGAAGTAGGCTCAAATGTTCCTATATTGTTACTTGTTACCCCATCCAGCTGAGATCACTGATTGTTGAAGAGTAGAATTTCTGGCTAGAAAAAAATCGTCTAATATCTTACAAAACCGTTCTGCAACAAGCTCTTGTATAGTACGCGATGGTCAACACATTCCAATGAGTCCATGGGCAAAAATAGCACCCCAGCATGAATATTGAGAGTAGAGCACGTATATAGTAGTTCAAAGGTGATAAATTATATTGTTTCTTTACATAAATTAGCATGGTGTAGCACTTATTAAAAAAACTAGATATTGTCAAAAACCTATCTTCTTTGTCTACAAATACTACATTCTATATCAAATTGATATAAGGATGAAGCCCTATGCAGTTTAACTTACTAAAAGTATTTACTAACTTGCCTTGGCTCAAGAGAGAAATTTTGTTAAAGCATATCCCCAAAATTTACTATATCACATTATAATATTTATTACAGCATTATAAATATAAAAAATAAGCAGGTATAATAACAATAGGTCTAGAGTGCAAACTTTATATGATGGAAAGCTGGCTCCGACAGGCGGGAAAAATGTGGCTCGCTAATAATCATGTTCTGTTTGTTAGATGCTTCTATGCTAATCGTTTATTCTAACGATCTCCGCGCTTCTCTTAAGAGTAGATGCTGTCAATCACCAATCAGGATACAATAATAAAATATTTGTATGAATTACAAGTTACTTCCTCTGACGCTGCTAAGTAAACGACTTTTTGCCAACAATACTATGTTAACAAACCCTGAACAATCTCTAGAATGTAAATGCACAGAACATATGACACTCTTACCCGGCATATGCGCTAAAAATATGTTACGAATTGAACTTTTTTGTCTACAAATATTGAAATCTTAAGATCGTAAGATTAAGAGAGGAGTTAACTAAATAATTCCTTCTTATTCACCTAATGTCATTATTAAATTTTTTATAAAAATTTCAAAAATGTTAACTAGTTAGATGCCAATATTAACTATATGCATTTTTACATGATCAATAACTGGGCCCGACGAGCGGGAAGAGTGTAGCTCGCTGATACAATCCTGCCCTGTTTGGTAATTGATTCTCAAGTTATCCTTTTCTACATTTCCTCGATGCTCTTAAGAGATGTTATCAATCACCAATCACGATGCATTAACTATTTAGTTTTTGTATAGAACTAACGACTTTTCCCCAACAATATTATGTTAGCGAACCATATGCTATAGCAGTTTTACTCCATTTTTTATAAATTTACTAATCTCTTGCTGGCATTTGAGAATCACCTTAAAGTTGAGTAAGGAAGGAAATGCAGAACATTTCCATGTATACCAAAAGAAATTTTCAAGGTCAAACGTTGTTAAAAAGGAAAACACCATTTCATTTCTTAGATTACAATATGTATATCTGGAGGTCTTGCTGGAATTATATAATTAGAAAGCATCATAGAATATTATTTATTATTGGCTCTGTTCAAACATATTCATGAGGTTAAAAGGAACATATTGGTACTTTCAAGATTCAATTTAGCAATAACATTAACTTTATTTCCTTTTCGTGTAATTTCTAGAACACCATGGATAACTTCTTGACAGTATCAATGTGCTGATTATTATGTTTTAAACCAATTCGGAAGGGTAGTTAAAAGAATTTAAAATAATATTTTTATTTGAGGGACTTGTATAGTTTTATTACACGTACTCATTGCAACTAACGATTTCCGTACAGCATTCAGCTCGACTATATTGGCAATTTGCACTCCACGCCTTTGTCCGGCATGTGGGACAGACGAACGTGACAGAAGCGAAATGTCGGAACTGAGTACGTGCGGGAAGATTGCCACCCCTTCCCCTCCAAGCATCTACAGGACAGCGCCGCATCGGGGGAAAAGCAAGACGAAACTCACTGTATCTCTGACAGGCATTCGAAGGCACGTAGCCTGTGTTATCCCGCATCATTGATACGCTACTGCCAGAAGCAAATCTGCATTCGCCACTTCATTGCTGACTTCCTTTACATAGTGGCGTCGTGACCGAGAAGTTTGGATGCGAGCAGAATGGCGACACGAAAGCTCTGAGCGCAGATGAAAGCACGTGGAAATATGGACAGGAGCTGGGAATTGTTGATAGACGGATGTATTATTACTCTTTTGGTGTGAGGGGCTTTCTTAAGATGAAAAGCAAGTCACCGGTGATTAAGATCAGTTACAGCATAGAAGTGCGCTGATACCATCTTCACTCTTCTGTGCTCCTTTTTTTCAAGAAGAAAATGCCTTAGATCGCATGTAAATCTCAAGGGCGCGTGAGGTGGGCTGCTTTATGAATAGTTAAGTCACGAATTTGTCACCGGTCAAAAACGTATGAGACCAGCTGAGCTATCAGCTCTTCAGGCATGAGTATATAACAGCTGTGGACAGATGTACCACAAGCCGACACTACAATGGCACTACTCAATATAAGATCTATCAAGATATGGCAGATACCCTTAATTATAATCAATAATAAAAAGTCGTTCATGCTGAGGCTGCGTAAACTAAGCGAATTCCTCACCTAATAGAATAATGTTTATAGAACATGAATATAAAGTCCCATTAGGTCTTATTAATTAATATAATGAAATAAGTTATGGCATTACAATTATGTGGTATTAGGGGGGAAAATTAATTTTCTTGCAACGAATAAGTATTACAAAAGAAAAACACATTTTTAGAATTAGCTTTACTATTGTTACATTAAACCACAAAAATTCATTAAATGAAATGTATGACCGTTGATAAACAAAGATATACTATGTGGGTATTTTTAAACATTTTTAAATGTAACCGTAATTATGAACTGGGCACTTGGTATCATCTTTACATCCACTAAAATATAGAGAAATAACAGACAGTTTCGTGTTATATTCCGTATTAAAGAAAAGTATCGTGTGTAAAACAAAATCCTACTACTATTCAGACACATTTGCAATGTACAAAGCAAATAAAAACAATCGAAAATTACATCGATTTTCATCGGCTTTGAAAAATGTTAGTGCAGTAAAAACATGTAACGCAAACCTTTTCTGAAAGTTATTAACTTGTTACAGAGCACTCGTTACATACAAAAATAATTCTCACACATGTATTAGATTAATATTTCACATTTGCTATCTTCACGACGTAACATATTTATATATGCTGAATTAATTGGGCCTTTTTATTTTAAAACAATATACAGAAAATTAAAAGTCAAAATTCTTTCCGTTTTCAAGTAAATCCCTTCTCCTAATTGTCCATTTTCCCTAATTTTGGTAACTATTTTTCTTATTTTATTTAAATGGCATTTTTAATTTTGTAGTCAAGAAACAAAAATTGGTGCCGCTAGATCAATTTTTATATTTTGAGTTTCAGGTACACTCCCGCCCTAATGGCGCGAATTCCCTGATTTTCACATTCTTTATTCTTTATTTTATTTAAGAGGTATATACACAGTTTTATTGCGAAAAAAAAAACTAATATTAATGCCGATTTTTATGATTCGGGTTTCAGGAAAGCCCCCGTCTTAATAGTTTGATTTCAGTGATTTTCAGATACAATTTTTCACATTTTATTTAAATGGCATGTACCTTTAATTTTTTTTTAATTACAGCAGATAAAGCGATTTTTCAATTTCCTTTCACTCCCACTTGTTTTTCAGGTATATCTCCATTCCTAATGCTCGATTGCCCGGCTTTTCGGTAACAAATTATATAAAATAATTTTAAAGAAACCTTTACAGTTTCGTTGAGATAAAGCAAACATTGCGGCCACTAGGGCATTTTTTAATTTTTAAAAACATATTCGCTTTATAATAACCTCCACCCCTAGTCCAATTTTACAGGTTAACACACTCGACAAATCGTTTATTAATTGATGGTTATATGCCGAGTTTCGTTGAGAAAAAAACATGGCGACCGCGAGAGCGTTGAACACACGTGTACACGCATTGGTGCATTTTTATATTTGGGGGGGGGGGTTGGTGCCTAGCAGGTACAATCGATGGAGAGATTACTCAAAACGAAAAATTCTATTAGTACAATCCCAATCTGTACATCTATAACACTGTGCACACACTTGTACATGCCAATATTGGAAAGGTGAAATTATATTTCATTTCAGTGCCTCCTTCTGGGTACTTAATTTTTTAAGTTCGGTTTATATTTACATTTATTTATATAATTTAAGAATAACAATACGCACTAAACGTACATTCAGAAACGTGACAGAAAATATTATATACCCTAAACCTATACATTTCACATTAAATGAAACTTTGAAACCTGAAGGGATTTACTAAAATATCTCATAGGTACACAAATCATATTCAAGTATAAATTTAAGGCCAGGTCTGTTGGATAACCTCAGAGTTACATACTTTGTCGGTCCTGGTGGTGTAGTGGTAACCATACTTGCCTCCTAAACCCAAGATCGCGGGTTCAAACCCGGACAGGATCGATGAAGTTTTACGGGCGTAAAAATCCTAAATATGGCTTCCTTCGGAAAGGAAGTGGGTCCCGTGTCGTACATTTACGGCATAGCAAAGAAAAAGAGGCCTCTGAATAAAACTTGTCGGCCGTTTTACGCTTGAATTGAATGGGACGCTGTTGACTAGAGATATTAAAGAGCGTCCGTAAATAAACCATCAATCAGAGTTACATTCAGTTAGTTACGTTGTAGATAAACGACACTTGGCCCAAATCAAACTCCACAATTAAATTAACAATGATTACTTATAGGAATAAACAGAAATTACAAAAGGGCATCTTTCGCTTAAAAAATGTGTTTAATATGTGCAAACATTTGTTGATTTATAGTAGATATCTGATTCAGCTAATATATTCATTAAGCTGAAAGAGTTTATATTTTTGATATATATCAAAACTATAATTAAATTGTTTTATCGATACATTCCCTGTAATTTTTAGTTTTAATAGCGCTTAACGCCCGTTTTTACTGCTAAGGCACCACAGGCATAAGATGAAATGATAAAGGGAGAGGATTTCTTATATATGGAAGAAAGTGCTCCAGGCTTAAATTTATGTTACCTCACCATATTTACTATTTATGACAAAGGAAAACCAGGAAAATGGCTCTGGCGGGAATAGAACCACAGACTTCCCCTCACGAGTCTGTGCCTCAACAACCTCAGCCACCTGTGGCCGATATTTGTAGTTAATTCAAACTTCTGAAAGTTACACAACATTAAACAACTTAAATGAAAAGAAATGAATAACTAAGACAGAATAAAGAATATGTTTTCAACATACAGCCCCAGTTTGCTGATATTTAATTATATGCTGAAGTCATCACAGCAAAGAAACATATATCTCTAAATGTGCGAGAAAAACGCTGACGCCCGTTTTATTTCTCTTTGTTTTTATATGAAAGAGCAAATAGTGACATGGGAATTGTGTTTCACTGAAGTTTAAACGTTCATTTCTGCCTGTCTCATCCTACCAGAGTTCGGGCATGGTGATAGAACTCTGGGAAATCCGTATTGACTGCATCAGGGAAATGCATACCATGAATCCATTAGAGATTCGAGTCAGATTACTATAGATAGACCAGAACCCTGAGAAAATCAATATTTGCCCGAGTTCCGCATGCAGGTGAGGTTAAAAGAGATGCTTCCTTCCGAGCAGTATTAAAAGGCTTTCTAGTTGACTCCCCAGTTTTTCTGCGCGAATTATTATATGAGAAGTAATATTTCAGTGCTCAATATTTTCTTCGTGTTTTAATGTATATTTTGCTGCCTTGCGGATGATTAATGTGGATGCAATTTTAATTCCCATCCATTGCTAATTTCAAAACCAAATAGCAATTTGGTGCTGTCCAAAGGCAGGTAGGGAAAATATGAAACTGAAAACTGATCTGCTTTTAATATGTTAAATAACATTTAATATAGTGTTTTTTCTTATACTTAATAATTCTTCAAAACGTTCTTTTTCTCCACTGCAACATGAGACAATTATTCAAAAGTGGTCACGATGGGAAACCTGTAATTCGTTTTACATAAATTTCCAAGCACATACAAGGGTAATTTGAAAAGTTTGTGGCTTTTAAATAAATGGCGGTAGCAGACTAAATACTTCTGGACGCACTGTAAAGGGACATTATTTTATTGACAATTTGGCAAGTTTCCGATGATAGAAACAAACATATTTTGGTCTCGGTGTTTCGGAAAAGGATTTAATTCAACAACATAGTCTTAGGATTGACTTCTTCAATGAATAAAAGCTAAAAGCTAACAAAAACGTGTAATAAAATGTACAAATCCTTACGGAAAGGTATGCCTTTGTATGCAACGCTAAACTGCTTTCGTACTAAAGCATGGTCATGCAACCTGCAAAGAAGATCCGCTTGGGTACTGGAAAACAACGACTGTAGAAATCTCATTTTTTTGTAGGACCATGTTTCCGAAATTGAGCTTGGGCCTCTCAAATAAATGGACATAAATTCCAACTGAAGCTTTAGGTACGCAAAAAACCATTATGTAATGAGCCACCACTTTTATATATTGTGGGTCAACGCAACTTGGGCCAGTCCTGATTCACTACTACACCTGAGTAATAACAGCTCTTAAGTAATATAACTTTAATGATTCCTTTCCTCTTGAAAAGGCGAGTTAATTTTGATACCAGCGAAACTTACGACTGCAATGTTTTAGAATACGATGAAGATATTCCTTCTTTATGACTACCTTATAAGGAATTAGAGAATAAGGAAACATTATAGGATCTGGATAAAGTATTGGCGCCACGGGTGGCCGAGGTCGTTAAGGCGCGGACTCGTGAGCGGGAGTTTTGGGGTTCGAATCCCGCCTAGACCGTCCTTCTTGACTGAGGTTTTTACCAGGTTTTCCTCAGTCCTCATAAATGGCAAATGTCGGGGGAGGTACTCTAAACTTAGGTCTAGAACGTTTCCTTCCTTAAAGAAACTCTTCCCAATATATCATTTCATCTCATGTATCGTCAGTGTCCGCTGCCTCAGTAGTAAAAACGGACGTTATTAAAAAAAATCAAGTACAAGCAAACATTTCACAAAAAAATAAGATCGGACTATTTAAGCCTCTTTTCATCTTGACATAGAACAATCTAAAGAAGAATTGGTTCCATAATGACCGGGTTAACTTTAGAATATTGCTACATCAGATCAACACAATTAGCCGGTCAAACTTCCATTTGTTTCCAAAGTTCTAAATGGCAAAGGTTTTTCACTGATAGAACACAGTTAACGACGACCTTCAAGAAACAGGACTCCAGGACTTAAAAGGACATAAAAGATACTTTATGCAATATTTCACCTTTAGACTGTGAACTTTAGAATATTCAACAACCCACTCCAACACCCAGAAAGGTTCTCCTTGAAAAAGATCATGTTTTAAACTTTAGATCTGTATTTGTTGATTTAGGTGGTTTTAGCAGTTTCGTCCTAGAGCTTCAATCATCTTCCTCTCACTGGTAATTAACTTCTTTATTTACTTTCCTATTGTCTGTTTCTTTTGCTGCCACGTTTTGTTTGCACTGCACATCATTTATATTTCATAAACTAAAATATTTAACTTTTATATAATGTCGGGGTTTAATGCCTGTACTGCTTTTTAAGAATTAAAGTATTCGTAATTCTGATGTTTTATTTGATATTGACCTAAAGCTCCATACGCCTAATCTAATGGTTCATCGACAAGTTCCTCTGCATTCGAGAAATGTGTGCTAAACAGGAAAAACATTTCTGACATTCCTTCCTTCTAAATCGATTTTTAGCAGATAATTCGCCTACTCTTGCTAAGGTTTGGACTGTGTAGTGTGTGTTTGTCTTGGTGATTAAGTGGACACAATAACTATAATCTCGGCGCGCAGTCAGTGCTGCCATCGAATTCTCAGCTCCACAATGGCTGCGGAGCGACTTCTCAATGACTGTTTATAATGTTTATCGCATTACAGACATTTATCATTAATATTTTTATTATATATAGTGTTCAGATGTGTAATGACTACTTACAGCAGGATGGTTTTCTTCCACGAAGATCGTGTCAGTTGTAAATAAGTATTTAAAGGTCAAACAGACCTACTAATTAAGCTTCTTCTTTTAAAATTCATCTTAAATCTAATCTATTAAAATTATTGGACACCAATGATATTGAAACTTGACATCACTCTGTCAACTATGAATTCTAAAATCTATTAAGATATTCGACAGAACATCAAGGAGGTGATCCTGATTCGCCTTCCAACATGGCGAACCGTGAGCAAGTATGCCTTAGTACAACTGACAAATGTCAATCATTTAAATATGGCTATGATAACTGTCATCGGTTTGTAAATCAAAAAGGAAAACGTGCACTGAAAGCAAGTAGAACCCTATTATAAAATGGCAGGCGCGTAAAGAGGTGCACTATTGCGCAGTTTAGCTAACAAATATAGATGCATAAGAGCACATTTTATTTTAAATAATGTTCTAATCCCTGCGAGTCGAGACGGATAAAAAAAAAATTATGTCGAGTTTTCAATACTGTTAGTACAACAGACGGTAGCCGAGTCTTTTCTGTTTGTTGATATAACACTTAGGAAAGAGTCGACAAATTCCCCGTTTAAGTTCTTTACTTTTCACCATAAAAGAGTATACAGTATACAGCTAACTAGTTTTCAGAATTAATGTAATTCATAGGCAACTATAGGCCAATACACTTGCCAAACCGATGTTGCCTAAAGTACATCGTAGCGAACCTTTTTAGGAAAACAGCAACAGGCACATTACATTATTTTAGTAAGGGTATTTACGTGCTATTTTCAAAAGAGCTCACCTGCAAGCTTTACTAATAATACCTAGAAACGAGTTATTTACTTCCGCACTTTGAATTCAATTTGATTCCGCTTCTATAAAGCCGAAAATTCCTGTCTGTAATGGTTATTTTCATTGCTCGCGCTTAGCATCTCTTGCAACATTAAAATATTTACATTTATACATTGCACCTGCATGAATGACACGCCTCTGCTACAAACATTGGGAGGTCTGTAAACGCAGTAGAACATGCTGTGTTATGTTTCCTGTATCTGTGAAAGACAGTTTAACAACAAAAGCTTAGTGTTTACAGTGTGCCATACGGGGAAATCTGGTCGTGGTGCTCTGTGCGGAATTAATACCTAGCTTACAGCAAGCTATAAGTGTCGTTAACAAATATTATTTCCCGTGTAGTGCCTATCTTTAGTATACGGTCATTTCCAACGCTTACGGCATATTTTATGGCTGTTTTCTTGTTTGGAAACAGGACGTCGACAAAGTGAATCCTAGATTAGAGTGTGTACTGCAGACAGAGATTGGGAGTAGTGTGTGAATTGGTAACTGCACAAAAGGCAGGAATGAAATAAGATTACTATGATGTTAAATCCGTTGCCGATACATATTGGCTGCAAAAAGCGACGGTTTAGCCAGTTTCAATCTGATCACCGGAATTCGGTTGAGCTACTTTGTTATATGATGTGAAGATCAGTTGTAGAACAGTGGCAAAACCCGAAAAAAAAACCCAGTCATGTGGACTTCGCTCGCAACAACTTACAGTGCTGGGTTTCAGCCCTGGTCGCCTCGTTGGTTGTCAAGCGATCTACATTATTGCCACTTCGCTGCATATATATATATCTATATATATATATATATATATATATATGAATGTATTATATAAATACAAGCATATAACTGAAGTATTTATTTTAATATTAAATACAAGGCATTCAAACTAGAAACATTCAGTGTTATAACATTTTTATATCATTCCGGTATTACCAACATTGTTTGAATACAAAATATGATTATTAATGTATTTAAGAGAATACAAAGTACATCGTTTGTTTGATTTGGTTTATTTACGACGCTCTTTAACATCACAGGTCATTAGCGTCCCATTCAAATCAGGGTGTGAAACGGTCGATAAATTTTGCTCAGAGACCCCTTCTTTCAGACTTGAGGTTCTTTATCGTGCCGTAAATGTACGACATGAGACCCACAGCTTTACTTCCCTTCCCAAGGAAGCCATACTTAGGACTTTTACGCCCGAAAAAATCCACCGACCCTGGCCAGGTTTGAACCCGCGATCTTGGGTTTAGAATACAAATATGGACCGATATACAAAGTACAAACTGTAAATGCTTTTAACTACACTTTTTAATTTTTACATTTCTCATGATGGTTTCAAATTCAGACATTAGTAAAATTAGTAATATTACACAAATTTGTTTTCAAAAGTCACAAAGTGTTCCTTGTATTAAGTCGTTCAGATGTTCATTCGATTAGTTGACTTTAAATACGGCTGCAAGTACGATAATGAATTCTGGAGATTTTAGCAAACAGAAAAGATAGTGCAACCAACAGAAAGAGCGCCATTAGAATTGTCGCCAGAGAAATTACAAGAAACAATATGTGTTGCATAAGTAACCATCTTGGCAATCTTGCAACCATGCCAGATTTAAAAATAGCTGATTCCACCATTGCATATGCCCAAGTGTATTCAATGGCTTCTTTCATGCAAGAAATTACATTTATAAATCAATTATTTAGTAGCAGTTGTAAATATAACTAATAATAAAAGACAAAATTTTAATCTGCAATTTTACATTGTGTTTAAAAACCACTGCTATGATATTGGTAGCGTTACCCAGAGATTTTGGTACATTTTTCCATGCTCCTGCTAGTGAGAAAAGCGTGAACTATTCTTTTAAAATAAGTCTTAAATAAAGTCCAATTATAATTATTAATTTATTTATACAATTTAACGTATAACTAAAACAGTGTAAGATACACATGTTAAAAGTGATTTCATTTTGTGAGCAATAATTGAAATAGTAACTAGTAATTTAATCCTTTTAATTACTAATTAATGTAATATATATCTAAATATATGTATAAGACGTTTTACATCTTTATTACCTATTATAATGCTTTTTGAGCATAAATTCCAATGTATATTTTAAGGTACTATTATTACCAAATAATTGTTCGAAATGCTGTCACAGCTGCCGTTTTTATCTGTAAATATCTTTTTTTATTGAGATATCGTTAACTCTGTTCTTTCATATATAGTATCATTATCACCGCCATGGGTGACGCGGACTCCTGAGCGGGAGATCTAGGATTCGAATCTCACCACGATCGTCTTCCCTGATTGAGGTTTTTCCTTAAGTTCCTCAAACGTCATAAATGGCAAATGCCTGGAAGGTACCCTAAACTTAGGCCTGGAACGTTTCCTTCCTAACAAAAGCCTTTCCCAATATATTGCATCTCATATATCATCAGTGTTCACTGCCTATGGTGCCTAGTAAAAACGGGCGTTAAATACTATTAAAAATAGTAATTATATATGTAGAGAGTGATACGCAATGCATAAAGAAACCACGATCTGTATTAAAGCCGACGCAACAAATGGTAGATTTGGCGTATATTGATGAATATATCACACTTTTGGTCGATATTATCCATCAAATAGAAGCCAGGATTCTCTCCTTGTGTGAAATCCATGTCATTAGTTTTGGTTGCATTAAGGAATTAGAAAAAAAGGTGCTGTCAGGAATGTTGCTCGAATATATGGGAAATTTAAGTGTTTTGTCATGAAACTACCCCATATAATCTATGATGTACTAAATGAATTGGTGGTGAGTGTTCCAAGGGGTTCACTACAGGTAATGGGGAATATTTTAGAATGTCCCTAGGTTGCTGATGCAAGTTACAGCGTACAAACTGATCCAATAATTGCCACAAATTTCTGTATTGCAAACTTCAGAATAAAATAGTGATTTACTTTAATAACAATTAAAAATATTTCACTTTGATAGCTACAAAATAATAATAAAGCTTACCGTGTCACTATTTCATCAGGGTTAATTTTTTTCGATTACTAATTCACCCAACACAAATGTGATTTCATTTAGTTTCACTGTTACGTGATTTGTGTTTCATGCGTTTTGCTAACCTTAGTTACAAGTAAAATAAAATGTGTTAGTTCTTTTCCCCTCCAATTTTCTAGCGCCATTTTCCTGTCTGCTATTAATACCCTAGTCTCTATTTAGGTGTCTAAAATATAAGCTTTCTGTTCTTTTAAGTATGAGGTTTACTTAATACTTACGTGAAAAATAGCATTTGAACCTACAAGTGCACTATGTATGAAGAATATTCTACTTGGAAAATTTCTTGTTGTACACACATCAACTGCATAGTAACGGCGAAACAAACAGTTTAACTACTGTATTAATAATCTCCACCCGTCATTTTGTAATTATGATGAAAGTTAATGCTGTAATCGGCTTTCTGGTTATGTGTTCATGGACGATGCGTGTCAAAATGAACGGCATTAGCATTATATGGATTTCCAGCCACAATTCCTAAAGCGGAAAATGTTTGTTTCTTATGTCCAGGAAAATTAGAGAATAATATCTAAAATAGTAAATGGACCTCAGTTCCTATGAACTCTCAACTAAGCTAACGCATCAATAGCTTTCTACACTTTACATAGTTATTTTCAATGCCTTCTTTATAAAGGTATATTCTCGTTTTAGAAATGTATACATTTCATATGCAAGGATTTTCTATTAATTTACCGATACATTTTGGCTGCGTACAATGTAATAATATGCATCGTCGACAACACCGTGATTTATCTGTTTTGAGCGGGTTCTTATGGTAAATGCGTATCTTCAAACCATTGTGGATGACTTATGCACAAAGCGACTCATCCAAAATGTCTAGGTCAGCCATTATGAGAAGTTATAGAGTTTACAGGCTCAAACATTGTCTTTTGATCTTATTCGTTTGCGCCGGGCATTATAATATTTATTATTATTATTATTATCATCATCATCATCATCATCATTGTTATACTGTTGAAATGAGCGCATATAAAATTATGCCAGGAAAGGAGAGTTGTGACTTAGAGGTCATTTATTCCGCCATCACGGCTCCGAGTTACAGTATAACTACGCAACGCTCTATTTGATTTGTTACACCAATTGCATGTACGAGGATAGATCCATAAGTTTCCGGCCTAACCATTTTCTAGGTAAGATAAAGACAAAATATACATTTCCCTTTTCAATATAGTTACTCTATATTACAATACACTTCTCACATCTTTGAATTAACATTTCAACCCCCCCCCTCCAAATAGTCAGAAGTCGTCTGCAAAATGGGCATAAACAGCATCGATCACTTATTCGTCATACTTAAATTTCCTTTCTCGAAGGTCCTTCTTGAGTTTTGAGGAGGGGAAATAGTCACTGGGAACTAGATCTGGGCTGTAGGGTATGTTTGATCTCCTTGAAGCCACATTTCTTCACAGCATCCTTTGCAACCAGAACTGTGTGCAGTGCAGTGCACTGAGTTGTCGTAAAGAAGACGCACAACGCCACTCAGCTTTCCTCGCCTTTTCTCTTTGATGGGAGCACGTAGTCTGTACAGTAGACCAGCATAGTACTCCCCATTTACTATGATGTCCTCTTCTTGAAATCAATGAAGAGTATTCCTTCAAGGTCCAAAAAGATTGTGGCCATGAACTTCTTGATTGACAAGAGTGACCTTGGCCTTTAGATGCGGTGCTTCGACAGGTTTATGCCACTCCATTGTTTTTCTTTTGGGCAAGGGATGATAGTAGAGGGCCATAGTTTCATCTCCTGTAACAATGGTGTGCAGAATTTCTCTCTCTCTCTCTCTCTCTCTCTCTCTCTCTCGTTGCCAAGGCAGAGCTTCAAATATACCTGACAACAGATGACTCGTTGCTGCTTTTGGACTAAGAAAAGAAGTCTAGGCACCCATCTTGTACTAACCTTATTCATGTTTAAATGTTCATGAATAATTCGAAGGGCTGTTATTTAGAAAGCCCCAACCTTGCTGCTATTTCTGTAACTTTGAGTCGCCGGTCTTCCATAATTTCGCCTTCCACAAGAGCGATGTTTTCAGGAGTGAGCACCTCCAAGGGCCGACCTGTACGCTCTTCGTCTTTAATGCTTTCTCAACCCATTCCTAAAAGTTTGGTCCATTCTTTTATGGCAGAATATGGCGGGATACTTCCCCATATACACCGTACAATTGCTGTTTAATTTCATTTGGATTAATCCTTTTTTGTGAAGAACTTAATATCAGCACGAAACTCCATTTTAAACATGTCACAATCTTCTACACATAGCCTTCTTTAGGTAACTATATTCGAACAACTGAATACAGCGGGGCGGAAGTTACAGTAGCAATTATTTACTTAATCACAGACAAGGTATGACACCAGATAAAGATTTTCTGAAGGCGGGACCGGAAACTTAAGGTCCTACCCTCGTACCTACCGGTCAAATGAGACGCTAAAAGTACAGTAAGTAAACAGAAAAGTAAATATAATACGATTCTTACTCAACACTCCGAGATGTGATACTGTTAACGCCTTCTTAATCTTGCAGTAGTTGCATTACAATTGGGAATGGACGCAGCCTCCAGGAGTAACTTATTTCCACTGGTCAGAGCTGGGGATCCGGCAATCAATCACTGTCCAGCGCCTACCGGAGATCGAATTTTGTGATACAAGAAGCTCGAGAAATGCAAAGGGAGGGTTACATTACAAACAAACATCCTCACGCGCACATGACCTTTAACCTTTTTCGCCTTTCTTGTTGCGCTAGGAGTCAGGGCATTCTTAAGTACAGCCTTTTCTAAATTGCTTTCTGCTAAAGTAACATGCATGGAAAATAGGAAGTGCATTTAGTACTTGGAAGCTAGCACGAAGACGACAGAAACATGTTATTTCAATTAATGCAGCACTTATGAGCAGGAATGTTAATATATTAACAAATAAATAAATACAAAGTAAATAAAATGAATAAAACTTTAGTGAAAAATATACACTTAATAAACAGAAAAAAATAGTATGTAAATTTTTACAATAAATTCAGAGGATATTCACTAGATATTTTTTAATACATTCGCTATACAGTTGAATAAAAATACTGTTTTACAACCATAAGGATGTAGAAAACAATTCGCAAATTAATGGCGATTTGTGACTTAAATTTCAATAAACCACCAATAAATTCAAAATTAATTTTATTATTCAAAATAACTGTTATCGGTATTAATACATTTTTGCCATTTGTATCACTTTATGCCCTTTCCATAAACACCAAAGCTTCAGAAGACGATGAAAATTATAATGCGATCTCGATTTCCTCTTTGTTATTCAAAAAATTGTCCACGTATTTTAATAAGTGGAAGTCGGGTGGCGAAATATTGGATGAGGTTAAACTTTCATACCCCAGTCCATTCAACTTCTGGAGTGTTCTTTGTGAGATGTGTTGCCGCACATTATCATTGAAGAAGATTAGATCCCTTTGTCTAGACTAGTGCTGGCTGTTTTCCTTGCAACATCTAATGTATTTAGCCAGTCAGATTCTTAACAGTACTTTTCGATGTAATATTTTCGCCACAATGCAGATCACAGGGCATTAAACTAGCCGCAGATAGCCATACAGTCACCATAGCCTTCCTCTGGGTAATTTTGGTTTTACGAACGATTTTGATGCTACATCGAGATTCTTCAGCCCCTGTGTCGATTGTTTGCTGCTGCCGCAGACATCATCACAGATACTGTCCAAAAATATATTATTTTTGTTGCATAAAGGCAGTGAGGAACAGACTTCAATCCTAAGTCATTTCTAATACTCTATTAATTCATTGGAAACCATTTAACACGCATTTTTCATTTACTTTCTTCGAGTGATCACAGATGTAGATGCATGTTCTTAAAAGTATAGCTGCTAGTGGAAATATAGATTATTTGCCTTAATATCATAAATGTTTTAATATTCACACTTTAATGAGTAATTTAGCAATTTCTCTGCTGCCTTACTTCAGTTCGTAAATTTTTGTATCGTCTTCAATTTAGGGTGGCCCGTGCAATATAAGATATATGTTATTAAATAGGATAGATCAGAAAGCGGAAGCCCTAAGTTTGTATGTGAAAATCTTGCAATATTTAGAGTTTAGCTAGCAATTGCATCTGAACATTGAGAACAACACAACAGACTCTGGAACTCAAGTTGAAATTCTGGCAGCATAGGTAAGTTAATAATTCAGCATATTCAAATTGAAAGCTTTTGCCAAGTATCAGTGAATAATAGACTATGTTGTACAGGGCTGTTAAAGACACCAACCAGTCTCTTTTAGGCTACTTGCCTGAATCCATTTTATTTTGATATTCATTAGTTAAGATAAAAAAATTGTGGGTTATTCGAACTTTACTGCTATTCATTTGAAACTAATAAGCACAAAAGCGGAGCGTATTTCCATCGGTATAATCATTTGATTTAGTTCTGAGAGTTAGCTGTGGAGTGAGAGAGGGAAAGAGTAAGGCTATAGCTCGGCGTAGTTATATATCACTATGTTTAAAATACGCGGTTATGTTAGTTCCTAAACCACTAGTAGGTTTCACAATATCGTACTATCAAAGCCAATACCACTCAAGGTAAGGTAATGACATCATTGAAACTGATTCGTGATAAAAGTTCAAATAAATTTGCCATCCGATGTAAGTTAACACGGACAAAAAGGAAATAATAAGTATTTTGGAGATGTGATTTGTTTGACAAATATGTGAAAGAAAAGAATGATTTTCAGGATCAACACCAAAATAATTCTGGGTTTAAATAATGTATTTAATTCTCAATTGTTACTTTGTTTGTAAAAATTGGATTTTATTAACTATTTCCATTCTAGATTTTAAATACAGACATTGTTTAAGTATGGCATAAACTGAACGGTGCTGAAACAGCACATTTAACCATAATGATTAGTTTTTCCTTAGTTAAACGAAATCTATATGCAGGCACAGATATGCGGCGAACTCCATGGTAACTATATGTAGCTCTTATTATTACTGCATAAAACTTTGGAGTTTATTCTTTCTTTGAAACTTTAATACGACAAATAAATTGGTGTTGCATATAAAAAAGTGTCTTAGGAGCTTAACACCGTTTAGGTTAATTGACAGTCAAGGGTTATAAGGGTTACCAGTCTCTTATGCTAGGCATCGTTGCTTCATTATTTACTTCATTCATTATTTACTTCTTTAGACAGAAAGAATATTGTCTGAAGATGTAATGGTGCAAAAATATGCTGAAATGATACTGTAAGCAATTTGGGTTCTTCCAAACCTAACCTTCCCAGTGAGGATTTTGCATTTTTGTAACCAGAAAGTGCAAAGGGAGCTGAAATTTTGTAGAATGAAAAATATATGGAATCATTGTGTGTTGACCAATCAACGTTCGCTAACGAAAGCTTAACTCCATGATGACTTTGAAGAGTTCTTTATCAGTATATTTACACTCCTCTGACCTATTGGGACATTTTTGATCATGTATAGCTGATATGTAGCCTATTACTGCCTGTATGTCCACATACAATTATAGCAAATAAACCATTACAGAAAAAAGTAAAGCGTCTCACATTTAGCCTGTTAGTTTCAAGATAGAGTAAAATAGTACTTGCAGCCTTGAACACTGAGCGCAGATTATTTTAAAGGACGCTATGCCTGAAGTGAAAATATGGCCAACACCTGAGAACGTACCCAGCACGGCCGAGAGCCCATACATACTAAATTTCTATACTTCCCTGAAGGTACATAATGTACACTGTTGGTACAGTCTAAAGGGAGAGGACATCACAGGCTTTTCCCATAAATAATGGCTCTGCTAATTATTCTTCCTAATTAACGACAACGGGACGTACACACCCACCCCACCCCGCCCACACGATTCGTTATATCCCACTCACAAGCCGATCCTTAATACAAACATGAGAAACCTGCAAGGGGTAGAAGGTAAGTTTACCCAAGCATTTATCACATCTGCAACTATTGTTCCAGCTTCCACAGGGTTATTTAGTTCCTCATTTATTCACGTGCAAACTCTTCCGAAATGCCATGAGCTACAGAACATAATCTATTAATAAGAGTGACTGTGTTGGTTAAGGTGGTGTGTTCCCTTTATTCCTTTATCCTCTGTTGAGAGTGAAAGCAAAAATGTGCAAAGAGGAAACTAGCATATGGAAGGTTTTATTTGAGAGTAAACACGCGGCGTTTGCAAATGGTTTTGATCTGTCATCTCTTTGCCTCGCCGCAGATTACATTTCGCGGTTCATAAATGTAGCACAGTGAATGTATGTAACGGAGAACAACTCTTGGCTTTTCAATCTGAAAAGCACTGAATATTCAAAAGGTATCACAAACTTGCTTGTTCTTCGCTATCTTCTTCCTCCTTTTCTTTTCATCTGTATATTCCGCTTCTTTGTTATATTTTCTTTATTCTCGTTCTCCTCTTGCTCTTCCTTTTAATACTAAAGGAACCTCATAAGCAATTTCATTGGCTAAATATCCAAACCTTTGTAAGTCAATTATTCAGAAGTAGTAAGGGCCTTTGAAACAATTTAGGGCGAAACATGTTTATTTTATGTTTTTTTCTTCTTCTTCTTTTACGCTTCTTCAAGACATCCTGACTTATTACAGCAAACAAAGTCAAAATGTATGTTATTCTTTCACAGCATCACCGTACTATAATTTAAATATTAATTACTGCAGCAATAGTGACGTTTGCACCTTGAATAAACCAATCATATTTAAAATTACCTACTATTTTAGAAAGCCTGTACACACTATTATATCCATTTGAAGCAAATAACATATTTATAATTAGATTTTACTTTAGAAACAATAGCAATGTGGTTCAGGTTATAAAATCCACTTGCCCAACTCAGTTTAATTAACATTTTACTTGTTTCGCACTGAGCCCTAAATAGCGAATGCCACGTAAGGAGGAATGTTAATTATTTCCATTTAGCCTATTTCTTGGCAAAAAAAAAAAAAATCGAAAAGGGGTTTTAAAAGTTACATCAAATTAATTTTTTTCTTTACACTAGTGTGCAAAAAGGTGATTTACAGGATTTGCAAACTAGGGCTGATAATACAGAATTGTTAAGTAAAGATAGTTATCCGAAATTGTTATATAAATAAGGGTGATATGTTACTGTGAAAGGTTCACAGTAACCTTTCTTCTGAAAATACATGTCTAAAATAAAACTTGTTTAAGAGTAACATTTTCCCTATAAAATGCATATATTCTACTTTCAAGATAGATTCTAAACCGACAAAATATTTGTGTGTTATTTATTTAATGCAAAAGGTATTTGAAATTACTTTACAATAGCGCATTTTACAATTATCCCGCAATCTATGGGCCCGTCCATTCATAGGACAATTGATTGATACTAGTACGTCATGCAGACGCTAGGGCGGTTGTAAGCAAGCAGAATGCGTAGCGAAAGGACAGTAGTCGTTCGTTGTCAAGTAGAGAAAGACGTGGACAAGATAGAAGGGGGCAGTAGTGGACAAAGATGGACTGCATGGATTTTGGGGAAGGAAGGCGTCAAAACTGCAGAAATTCAGAGACGTTTAACTACCGTATGTGTTAAGCAGCTCTTGCACAGAAGACAGAAGATCATTCAATTCAGGGTCTGAAAGAGTCCCCTTTTTCACGCTTGAGATTCTTTTTCGTGCCGTAAATGTACGACACGGGACACGTGGCTATACCGCCCTTCCGAAGGAAGCCATACTTAGGATTTTTGTGCCCGAAAAGCATCGAAAGAAATAAAATGAACCCTAAACATCGATTTTGAATGTAGTATGCAATATTACAATGAAAATGAATACATCCAGCGAGTATTTCTTTAGAAAGAAATTGTTATAATGCATTTTACTTGTAGCTCCCCCTAATATTTGCTCGGTATATAATATTTTAAGTAGTGGTGTCCAAATTCAGTGTATTAGAGTTCTTCCATTCACCGTTAGATAGTAGTAGCGTAGCCCATTTAGATGCGCGAACTGAGAAATAGGCGGAATACATTACACTATATGAGAATGAAGATGAAAATAGAACGATGGCAGACTGAGGGGCAAAGAATTCACATACTATAGTACATGCCATTAAAGCATATATATATAACCGAAAATTACGCAAATGCAATAGCTAATATTACTTCTGTTTGATAGACACACATCACTGTCTACATCGCCACGGGTGGCCGAAGTCGTTAAGGCGCGGACTCATGAGCGGAAGGTCTGGGGTTCGAATCCCGCCAAAACCGTCCTCCCTGACTAAGGTTTTTTTCAGGTTTTCCTCAGTTCTCATAAATGGCAAATGCCGGGGAGGTACCCTAAACTTAGGCCTGGAACGTTTCCTTCCTAAAAAAAAATCCTTTTCTAATATATTTAGTTTCATGTATCATCAGTGTCCACCGCCTGTGGTGCCTCAGTAGTAAAAACGGACGTTAAACAGTATTCAGAAAAAATATCCTCGCCTACTGGGAATAAAGTTACAAAGTTATCGTACCTATGAGGTATGAAGCCGGAAATAAGGCTGCCTTTATTAATTTAATTAAAAGCCTGCAGAGTTATATTTATAAAGGCATTATATTTGATAAGGATAATTATTATGTATAGGTATAAGAAATGTTTTAGAGATAGGTATCAGAAATAGAAATAATTTGTAACTTGTAACTTACAAAACGGTTTTGTATACATTTTGTAGTTAAGATGTTAGAGAGAGACAGAGAGTATACCTGACTCCACTCACTGACCGCTCCTTAGACAAGGCTGAAGAAAGGGTAAACTATCTTTTGTTAGGTCACGAACCCTCTACCCAGGAAATACTTAGTAGTTGACAATAAGAGAAACATGTGGCCGTAACGGGACAGTATTTAACAAAGTGAGACTTAGCAATATTTTAAGAGAAAATGAAAATGTCAGAACGGAGACGAAAATGTTTTATTACAGGAAAGCCGAAAACACGTGCTTAATCTCTAGGAACATTTAGGAATCTACAAACTAAGGAAGGCAAAAGATTATCAATAGAAATCTGAAAGTAAGGAAAGGGCCAAAATTTATGACAGCTTGTTCTGGGAAAATTCAAGTTCGTGGGAAGACGTTAGATCAGGGGGGAAAGAATAATTCTAGCCAATGGTCTTCGGATAAAAGTTAAAGAATCAGGAGAACTTAGATATAAATAAATAATTTTAGGATAACCAATGATGAAAGTACAACACGAAAATAGATAAAATACGAGGGAATTTAATTTAGCGAAAGGCGTGGCGATGTAGTAGAAAAACTAGAGTACAGAAGTCAGAGAGGAATTCACGCATTCGGTAGAGACACAGTCAGAGGCGCATTTCGCACTCAGTAAACGCACTCTCAGTAGACATCCACACACTCATAGATTCACATTCAGATTCAGACATTCATAGATTCAGAGGGAAATTCAGACATCTAGATATTCACTCAGGAAGCCAGTCTAAGTGAGTAGCGAAGTCAGCGGCGAACGGTTAGGAAGTACTTTACATGGGAATAAAATATTTTAAACAAGTCAACCTTGTGTATTTTTGGGCAACACATTTCTCGTTCCCGTGGATCTGTACTGATCCCGAAACACTCCAGTGGACCCTGAGATAAAATTCAACAGAATTGGAGCAAACAACACCATCCAGTGAGCAACCCGGCCGAGACATCGAAACCACAATCAACTACGCCCCCGCACCCTTTAATTTCCTGCTCCAGGTAAAAAATTGTTTCAGAAAGATAGCTATTATCCATATGAATGACAAAACAAGGAAGAAAGTGTGCAATTGATCGCATAAAATAGCAATAGAGATTTTATTTCCCAACAACACACATTATACCCGTATAACTATCTCTGACTTGCTAGAGCTGAAGTTGAATTGCCAAAGAGAAACTGAAACATATGTGCTGTTAAGTGCTACTAAATCAGATCAAAACGATACTAATAACAGACACAAACAAATCGCCGTTGCCGAACAGCTCGAAGGCAAATGATAGAATAGTTACAGCAGAATACATTCAAACAGCATTGAGGCCAACGGGTGCATTATGATTTCTTCTGTATCATTTATTTTACACATAATTATACAAATGTAAAATAAATGCGTCCTGTTTAAACAGCGGATATTTTACTAAAATAAAAACAAAGCTATATTAAAAATACATTCCAAGATAATAGCGCCGTCAACCAATATCTCTAGAGAAATAAAACAAATAACTGGAAACTTTATTTTATTAGTATCTGCTTTTTTAAGACAATCCCATCTTATTTTTGTGTGTTACATTTTTTTCTTCATTTTTCTAAGGAAGCGGGATCAATAGACACATTTAAATAAAAAATACTGCGCAATTTTCTACAAAATATTAAATGACTTGAAGTTGTCAAACCTATAAGAGTTCATTCTATGAAACATATTAAATAGAATTGACAGTTTTAAGCATCCGGTAACAATATAAGAAGAGCGTAGAAGCATTTTTATTTGCAACACTTTATCTCTTTAACCTAATTATTTTCCTGAAATATTTCAGTATCATTTCTAAGTCTCCTGTTCATTTGTAACAAGCGTCAATAGACACCAAAAATTGACTATATCACATAAAAACATTTTCTGTATGATTGATGCAATATTTATCAGCTTCAAAAAAAGTGCATGATACTTTACGTAAAACCAAGTAGACAGAATTAGGAGGTTCTGGAATTTATTTGAAAAGGTTGTCCGAGTTACTTCAAAACGTAAACGAGCGCACAAATGAATATAAACTCAGCTGGCATTCCAACTTAATCGTCGGTCCTGGTGGTGTAGTGGTAATTATACTTGTCTTCTAAACCCAAGATTGCGGGTTCAAGCTCGGCCAGGATCGATGGATTGTTTCGGGCGTAAAAATCCTAAGTATGGCTTCCTTCGGAAGGGAAGTAAAACGTGGGTCCCGTGTCGTACATTTACGGCACGATAAAGAACCTCAACCCTGAAAAAAGAGGCCTCTGAGCAAAATTTGTCGGTCGTTTCACGCCCTGAATTGAATGGGACGTTGATGACCTGACATGTTAAAGAGCGTCCGTAGATAAACCAAATCAACAACAATATTCTGACTTAAAGAGTGAAATAATCGTTTAAATAAAGAACATTAAGCTACCTACTATAGCCGTCACTCAAACAAATGCTTATCTATAGTGAGGTTATTAGTTAGGGCCACCTGAGAACTTATTCCAGTACACTTCTGCGCTCTATTAAACAACCTCGCTGTATTTCACAAAGATGGGGAGAAAATATCTGATCACATCCATAACGCAAATAATATATTTATAACTGACAATCAGTGAAGAAAATTGTTCATGACATTAGGAAGGTAGATGACTCTATGTACAGTGTGTCTATTCTGCGGTTAATGGTGGATAACCCTAAACTGAGCTTTTAGAGACATTTGTTGATTTGTTTTATTTACGGATGCTCTTTAACATCTCAGGTTATCGGCGTTTCATTCAATTCAGGGCGTGAAACTGTCGATATATTTTGCTCAGAGAACTCTTCTTTCAGGCTTGAGAATCTTTTTCGTTCCCGGAATCTACAACATACTTAGGATTTTCACACTCGAAAAAATCCATCCATCCTTGCAGGGATTGAATCCACCATCTTGGGTTTAGGAGGCAAATATGTTTTAGAGATAGGGAATCTGTAGTCAGATGTGCCGATTTTAGATGTAGTGCATTGTAATAAGTAAGCATTATTTCTGCAATTGGTTTTATTCATTTTTTCATAGTCAGTGTAAGTCAATTATAACAGATACTGTATGAAGTGGCGGTCATCAATGAATTTGTAAAATGGCACATGATATTTTAGTATCCTCTCAAATCTTCCCAGGAAATCGGATCCTAACAATGAGTTCTTCTGCCTTTAGGAATTTACATGTTAGGAGCACCAGGATGAACTCTAGGGAACGACACCTAGTGATTACAGAATCTCCTCTGCAAATTAGCAATTATGAAATCTACCTATATAGATGACAGCGAACATCAACTTCAAAGTAAGCAGGCACCCCATCATGTTTCAGCCGTATTCTGTGGTAGATAACAGATCTACATTTACCCAAAGCATTCTAGAAAGCGTAAATACAAAGTTCCATAAAAACGAGGCGAGACAGGAACTAAGGCTATCTTGGAATAGCAGCCAAAAAGTTCTTAGAAAATTGTATATCTGATGGACCGACACAAAATTGACAGAAGAATTTACGCCAGTAAATAAGTAGTAGCAGTTTAAAATATCATCACATGTAAAGTGGATAGCATTCATGAATACAAACTCTGGGAATTATGGTTCAAAAGCACAGCGCTGGTCAATTCATCAGCAAAGGGCAGATCTAGATGTGAGATAGCTTATGTACCTATGTATGGTGTAGCGTTTAAATCTCGCCACACGCTATTCTTAAAAGCATAATTTCAAGTATGATAAAGCCAAAAACATTATTTCACTTTTCAATATAGTTACCCTTTATTGCAATACACTTCTCACATCTTTAAATTAATATTTCAATACCCCGCAAAAATAATCCAAAGTCTTGTCTGCAAAATGGGCATAAACAGCATCCATCACTTCTTCGACACACTTAAATTTCTTCCTCGAAGGTCTTTCTTCAGTTTTAAGAAGGTGAAATAGTCACTGGAAGTTAGGTCTGCGATGTAAGGTGGATGGTCGATCTCCCTAAAGCCACATTTCTACACAACTTCCTTTGTAACAAGAGCTATGTGCACAGGCGCGTTGTTGTGAAGGTCAACACCACCACTCAGCTTTCCTCGCCTTTTCTCTTCGATGGAAGCACGTAGCCTGTGCAGTATGCCAGCATAGTACTCCCCATTTACTGCCGTGTTCCTCTCCTTGAAGTCAATGAAGAGTATTCCTTCACAGTGCCAAAAGATTGTAGCCATGATCTTCTTGGTAGACTGAGTGACCTGGACCTTTAGAGGCTGTGCTTCGTCAGGTTTACCCCACTCAAAAATGCTTGACAGCAGATGACTCGTTGCTGCTTTTGGACTGAGTAAAGAAGTCTAGGTGCCCATCTTGCATTAAACTTATTCATGTTTAAATATTCATGAATGATTTGAAGAACTGTTGTTTCAGAAAGGCCCAACCTTGCTGCTACTTCTGTAACTTTGAGCAGCCGATCTTCATAATTTCTCCTTCCACAAGAGCAATGTTTTTAGGAGTGAGCACCTACAAAGGCCGATTTACACGCTCTTCATCTTCAATGCTTTCTCGACCCATTCGAAAAAGTTTGGCCCATTCTTTTACGGTAAAATACGGGAGGAATGTTTCCCCACATACACCGTCCAACCGCTGTTTAATTTCATTTGTAGTAAGTGCTTCTTTTATGAAGAACTTAATAACTGCTGGATACTTCATTTTGGACATGTCACAATCTTCTACACATATCCTTCTTTATGCAACTATATCTGAACTGAACACAGAGGAGCGGAAGTTACAGCTGCAATTATTTAGGTAACAGATAGGTGAAGGCGATAGTCCTTATCGGCGAGGCCGGAAACTTATGGACCTACCCTCGTACCTTGAGCCTCGTAGGAGCTTATCCACTGCGAGAAATGTCCTCCAAAGTGGATGGCATTCTGTTTGGATACCATTGCCCGTTCATTCACTCTGTTAGGCCGGCGCTGATCCTGCTGTATCCTACAATAAATGAACATTTGCTTGGTCCGGATGACCGTTTATCCCCATATGATACTCTAGTGATACTGGGGTTACATTATGTAAACCGTGTACGGAAACAAAGCAGACAATCAGACAGTTAACGCCATACAAAGATGCCTATGTGTTGTTTAGACAGCTAGCACCACTATACTCTGTATCTGGGCTTTGACACAGATTGGGTGGTCTGCATATCTTCCAGCTGCTACGACCAGAAATTTGTGAAATGCCTTACCTTGATATTTCCGACTATAACTTCTCTAGCCTAAATTCTCTATCATCTGTCTAGTTATAATACCGTTGAAATCACCCAAGATTAAATTATAAATATATTAATTAACACTTTAAGTTATTAAACAATGTTCTACTAAAGATAACTAACTACTATTTAGGCGCAATATTGGAGGGAAAATCTGGGGCTTTACATTATGAATTTCCACTGTGGCATTTTCTCAGATAATGGCAATATTTAGCTTCAAATACTTCCTTCTCGTCACTATTAAGAGAAAAATCTCTTGAACTGTTAGATACGATAAATACAACTATCCGGATAAACAATAAAAATATTAGAAAAACACTTTTGATAGGAAATGATAACTATAAGAGGAAATTCAATGGAGGAGTTTTCTGGAAGATACGTTTTTAGATATGTAGGCCCTGTTTACGGAAATAGTTTTTTTATGAAATGCTATATTGTATACAATACTCTCTCAGTTTCATTTTATACTTTTAGCACCTAAGTGAATGACAGCACTGATTGTTGGTCGGTGGTTGGTGATTGTTGGTTCAGTTTGTTTATATTAGTTTGTGTGCTTTCTAACAGAAAACAACGTGAATTGGAACTCAAGAGAAATAAAATGATAAAGGTTTACTGTAGCGAGCTTTTAAAAAGATAGAAACTAAAAGGAGGTCAAGTCGGGAGAAATATGTAATTAGTAATGGTGTTTTGGTTAGGTTTTTTTATAACTGCCATACGTTGCCAGAATAATTCACATCTAAAGCAAAAATGAACACATTTTAACCATATTATAACAGCCGGATTAGAGAAATGCAATATTCTTATTTATCACAAGTCATGCATGATCTAAAGGGTAAGAAACTAAACAGAAATAACATTGAAAACTGAAGCTGTTCCTGGCTCCCCACCAATTACACAGTAATTCAGGTAATTAATATTTGTAATTTTAAGTCAACAGTTCTACTGATGTGTTGTGCTGTCTGTATGTAGAAAATTTTGATGACAAAATTCATGTATGAAGAATTAAGATTAAATAGTGTTTAAGACTGAGCATAACGTCCATAATGTGTAATTTTTAGTAATATTTAAGAAATAATGAGTAATATAGCAAAGGGTAAAGATGGGCTTGAATCTCACTCTGAATATGAAGGCAGGTGTTGGAAAAGTCAGACAAAACAAGCTAATCCCTTCTGGTATGCAGCAGGCAAAGAATGTTCGGCCCTCTAGCATAGAAACCAGTCATTTTTCGCTAGAGTACGCAATACAGTTGCGCAGTCGCAGGTCATTGACATAATGTGTAAATTTGTTTAAAGTGTGCTGATTGACAAATAGCTGAGCTTGTCGCGTCATCAAAATTGGGTAGCGAATAGGAAGAACCATGGATGATGTAAGCATCAACCTATGAGCACGGTGAAAACAAAACTGGAGGGAATATTTCACGTCCCTTTTAGGGGAGAGCGTTAGTTTTTCTAGAGTATATAAGAACTAGATTTTGCCTCAAAAAGGGGAAATCTCAAATTTCTACGGGCCAAGATAGTGCTACTGCACCGCACGGGCAGTTAAAAGAAGAACGACCTAAGTCCGAAGTACAAGATCCGGGCATCAAAGAGGCTCGGCAATCAATCAACGGGCGAGCTTCATATAGTACCATTGAGGTGTGCGGTGGCAATTTATGTTGTGGTAGACACGTAGGGCGTCATATGCGGTGGCAATTTTCGTAGGCGTTCTATGAGGTGGCAGCTTTGTTGTTGGGCGACTTATGCTGTGGCAATTATATTTTGTTAGGTGTCATATGCGGTGGTAATTCATTTATGGATGATGAGATGAAGTAGATGGGAAGTTGTTGGTTTGGGATGGTCGGCTGGCTACAGAAGTGTTCCTACGGTTCTCTTGTTCCTTGCCTCCGTCTGCTCCAGCTATATGAGACATCAAAATGGGGGATTTTTGGAAGGTAAGAAAACCAATTCACAGGTAGAAGAAAATTTGAATAGGTCCATGTCCCGTGGACAAGTTCGAAAACAATCAAGTCGTTGTAAAAAAAAAAGTTTTATTGATCGTCCATCTTACACTCAGGGGTTAAGATAATTTTAACTATTGTTCTATCGCTATAAGGAACTTTGACTTCCGCCTAAGGTTTACTCCAAGGCGTAATATCGTTAAGGCGATAATTATAAATGTTCACTGTAACTACCAACTTTAACTTTATGTCTTTACACTCCCGTCTCAACTCCCAATAGCAACTTCAACATTTCCACAGTTCACCGCTACTGCCACAACTCTCAACTTCCCTTAATTCTCCATAATCGGAAAGTTTTATGTTGCAGCAGTCGGTCGGTTCGTGGTGGCGGTTTCTAACTTTAATTCAGCTATTTAAAATATTATGCTATGCTGCTATTGGCTGTAGGATATGAATTTGTGTTACGCAATCTTCTGATTGGTATATTTTGTCGCGGTCCCTCTGGCTAGAGGTGGGGTGATAACTTCTATTTGCGCGAAAAAATATACCTTAAAGGTTTCCGTTTCCTGTTTTCCAGAAGCTTGCGTAACAGTATTCCTTGAGGGTGCAACAGTCGAAGTTCCTTTGTACGAGTTACAACTAAACGGTACCCAGCTAGTTTCATGGTCATCGGGGTCCTTGCTGGAAGGAGGGTGTCGGCATTTATGGCCCTCTTCCGCTCCCTTTCTGCACATAAAAGATTTTGGTGCTCGCCAAACTGACAGCCTTGTAAAATTCTAGAAGGAACTAATCTTCAGCTTCTCACTCGAAATGTTATGCCAACCATTATTAATATTACTTTAATATTCTCATAATTTTATATTCACATAGTTAAGGTGACTACCTGGGGATATACGTGGTGTAGAGCTCTACCGCTTCAGGTGAAACAGCACTTTATATTAGCACCATTTGGCGAAAGCAACCAGATTTACGTGTTTGCCATATTTACCTTGTCAGTGATCCGGCGTGAGATATGAGTTCATCTGATTATTCATGTTTTGGGGAATAAACAACCTCTGAACTAAGTCGCGAGGAGTTGTTCATTGATGCATTCCATATCAAATTACCATTTACTCAGCCCCTGGCTAGCTTACAGCTGCCAGAAATTACCAGAAAGTCCTAAAGAGAGAAAGAGAGTCTCATGGAAGTAGAGTTGGTGGTGTGCAGCAGCCATGGTGAAATTACGAATTAAACTAATTCACACAGCTACCATAAAGCTCCATACCTATTTCCCAGCAACATTCCTTCTTCAAAATGTCGTCGAAACGTGGGGCTTGATACAACAAACGTCATCACACGAGGAGTTGTTTATCCCTACATCTCCTCCAACAACCTTCTAACAAACAAAAAGGGGGTAGGGAAGGAAAGAAATAAAACATTCGAAGTAACCCATTGGAATGTATCTTATTTGTATGATGACGTAATATTGAAATATGCTATGTAGCTCTCTGTAAGCTGTTCTTAAAAAAATGCAGGAGCTAATCCTCGTTATTTGAGGTTTGCAAGGACAGAACCGTAATAAAAGACTATTATATTTCTAAACTATTACTAAAGAGATTATATTCAAGATCAGTCAAACATCTGAAATACACAGCAAGTGACAGTACATTGTGATCAACATATTTAGGTACATTTATTTACCTTGTTCCATATGTTGAAGCAGAAAAAGAAGATTCAATTGGTAAAGCATGTTAAGCTTGAAATAGTGAGTTAGGCAGCAGCAAAATATTTGAAAGAAAATTACAATTGTTTGTGTTTCGTTTAAATATGTGACCAAAGAGTGATAGGATAGAATATTTGATGAAAGTAAACTGTAAACTTATAGTAATGCAAGAGAGTGTAACAAATATGATCATATTTCACTCTATTCTAAAAGTTTTACATCTATAAAACACCTGTGAAAGCCCGCGGTAAGTGTTGCTGCAAGAGAACAGCCTGCAAGAGACTTAATTTACAGAAAACCAAGATGAAAGAGATCACGAGCTGTTCTACGCTGGTATGCTCTACTTCGTACAGAAACCAGTAAGAATCCTTAAAAAATTTTAAACAAGCCTAATTTCCTATGAACATTCCATTTATGCGACTTAGCTTTGTTTTCTTTGTTTTCACTCGTGCTCATTTTTTTTTTTTCTAATCTTTCTCATGTGTTGCTAAGCTCTGTACATTACGGCAGCCATTATTATATATATTTATTATAACACCCATTTACTGTGAATTTACGAAAAAAAATGTTTACACCATCTAGTTTACTATTATTGTGATATTTTAAAGATGAAATGTATCAAATTTGAAACTTTAATGTTTGCTTAATATTAAAAAAAGCTGCTTTCATATAGGTTAAATGCAGCTTTAATTGTAAATGCTTGTATTAAATCTTCTTTAATTGCAAATATCCCAATTTTCACTATTTCCTTAAGGGCTCTGGTTCCAGCTCAATTACAGACATTCAACACTGTTTATGCCACTCAAAGCTGCAGCATCTAGATGTAACAATCGCATCATCGCATATTCAGAATACTTCAAGAGAACTTGCTTGAGTGTGCCAATCAAGATTGCATCTATTACGCATGTTTGTGTAAAGAAGTAATATGCATAGATTTAGTTTATAATTTTTTTCCTGTATATTTAGGGGTTAAAACGTTTTCTTCACAAATTTTATATCAGATATTGAAAGAAATTATTTGCATATTCACTGTCCTACTTTCCATTCTTGCACGCATAATAAACACAAACATATCTAGAACCATGAAAAAACCTCTAATGGAAGCGGTTCTGTAATTTTAAGAATGCAGTATAAAACGTCACATGGTGTGCCAGGCTTGACTGATACTGTTATTTCCCTTGTGACTGACTCCAAGCCATTCCAAGATTGAGAAATAGCTTCTTGAGCTATTAAAATGGTTCGATCATTTTCGGACAACCTCGTTATTGCATACGAATAAGTAAATTACTAAGTTCTAGAACTAGTAAAATTAGTTTTTTATATTTATTAATTCATTAATTTATTTATTTGCTTTATTTACGGACGCTCTTCAACATCTCAGTTCATCAGTGTCCCATTCAAATCAGTCGACAAATTTTGCTCAGAGGCCTCTTCTTTCAGGCTTGAGGTTTTTTTATCGTGCCGTAAATGTACGACACGGGACCCACAGTTTTACTTCCCTTCCGAAGGAAGCCATTCTTACAAATTTTACGCCCGAAAAACTCCATCGGTTCTAGCAGGGATCGAACCCGCGATCTTGGGCTTAGAAAGCAAGTATGGTTACCACTACACACCAGGGCCGGCAGTAAAACAAGTGACAACTGTTTTTTTTTTTTTTTTTTTTTTAACGCATGGAATACACTAGACGCAGTACAGATTGGTGTGGTAATTTTTCAAAGAATTCTCCGTTGAGTTGAATGCACTTTGCCCAAAGCCTCTGCCAGTCCCGGAACACGAACACGTGCTGGAGGCCATATTTTGACATCTTATTCAAAACTGCCTCAGGCGTTTTCACGACGACCTCGGAAGTACCAAAAGCTCCTCTCCCCTTTTAGCTCCTTTTTTAGAGAGGGAAAGAGATAAAAATCGCAGGGGGCTAAGTCTGGGGAGTATAGAGGACGGGGAACACATTCAAAGTTCCCTACACACTTCCACTCACACCATCTTCTGTTCAGGAGTCAGTAATCTTAGGACCCACCTCGCACAAACGAGTCTCATGTTCAAGTGATCATGCAGAATAGAAAATGTACTGCCGTGGGAAATATGTAACAAGTCTGCAAGTATGTCAATTGTTATGCTTTGTTGTTGAAACACGGCCCTACTTAAATTCCTTGCACCATCGAAGAGCTGTGAATTATAGCAGATCATCATCATATGCCTGGTGCAACACTTATGTTGCAGCAAGAAAATGCTGGATGATGGTACGGTAACGTGCACACCCGAGTGACTTGATTTATTTATGGACGCTCTTCAACATCTCAGGTCATCAGAGTACCCGAGTGACAACGGAGAGAACCGAAGGTAGTGAGTTCCACTAGGCTTTGAAGTGCAATGGCATGATAATCGAGAAGGTCATGCTGTAGTTGTGGGAGTAGTGGGTTGAAATCTTCACGTCCAAGTGTTTTTTTTTTCGGCTGGAGTTAAAATAGATTTGCCGCCATTACAACGATTTACTGCTAACATAGTACCACGCATTAAATTCGCTATAAATTGATATTTACGATTTTTTCCTGGTGAAATCAAAGGAGATTTGCTACCATTAGTGATTTACCCGCTCCTATTAATTTATATTTACGAAAAGGAGGCGAGCGTAGACCGTCAGGCCATAGCGAGCCGTAGCAAACCACAGGGTTCACCGGTTTCTAGGATTTACTCGATGTTAGAGTTAAGGTTAGTGTGTATATATATTGTGTGTGGGTGTGAATTAATTGCGAATTCCAATAAGAGCAGATTTTTCACCGTTAAAATACATATTTTACCCGCCTACTTTATGCACACATTCACCTATCAATTTATATTTAAAAGTTACGGAGGACAATGCATCGGTTACATTATGTTAAACAAAAATGTAATGTATGCAAAATTTACGCTGTTACAAGCAGCCACGTAAACAGTTCGGTTCTCTCCGCTATCGCTCGCAACTGCATTTCTGCCGCACCAGCTGTAACGTCAAGTATTGTAACAATCTGTAAGCGTCCATGCCTGATTTCTGCAAACGAAAGCAAAACTTAAACACAGCATATTGTTCTTTTGTGTGTAGGCGACTGGCGTAGTTTCCTCTAACTCGTTTTCTGTACAGACGCATGCGCGAGGGAACTTCTGTTTTTGTTTAGTAATCAAGGCTGATCCGTTTTCATCATGCTTCTTTGCTGTGCGCGATTAAATTATTAAAATAAATTTCAATGTTCGTGTTGATATCGCAACCGTCAAGGAAGCATCAACTTAATTTGAAAACGAACTGAAGTTATGCTGGTAAATTATCTTATCACGGTCTATCGACGAGTTAACCGTTTTCATGTTCAGCAGCGTATGTTACTCCGATTACACAAACCCACGCGTGATAAACAAGACTGAAGTATTTATGAATTGGAAGCTTTTGCGTGTGTAGCTACAAGATAAACGAATCACTGTTACTGTATTTGAGAAAGATTCCGGGTACGGATTACATGCTCTTTTCTCTCCAGTTCTTTTCAAAACCCGTTGCAATGTTTTGAAACAAACAGTTCTTTTTAGATACTCTTTAAGCCATTATAGAGCCAGTGGCATATATTTTAATTTTGGTTTCTACAAAAAGAAGCGAAAACTACCAATTAATTTGTAACAGATGATTATTGGAAGAGGTTAACTGTAAAGAAGAAGAAGAAGAAGAAGAAGAAGAAGAAGAAGAAGGAGGAGGAGGAGGAGGAGGACGAGGACGAGGACGAGGAGGAGGAGGAGGAGGAGGAGGAGAAGGAGAAGGAGAGAAGCTAATAATATCTCTTGAGTATTATCATAGCACCATTGATTAGAAATACTGTAATTTATGGAATGGAAAACGTGAATAAGTTTCATCAAGTTCATTTCTCGTATATTTGCTGTCCTTCATTACTGTCATAGCAAGTCCATGTTGCACTCAATCTAAATAATAAGCTGAATACTACTTCAGGAAAAAATAATACGAGGGTATGTGAATAAGGCCTAACCATTTCCTATGTATGATAAAGACGAAAACTATATTTCACTTTTCAATATAGTTACTCCTTATTGCAATACACTTCTCACATGTTTGTATTAACATTTCAACCACCTCCCCATAAATAGTCAGAATCTTGTCTGCAAAAAGGACATAAAGAGGATTCACCACTTCTTCGTCACGCTTAAATTTCCTTCCTCGAAGTTCCTTCTTGAGCTTTGAGAAGAGGAAATAGGCACTGGGTGCTAGATCTGAGCTGTAGGGTGGATAGTCGATCTGCTTCAAGTCACATTTCTTCACAGCTTCCTTTGCAACAAGAGCTGTGTGCCCAGGCGCGTACACCACCACTCAGCTTTCATCGCCTTTTCTCTTTGATGGAAGCACGTAGTCTGTACAGTAGGCCAGCATAGTACTCTCCATTTACTGTGTTCCTTCCCTGAAGATCAATAAAGAGTATTCCTTAACAATCTCAAAAGATTATGCCCACGATCATCTTGGTTGACTGAGTGACTTGCCCTTTAGAGGCGGTGCTCCGCCAGATTTACGCCACTAATTCTCTTTTGGACAAGGGATCATAGTAGAGGACCATAGTTTGATGTTCTTTAACAATGGTTTTCAGAACTTCTCTCAAGCCAGAGCTCCAAAAATGCCTGACAACAGGTGAGTCGTTGCTACATTTGGACTGAGGAAAGAAGTCTAGGCACCCATTTTGCACTAAAATTATTTATGTTTAAATATTCATAAACAATTTCAGCGACTGTTGTTTTAGAAAGGCCCAACCTTGCTGCTATTTATGTAATTTCTCCTTCCACAAGAGCGATGTTTTCAGGAGTGAGCACCCTTCAAGGGCCAGCCTATATGCTCTTCGTCTTTAATGCTTTCTCGACCCATCCCATTCGTAAAAATTTGGTTCATTCTTTTACGGTAGAATATGAGGGAAATGCTTCCTCATATACACCGTCCTATTGCTGTTTAATTTCATTTGGAGTAAGTCCTTTTGTGAAGAACATAATAACAGCTCAATGCTCTATTTAGAACATGTCACAATCTTCTACACATAGCCTTCTTTATGTTTACTGAACACAGCGAACGGATGTTACAGGTGCAATTATTTATATAGAGATAAGGGTTTTGTGAAGGCGATAATCCTTATCGGCGAGGCCTGAAACTTATGGACCAACCCTCGAAACTCCATAGTGTTTAACATCTTTCAAAGCACATTTTGTTTTTATGAAATTCACAAACTTTCTTTTGCTACATAAAAATGTCAGTTGAAGCTGTTGACCTTCGTCGATGAAACCGTGCTTAACTCCTCCAAGTTTCATTACCGGAACAGCACAACAACTTTAAACTATTCACGATTCAATTACAGAGCGCAATGCAAGCCTTATCTACAGAATCTGTTACATCAACATACATTTTCTGAAGACTGCCATAGAGGGCAAAAATATCCATATCGGACTTGTGAGGTACATTCTTCAAGATTACCCCTCCTTGGAAGATACGCAGAAAGGTGAAATGTTTGCTCGAAAAGGAATACATTTGCACAAACAGAAATCAATGAAACAAAAACTGTGAAACTGCCAAATTTTAGAGATGTAAACACACTTTACTTACAACACTTGCCCGACATTCGCTATTGACTTTTGCCTGATAGGTTGAAGACCCACCTTTCTCTGAATCTAGTCTCGCAGGACCTTACCTTTAGAATACATCGTCTAAATGTGTTGTACAGTTTTTTGTTGTCTTTAATTTTGTTGCAACACACCAGTTTTATTCGTGAAAACAGAAAGACGGTAAGAAGAAGTAACTGTTTTAAAAAGTAAAGTAACCTTTAATCTAAAACTAAGGAAAAAATTTGTTATGTATTGTGCAATCAAAAGCAGCATTTGCTCTAAATACATTTTATATCATTTTCTCTATTTAATTACCTTAAATACATGCCAATTATTACCATTTGAATATACTTAACTGCCAAATCTAACGAATATAGATGACAAAAGAATGCATCTAAACCATTTATGCCATCATTACATTCGTTGTACCGGGTAAATAGTTTCATTTTGCCACAACTTTTGTTTTACCTAAAGTAGTTGCATATACATATTTAAACCCCGTCCCACTGCTGGTAGCCGACCGTCCAGAAGGTTACGTCACACTACACTCATATTTCTTAACAACGCAGGTGACTGTTTACTAAACCAAAACATCAAGAACTAAAATGATATGGTTTTCTCCAGAACGAAGAGCATTTTATTTTGAAGCATGTTTTCTCAGTGACACATACGAGGGTAGTTCCATAAGTTTCCGGCCTCGCCGATAAGGGTGATCGCCTTCACAAAAGCCTTATCTGATGTCATACCTTAACTGTTAAGTAAATAATTGCAGCTGTTCCGCTGTGTTCACTGTTCAGATATAGTTGCATAAAGAAGGGCTATGTGTAGAAGATTGTGACATGTTCCTAATAGAATTTCGAGCGTTATTAAGTTCTTCACAAAAGATGAACTTACTCCAAATGAAATTAAACATTGATTGGACGGTGTAAATGGGGAAGTTTACCCCTCATATTCTGCCCCAAATTAAGGGGATACTTTTTCGAATAGGTCGAAAAAGCACTGAATACGAATAACGTGCAGGTCGGTCCTTAGAGGTGTTTACTCCTGAAAAATATCGCTCTTGTAAAAGGAGAAATTATGTACGACCGACGGCTCAAAGTTACAGAAGTAGCAGCAAGGTTGGGCCTTTCTAAAACAACAGTCCTTCGAATTATTATGGACATTTAAACATGAATAAAGTTACTGCAAGACTGCGCCTAGATTTCTTTCCGCAGTCCTAAAGCAACGAGTCATCTGTTTTCAGCCATTTTTGGAGCTCTGCCGTGGCAACGAGAAGTTCTGCAAATCATTTTTACAGGAAATGAAACTATGGTCCTCTACTATGATCCCTTGTCCAAAAGAGAATCAATGCAGTGGCGTAAACCTGGCGAAGCACCGCCTGTAAAGGCCAAGGTCACTCAGTAAACCAATAAGGTCATGACCTCAATCTTTTGAGAGTGTGAAGGAATATTCTTCATTGACTTCAAGGAGCGGAACACCACAGTAAATGGGGAGTTAATATGCTGGCCTACTGCACAGACTACGTGTTTCCATCAAAGAAAAATGGCGAGCAAAGATGATTGGTGATGTGCGCCTTCTTCACGACAATGCATCTGTGCACACAGCTCTTTTTGCAAAGGAAGCTGTGAAGAAATGTGGCTTCAAGGAGATCGGCTATCCACCCTACAGCCCAGATCTAGCTGCAAGTGGCTATTTTCTCTTCTCAAAGCTCAAGAAGGACCTTCGAGGAAGGAAATTTAAGTGTGACGAATTGATGAATGCTGCTTATGCCCGTTTTACAGAAAAGAGTTCTGACTATTTTCTGTAGGGGAGGGGGATTGAAATGTTAATTCAAAGATGTGAGAAGTGCATTGCAATAAAGTGCAACTATATTGAAAAGTGAAATATGGTTTTTCCTTTATTATAGCTAGAATATTTGGTCGGAATTTTATGGACTTACCTTCGTATGTATTTCATAATTCTTCTATGTACATTAGAATTGACTGAGAGTGTACTATTTGGTTTCTTAATTTCGTAATAAAAGACCATTATTGTAAAAATGAAATGAATCTTATTGAGAAGATTAGAAAAAATGGTTTGCCGAGAGAGGAGAAACCAGTCACACATAGGAAAATGACAAAATTTGTGCAAGAAGTACGATAAAAATGTAATGCAGTAAAAATAAATAACTTAAGAGGTAGCATAAATAAGATTTTCTCATACAAGTAAAAATATGAATTCCATTATATTTGTTTCATATTCTTTTGATTTATTTTATATGTAGATATAATAAGAATTATTCTACTAATTATTCCACGGTTGCAATGTTGAATATCCGTTATTCTTATTATTCCGCTATATATTCTACCTCAGTATGTAGGGCTTACACACCAATGCCTGGGACAGTCGCTTTTGGAGAGCTGTTTACTCAGAATGGGCACATATGCACATTGAGGGGCCCTCTGAACGAATGGTAAATTCTGTGTACAAGATGCCTCGATGATATTACCAACACAAAAGATGGAGATATATAAAGATAGATTCAATGAAGGTATTTTATCAAATGAAGATGAACTCGCGACAAAGAAATACTAACCCGGTATTTGCCTTCTTGAAACGGACTGACGAGAAACATGTCCACACATTCATGTCGAAACATACCTAAATATTTTTCCTGTGTCGTCTATGTGATATAAGAAATCCATGTTCTAAAAATGAGCCGCTGTTTTTAACTGCAAGCACTCGAGATCGAAGCTGGAAATTGTTGGTGCACAAGAAGAGTAGGAACTGGACATCCTTTCACTGCAGTCCGGCTTTCCAGGTGCTCGGACACGATCGACCGTCCCTATTAGTGTTTTGCAGGAACGAAAGCAAAACAAAATTGATTGGTTTTGATGCAGTGATTAAAAACATTGGTTCTTTCGGCACTATGCGCAACAAACAATCGCGTTATTTTCACATTCTTATAATTGCCGCGTTCATCGTGTACCCAAATGGCTTACTTTGAGTAGGTATCAATTGCGTCTCCATATTTTTTCAGAACTGTTGATAACTAATTGATAGAGCTTCTCTATCTTACCGTACAAATAATATTTTAGCCTCGGCCAATGGTAGGATTTCTAGTATTTAACAACCGATAATGTACAGCTGCGGGAGAGTTTATCAGCGTTATTGTTGGGATATCGAGTAACAGCCATTACCAAATGTTTGCCGTCTTTTTTAATACCAGCTGGGCGTTTGATTTCCGTGGCAATAATACCTGATATGCACATGCGGGGTGGGGGGAAAACTTGTCACCCCTTAGGGTTTTCCAGTTTCTTCTATACAGTACCATGTTATATTTCCTATATGTTTCAAGAATTTAACTAATTTTAGTGTACTTCCAGTTGAAAACAACTCATTTTTAGAACACGAACTTCTTATAGCACATTGATGACACAGGAAAATTGTTGAGGTATGTTTCGATATCAGTGTATGGACATGTTCCTTTCGAGGAAAACCACAGAAAATATCAATCGGATTACCTTGCCACAGGATTAAAACCTGCGACCTCCCAAAACCTTATCTCAAGTGTATTATCTCCCCTAATCTGCATGAAATTAAAGTTGTTTGATTTTTGTAGCGCTTTGTCATTTCTATAATTTTGTTTAAAAATTTGCTATAAATTTAGTCATATACCATAATTGAATTAATTTTGTTATAAAAACGTGTACGCTCCTTAAATTTACGTCTGAAAAACTGTTATGAACATTTCTGGAGCTACACGAAACGTAAAAAGATTTATAAACAATGGCTTTCTTAAAATAAATTATAATACAATTGGGGAAGTTTGCATAAAAGCCGAAACAAATTAAGTATTAGGATAAGGCGTGACTTGAACAAAGCAGATATATGAACAATTACTAAAAGAAAGACCTAAGGCATCTTAATGAGGTTGGCATAAGAAATTGCATACTTCCCAGAACGAATCAAATTTAAATTTTTAAAAGCTTACTTCCTACTCTTTTATGCAGGGAAAGAGCCTGCCAATAATTACATTTGCATATTAGCAGTTTTATGTCAACCCTCGAGTATTTTCCAATTTAGGACATGAGAGGAGATTTCCTTCCAGTTTTTTCTATCAGAATTTATTTACAAGCCTCCAGAGGGAAACACCCAAAATTCTCTGGTTGAGACACACCGATAGGCAGTGATTATTGAAAAACAATATATTGAGAACTGCCTTCCATTCTTCTCGTATCTTCAAAGCGCCGATTTATACAATAATGGTTGCTAACAAGCGTCACATTTGATATAAATTCCAAAAATTCAAGCCGTGTGCTATGATATAGGGAAGGCGGGGCTCATGAACTGCACATTACATTTTCTGATCTGAAGATGGCTTTCCAGTAAGTCTTTTGCAATCACCACAGAAACCGGGTGAAAAGTTCTTCGTGTACAGAGATATACGATTATTTACAGGCGTCAAATCTCACATCTATTGGCCTGCAAAAAATGACGCTGTGGAAATGGCAGCAGTATATGCAGCTAAAGGGAGGTCAAAGAATAACGATTCAACTTTAAACGAATAAAAACACTATATGCTTAGATAGTATTATTGATAGACAAATGAGAGAACGAAGGAGAACAAAACCTTGTATCATGAATTATTTTGAACGGTGTTTAACGCCCGTTTTTACTACAGAGGCACCACAGGCGGTGAACACTGATGATACATGAAATGAAATGATAAATTGAGTAAGGATTTTTTTTTAAGGAAGGAAACGTTCTAGGCCAAATTTTGGGCATTTGCCATTTGCCATTTATGAGGACTGAGGAAAATCTGCAAAAACCCTCAGTCAGGAAGGACTCCTGGCGGGATTCGAACCCCAGATCTCCCGCTCACGAGTCCGCGCCTTAACGACCTCGGTCACCCTTGACGGCCCCTCTGCTGTACGAGCAGTTACTGAATCTTGTTGAAACTACCTATGATTTCCTTTCTTCCATTAACTGATTAAAAAATGGAGAATGCCATTTTGGTACTTCTCTCCAGTTAATGTCTGCTCGTAAAAAATCGGATCAATTATTCGTCTAGAGCTAAATCATACGTAATACTCCAATTTCCCTTTCATACATATCTGTTTCTTCTATACCAATATAGATTTTTAGAACTTCAATAGCGAGTGTTGTGAGTGTTCACACGACCATTTTGGTGGAACCACAGACATAGAACACAAGCTTTGGGGTCGATTGAACCTTTAGTCACGGATTCACTAACAATAACGCACACATGCTACGGGATCACTTTGTCATAGACGATGGTCACCAGTATACTGGTTAGGTTTGTTGTAATTATTTTGTCGCTGTATGTGTAAAAGACACTAAAACTGCAACTTTTTTTTTGCAAATTTTGGTAGTGTTTTGATGGCGAACGGTCACATTTCGTTTACTATGTCTTCTGTAAAAACTGTACTTCTTCGCGTGTGTTTCTTGTTATGTACTAAAGCAGTAGTGTAAAATTTAATCGCAATAACGTGAATGGCAGTTCTGGAAGGAGGAAAGTGTCCACGTCAGCAGCCAGATTAATTTTTATTGTTTTGTTCACTGATAAGGGCGTTTGGCAAGAATGAGTTGATTCTAAATTCAAGAAACAGCCTCGAGTGGGTATACTCTACGAAACCCCCCCACAATACTTGACAGAATTCTTTCAAAGGTAAGAATGTTATCTTCCGTCTCTCAGAATCTGTAGTGCAATGGGATAACCGCAGCCTTTCGAAACGCTAAAATAAATACTTGATAGTAAGCTTAGAGTTAATCCTCTCCTTTGACAGCTCAGTGAACGAACACGATTCTTATTTATAGCTCTTACACACAAAAATACGTTGCTCTAAAGTCAGCTGTCGTGTTATCTTCGCGATCGAATGTAGACCGGTGACTGATTGGAAGTTCAAAGATAGGCGTAGGCAGACACTTTTCCTTATAAGCAGGGCTCATAGTACAAGTACCAGCGACAGCGGAGAGAGCCGAAGGTACGGACTTGCAAACTTAGCTAGACAATAACGCTTTACACGCAGGGTTGTGATAGCTCAGGCGGTTAGAGCATAATGCTACAGTTGTGAAGATGGTTGGTTCGATTCCTTTTTTTCCTTGTTTCCTTGTTTTGGTCTAACAATGTAAACTTAAGGGCCTACTTTTTTCCACCTTATCATAGAAGGAAATCTGTTGTCCTATGCATGTATATTTGCTCACACATGTGAGGACTGTTCCATTTATTTTTATTGGGGTGGGGGTGCCAGATATGGTCACTAACAGAAAAACAAAAGAACACAATTCAAATATTCCAAAGAAACACGCAAGTTCCTGTGAATAATTATGAAGGACAAATTCCTATAGTATTAATAAACCAGTTATCTCAGACAACAGACATTGCACAAATAGCTACCAGAAGCAAATGACAATGGATGGGGTGATCACGTCGCAAGAATGCAGAACAATAGATGAACCTACAAGATCTCCACGTAGAACCACCGGAACAAGAAAAAGGACACAAGGCAGACCCAGAAGAAGATGGACAAGATACATGCAGGTCCAGAGTAGCAAAAGGAAGAGAAAAATGGAAATCTGTCGAGAAGCAACTAGTGCAGTTAGAAATGGAGTACTACCCTCTGCAATGCTTTATTAAATTACAAGGTTTTTCTATAATAGAGCGATAATGATTCTATGTATTGCAAAAATGCTTGCTATAAATGTAAATAGATAAAATATTTCACTTTTGCACTATGTTTCTTCATCCTTATTGGGAAGTATGTGCTTAACAGACATTTATGCTTTTAGCTTTGTTAGATTAAAAGCACTGTTATATCACAGTGCCTAGTATTTCAATATTTTTATATTATTTATTTTTCAATCTTGTGGCGTGAATCATTATATATGTTTAGTAATCAGAGTTGTCCTATCTGAGAGATAACTTCTAGTAACGTGAGTTTTGTTGCGTGTCTAATAGGCATACACTTCCAATAGTGTTATTTTACATCTGGTGAATAGAATTAGATAAGCCTTACTTAGATTTTTTAAACTTACATAATTATGTTAGTTGTATTACATATAAGATTTAGCTGCGGAAACAACGAAGAACAGACACTTGCATATAACAAAGAGTAATTGCTGTAATAGTGAGATACGATAACCCAAAATTCGAAAGTAAAATTTGTAGCTGTTTTGTGTCGGGCCTCAAGAGCCAAACTATGAGACGGTTTGTGTGTGGCTCCACGTTGGGAATCAAATTTTGAAGCGGTTTTAGTCGGCGTTGAGTGTTCTCACGTTGGGATGTCAATTTGGAAATGTTTTAAATAAATTGATTATTGGTCTCTTCTGTGTTGTTTCTCATGCTTCAATGACGCGTTTTCAAGGCGAATTCTGCTATCTTGTTGATTGGTACTCAAAATGATTGGGAGAGGAGTACAATAGTATGAATAAACACGCAATGCGACATTATAAATATATTGATACTTTATTATGTACAAAATCTTTCTCGTCCTCTGGTGTTTTGCGTACGATAGATTTAGCTACGTTGATATAAACTTAACTGTAGCGAGTGAAACTTGCAGGTGAGTGCCGCAGCGTATGAAACTGAAGTCTGCTTAACTAATGACTGCGTGTGTCAACTGAGAATTGCCTCTGCTTAACTGATTTTGTGAACTACGTAACTGAACGTGCGAACTAAGCCAGAACTGCCTCTGAGAAATGAGTTACGTCTCATCGCATCTGGAACTTAGACTGCTTGTCTCAGAAGAGCAAACGCTACTTTATATATTAAATTGAAATTAAGTAATCAGTCTTGGCTTAACAACGCCAAAGAGGTTCACAAAAAGCACGCGCAAGTTTCGCGCCTATCTTTAAAAGTTCAAACATATCTTTTCCATTGGCTGGTTTAAGTTCACCTACCCAACGTGTTATTCGCTAATTTTCAAAATTTAAAACATTTTGTTGACATTGGCTAGTTTAAAGGCTAACAGTACAACGCCTGTCGGAGTCAAAGCTCTAGAAGGATTAAAAGACCTCCAGTTTATTAACTCTTCCACAGCAGTCCTTTTAAAAACATAATACGTTTCCATTTTCCATTGTGTCAGGTTTATTGCCCCTTTGCCTTTCCAAGCTACCGCAACGGAAAAACACCGGCAACTTTCTCTATTCTACAATTCTTACATTGAAGTTAAAGTTTATGACATACACAATACTTAAATTACTAATTACTAATTACATTGTCAAAATATGATTGGGCTTACATATATATATATATATATATATATTATAATTATATTTCAGTGATTTAAAACCGAGTGGGGTAGCTCAGGCGGAAAAGCTTGGGACTGGCATTCGGGCGATTCCGGATTCAAATCCGTGGGGCCGCCTGTTCTAATCTCGAGTTTTTCGTGGATTCCCGTAGTCGCCTAGGTTGAATGTTTCAGCTCTCCCATTTTATATTTCATTCTGTTGGCTCTGTTACAGGGCCGAAAGTGTCATCCATGCAAGATGGATTGGTGCGGATTGAGGGTAGCTTGCACTTTGGAAAGGTTCCGCTCCGGGTCTGAGGCGTGAAAAAAAGCGTCTAGTTGTTTAGAAAGGAATATTATTCTCCGTTCCACCAATCAAATCCAATGTTTCATTTATAATAAACGTAAAAGGAAACATCAATAATTTACATTGAAATATAGAGGGATATTTTTTTAACATTCAGGTAACAGGTCTATACTATCCAAATAAGCTGGGATATTAATTAATCAAAATTTAACATATAAATATACAAGGTGGGAGATTTAACGCAAATATAGGGAAAAAATTATCCTCGTATGGTGCGATAAAACTGCTAATCGATGTAATTGATGCTAGAGGTTGCTAATTGACCTTTTGAATAGTTCAACATAACATTACACCTTTTAAATTTAAATTATATTTTTTGCTTCGTTTACTTATACATTTAATGCTTGTTTGATTTTGTAATGGAAAAAAAAAAAAAGGTACAATACAAACTATGTAGCGTTTTCAAAATGTGTTTATATCGACTTTTCAATTTTGTTTATCTAGAACTCAGGATATTTTAATGAATGCAAACTACAATATAAAAATGTATGCAATGTAATTACCGACCGACAGCAAAAAAGTGGAAATCCTTTGACAATGTGAAGTATGTAATTGTGGAGTGCCCATAGATGCATCAAAATTTCAATTTGCAGAAGTAAAGGGTCATCGACAAGTTCCTCCGCACTCGGGGATGTGTACCGCATATTACGCCTACCTTCCTGGCATTCCTTCCTTTAGCAGATAATCCATCTAGCATTACTAAGGCTTGGACTTGGAATGAGTGCTTATCTTAGTGGTTAAGTAAACATAACAACTATACGCTCGACCTGCGGTCAGTGATGCCACCCAAATTTCTTCCCTAGTGAAATCTCGCTACACAATGACTGCGGAGAGACTTCTCAATGACCCTTTACAAAGGGTTAAGAGAATTAAGGAGGACTGTTCACCGCTTGACAAATCAGTCATCTTTATCTAAATACAGTTTTTAATAGTGTTTAACGCCCGTTTTTACTACTGAGGCACCATTGGCGGTGGACACATGAAAATGAAATGATATATTTGGGAAAGGATTATTAATAAAGGAAACGATCCAAGCCTAAGTTTAAGGTCCTCCCCGGAATTTGCCATTTATGAAGACTGAGAAAAACCTGAAAAAAAAAACCTCAGTCGGGAAGGACGGTCCTGGTGGGATTCGAACCCCAGACCTCCCGCTTACGAGTCCGAGGCCTTAACGATCTGGGTCATCCTGTCTTTCAGTACAGTTTGAAAGTATTTTAAGAATAGGCTATTATCAGTTAAGAGGAATGAAACGAGCACACTGGAGCAAGGGCAAACGTCAAGATGTAAATGTGCTTGATAGTGTTTATATTATACGTCTATTTTAAAAATGTAGGTTCAGCAAAACGGAGGCCAACTGAAATTGTGGCTTGCTTGGGCACTATCACCTTTACTGACCCATGATTGGACTGCATATATGCTCGATTTATGGGAGGAGAGAACAGTCATGAACAGATAGTTACATATCAGTGGCTCTAGAACTCGGCAAACACGCGTTTCATTCGAAGTGCCAAGTAATTAAGTACCCACCGGCAATCTCTTTATCTGAGAGCCAGCACATCTGCAATTAATTTCTCTTATGACTAGTGCCTCTTCAACGCAGTGGAGGAGGTTTCCTGTTCCGCATAAATGTAAACCTTTCATGAGCCTCGCTGTATCACAGCTAAAAACGCACATTGCCATATAAGCCCTATTATAAACTAAATACCTATTAATACTTTCAGTCATGAGACTAAAATATTAAAGGGCATAGAGGCAAACTGCTAGATTCTCTATAACACCTAATGTTATTTTATGGAAATGTTTGTCATAGAGTAATCTCATGCATCCAAACGAAAACTTATTGAGCCAATTTAGCAAAACGTTAAATAAATACTATTATGTAAGAGGTGTTAAAAATGTAAAATCAGTTACCTTAACACTCATTAGCGTTCTTGAAGTTCATAAGATGGTATTAGGTGTTCAGTTGCGCATAAAGCTTATTTTTAAATGTGTGATAAAATAAATAAAAATATTTCAGAAGTCAAAACAAAAGGTAGTAGAAGGTGATATATTTATGACTTAATAGGGAATCCAAGTGTTAATGGTTTCAGTTTTTTCGGTGAAGAGCGCTAAATAACACAGTATATTGCTTATTATTTTCAGTCCATTAAGAAAATCCAGCAACAATGTATTATTTAAATATTATAGATGCTGTTAGCCGCAAAGTATGAAGCTAGGCTCCCCATGTTCTCTTTGTATTCTCGAAAATTTGCTCTCAACAGAGCGATCCTGCATTCTTGGGAACCGTTGCATGTAAACCTTGCAAATATCGACCACTAAAGGCGTCACGCCCTTTGAGAGTCTTAGGAGAAAACTGCTTTATGGAGAGGTCCCTAATTACAAGGTGCGTGATTCCAAAGCTAGTTAATATTCAATATGTGTTTTATATTTCGTTGAACACTTTTTGTGCCTCAGAGTCTGTCAAGCTCGAAATGGTTCTAATAAAAGTCATTTTTGTCTCCATCTCTGGGGTAAACTGAAAGAGAATATATGAAAAAAGCCACAATCGTCTAAAATTCCATCCACGTCATGAGGGGTTCCACTTCCAGAGATGCCAGTGGACAATACTGGAAAAATTTCAGCGTCTTCTTTAAACTAGGTGACATTTAATAAAGGCTTTGCCCACATATTAACAAAATGAGCCAAATACTGATTTTGGTGCTTCCAATACAATCTAATATTTCATTTTTTTTAAATATAGCTTATAATAGTCTTTGTCAGCTTCCGTCCATCAAAGTACCACCATCACTCCTAGCCTACATTGCATGAACAACAATAAAAGAAAATATTTATTGTTCCATGCTACATTTTTCTGAGTAAGGTTTTTATTATTTAATTGGATTTAATTGAATTTATCTCCACTTAATAATGCAACAAGCTTCCACAGTTCTCTTGCTACAATCACTCAGTCATACAAGAAAATACAACTCTAGTCACTCTAGTAAATCTTCCCGAGTTGCTGTGTAACCAAGTGGCCCGAATAGTTTCAACCTTGCGGTTACTCAACTACCAGCAATAAAACTAACTCAATCGAAAAGCAGCTAAAATTATGTTTCTGCCCGCTGTGGTTCCTCATTTCTTACTTATTTTCTTTAACTTTTTTCTTTTAACCTTACCTAAATAATTTCCAATCCAAGATTTTCAGCCTTGTTTTCATATTCACCAACTTGTTCCCCCTTATCTCAATTCGTAATCTATCCAACTTCTCAATCCTAAGTTTTGCTCCCATTTCTTTAGTTTCTCTACATTCCACAATAGCACGTCAGTAACTATATTGCATTCCACACATCGGACATTCCTCTATATTTAATCTCCTCTTATTCCTTTCAGATTCACTACCGCTGTCCGGGCCCATGCGATTCCCTCCCTCGTTCACCTAAATTAGAGGAGTCAACAGAGGAATTAGGAAGAGAATGTTCAGTTTCTACCTACACGAGATCTAGCAGTTATCTCATTCAACAGAAAACGTTCAAGACGTGGGGAGACTTCCTCTGCCAAACGCTGGGGTATTTTCTTGATTCTAAGTCTGAAGAAATCTGATCGTTTATTGCTGGTGTTGATTTTTCGCTTTGAATTCAGCCTTTCTTTTTCTGAGGTTGACATAGGGGCACCATTTTTCGTCACAAGTAAAAATCTTGGATAGAAATTACTCACGTTGTTTTTGAGCTAACCAATTTCAGCAACTGAGATGAATAAATGGCCACTCGCTATTTTTTGTTGTTTTCACTTAAAGCGTGCGGTGCGCATATACCAGATTTAACAAGCCTTGCCCGTGGAAAGAAAATGTTACACGATAGATGACTGGTCACATTCCCTAATTTTGGGTTAAATGACCTTGATGATTATGAAAGAGTTCAGAAGTTCTTCACCAAAGTGCGATGATCTTCCTGAAAGTGGCAAGTCACTCACCTTCAATTGGCCCCCTTTGAAACGACAGAATAATCTCTTGCCGTGCTTTCTTCACACTCTACCTGTAGTTGGCGCAACTACCTCGAGCTACCTCCAATGCCTTTGTTCTTCTATTACTTCAAAAAGAGGAATATGTCGGAAGTGTTTTTTTTTTCTACTTGACACTCCATATTTAGTAACAAATAACGCACAACGTTCCAAATAACGAATGACAGAAGACAAACGGTAAAAAATTCTTAGCAATACAGTTTGTGAAGAACAAAAACGTTAAGAATACATATCAACCTAAAAAATAGTTGGAATGGTACAAGGGACTGTTATTGCTTGTGTGTAGTAAGTCATTCCCTTGAGGAAGTATTATGTGACTGTATAGAAGAAAAATATTCAAATATTGTGAAATAAAAATAGTTCATGTCCCGACTTCATTCAAATAAAAAAGTAGGACCTCTGGACCTAGTCCAACTACATCCAGATTTTTATATTGAACTAATACGATTCTAATTGCACTTTGTTTTCATTTGTATGTTTTATAGCATTCTTATGCACATTAACGCATAAAGTAAGAAATAACATGCACATTTGAGCTACAAGTGTGTGTTGCTCATTCGCTAAAGGTGTACTTGAAGAAAAAGGCTATTTTCAATGTTATCTTCGCAAATTAATATTATATGTATAATTAAGTGTCAAGAAAGACGTTTTATTTTCGGCTGCATTAGCTATATTGAGCGAAACTCATAATCCGCAACTAGCACTACATATAAAATAGCCGTGCGTGTGGTCAATACTTGTATAGCTCTTCTAAATATTTTTGTTAATATTTGAAAGCATATAATTTATTTTCTAGAAGCTGTTCTATTATTGTTAAAGAGCAAATAAATAAATCCCTCTTTCCCAAACATACCTCGACTTATTAAACATGTTTTTAGTAATAACAGCAAAAATGAACAAGATATGATCTTATAAGCAACAAATTGCTAACACTTCCCTTATGTAGTTAGATCGCTTTTCCACCGGTACACAACACCCAAGCTTTCCCCAACGTTATGCTCCGTCTACTTGTCAGTCAATTCACATCTACCGCACAGCCTTCGATTTTGGAAAGAAAAGAGATGAACGAAGAACCCCCCCCCCCAAAAAAAAGGAAAAGAAAACGCGAAAGGGAAGACGGTTGGTAAAAAAATGGTGATAGCTCGTGCATGGAGGAAAGAGGAAGCGAGCAGTTCAGGACAGGAGAGTTACAGATTCCTCTAGCTAAGTTTTCCACTCTCGCCTCCCTTCTTTACCGATCCTCCTTTTGCCATCCCTCTTGTGAACTGCAGCGGCTGATAACTCTCCCCTGTTCCGCAAGTAGGCTGACGACAACTCCACCACATCACTCTGCGCATCGACGACTGGGATGCTGTGTAATCTTCTTGTACTATTGAGATGAAATCTCTACCTCTTTCTCCCGCTCTGTACGGCTAAACCAGCATAATGGCTGCCTTATGTCAACTTCCCCAATATGCACACACACACACGTACGTGTATATAATCGTCATTTTCCTCTTGGAGAAATCTTATGACATGAGAAGGGATCCCCTGCAATGATGATAAAAAAAATGAAAACATGTGAGTAAATAGAAATTTCGAGGAGGCACAGAGGCTTAGATTTATCCTTTTAAATCTTCCTTGGAATTCCTAAATCCGCTTTCCTCTAGCGAGTAATAACATGGCTGTCTGTCGTATGCATTTCGACCAAAAAAAAGCAAATATATTGCATGAATATATTTTGTGATATACAGGGTGATCCATATAGATCGTTACCAATGAGTTACACTTTTTCTTGGGAAGTCAGTATAAACCTAAAATAGAAGATTATGATGTCAGTGGCTCTGAGGGAATATATATTCGCATCATCATCATTGACTATAATTAGGGCACATCAAAAACATGCACTACTCTCCTAGACATTGCATTTTTTGCGCTGAAAATATAATGGAAGCAAGATTCCCTGAGTCAAATATAATGAACATTGTAAGGAAATTATGTGTGCGCGATGTTCCAAGCAAGCCAACAATTCTGTCGATAATAAGAGAGCTGGAGACAACTGGCTTGCTGCTTTACTGAGAGTGAAACAGCAATGCCTCAACCTTGTTGTGTTCGAGCGTAGAAATTATAGTTGTGTCGATCAGGCTTTCCATATAGCACCTAAGGCAGGCAGCAAATCAGCAGATATTAGGCTGCTGAGAATCCCAGTAATATATACAAAACACAAATATATTCTAAAAAGTTATGGCTCAGTGCGCGGTGTCTCCTTCCAGAATCGTTGACTTCGTTTTCTTCCACGATGACTGAGGTTTACGGACGCATTTTCAATGAATTCGTGGAACTCGATGATATCGATGATTGACGGAAAGCTACTTCCAACAAGACGGTACATTATGTCATACGTAACGGTCTTTGAAGTTTCTTGGAGACCATTTAAATCTATCAAAGAATCTGTTCCCTGACCTCTCTATTGGCTTCTACCTCCGAGAAACCATCAGGAATGACGAAAACAATTGTGGTTAAATACAGGTAAAAGACACTTTTAACATTTACTCTAACGAAAACATTCTCTCAAAGCTACAATATAATTCAGCATGGATTATCCATGTTTTCTGTTATTAATTCAGGAGTTATAATTTATTAATACTATAATGGTTTGTGTGGATGAACATATAAAGTGTCACGTGAAAAAAATTACGCTACACAAAATTCAAAAGGTGACATAAGTAGGTAATTATAAATCTGCAGTATTTTGGATGTCTTTTTTCTACCGATCACAATTGGAGTATGTTCAACTCTATAGCTACCTGATTTTTGATCTCTTTCAATTACCCTTGCTTCTCTCAGTTGCACATATATTTAGGTAAACTTAATTGTGTAATTAAATTACACAAATTTCATATATAACCGGTGATAAGGAGAAAAATATTTTTGATCTTTGTAACTAAAAGCTATGTTATAAAGTTCAATGTAAGCAAAAAACATTGCTTTCAAAGAAGTTAAAGGTTATTTAAATCGAATGTTATCATTTTCTCCTGGATTTTTTTTTCTCTCTCTCTCTCAAATGACTTTCTGCGGGCACAGTACATGTATACAGACTGGTGCTAAAGTTAATACTGAAAAAACAACTGAATCATATTACAATATTACATTAGGCTTGTAAACAGAACCCAAAATATTACATTTGTGGTATAGATATAAAAAAAATGGAAATGTAGTGTTTAAGATTCCATTTCAATAATACAGGAATTAGATCTACACGCTGATTGACAAACTAGTCTGTTTTACTATGTATTACAGTGTGTTTTTTTCACTTGGAAGACTATTAGGATTTATCATACTACAACCCGACGTTCCTTACCACCATAATTAAGCACTAACTATGTGTAATTTTGATTTCCTGATTTATTTCCATTATTCTAAAAATGCGAATTTCAAATCAGCAAAGTACATAACATCTGCTTCTTTAATAATGTGTTTCAATGTTTGTTCCTGCAGGAACAATAGAACTAAAATATATTACAAACAGAACTGTATAAAAGTAGGGAATGTAGGTATTAATAACTTCGGATAGGGGGCATGAATTAATTATTTGGATATTACTTTATATATAGAAGTTTGATGGGAGATAATATTTATAAGAAGTTAACTGGTAAATTTTTATTGTAGCAATCTTATACTTTGACATTTACTCCACTCTATGCACATGTTAAAACTTCAGCATATATTTTCATTTCGAATATGTAGAATACACTTACAGAGAAAATATTCTATGTCATCTTGTTCATGATCTGAGCTACAGATTGCGAATATATGTAGTTACATTCAACCAAGGAATTCATTATTAGAAAATACCTTGAAATGGCCTTCATAAAAATCAGTATGTGCACATTTCTTGTCAACAGGAACACAATTACAGAGAGTATTTAGTATTTTATATATTTATTTGGTTACTAGAGCACATTTATTCAACTCCCGCAACTCTATATACTGGCTTCTTATAAAATTTCAAATATTAATGTATTTCGAGACTGTTTCGAGGTTAAAATACTGAGAGAAAATCAGGATTGACAGCCCCAAGGCTACAAACTTGGGTTAACCTAATACAAATTAATCAAAGCCCAAGAAGGAAAGAGTTATAGATGCCGTAGAAAAGTATGAGGAAATTGTAAGAAATATTGTAAATTTAGAGTATTTGGACGAAAAGAAACAAAAAGGTTATCCAAATAAATACGTTTAGGGTCCTCTTATAAAGTAACATGAAACCACACACATTTGAAGCTAATTAGATATTCTGTGTCACACAGAATTTCAGCTTTCTACAACATGTTTGGTGTAGTAACTAGGACATTTTAAAAACCACTTTTCATTTACATATAAACTATTTCAATGACTTGACCATATGACCATAACCTTGAGGGCAACAAAACGAAGAACAACTTTGGTAGTGATATAGCTCTTAAGAAAGAAGAAAGCTTGCCAAGCAGATTACTCCCCTATTTAGACAGCAGGGTTTCCATAAGTTCAAGAACTGTCAGTTTCCATAACTACACATCTCCCTTTGTATATGAGTCCTGGTGGTAAATTACAGAACTACTTTGTAATTTTGTAAAAAATAAAATGCAACCTACACTAAACTTTCAGAATCACAAATAAAAACTTGCAAGGAATTAATGTCGAGAAAAAATAAAAACAACAACCAAAAATTAAGGTCAGTCGTATGCGAAAGTGTTTTATTTTTATAAATAAATGCTTCTATTACAAAATAAGGCTCATGAATAACTGCATAACTTTTACATAACTCTCCTTGTATAAAACAAATTAAGTATTTGCATTATAATATATATAAAAACAATGTTTCTGCATAATATAAATGCTTATTTGTGTGGTTACCTTTATATTGTCGCGTAGCAAATTGTGACATATTCTCAATGGCTTCCTATATGCATTAACCTTCTTCACCGCTTGGTATTGGCATTTAACTTGCGGGATGTGGCAGGTATACGACGCCACTAGGCTTTATTAGCCTGATGATGCTCTCAAATATTTTTCCCTGCAGTTCCTAAAAATGTTCTGATAAAAAGATGAGATATTGGTACGAGATTTTTATAACTTAACATTGACTTCTAATTCCACACTGAAAATAAAAATAAGGTTATGTTTTTAATTTTATTTCTAATCATCTAAGTTTTTTCTCCTCTATTTGCATCTTGAATAAAATATTTTAGAAATTACACGAAGGTATACATGCCAATTCTCTGTAACCTGCTACTTCGAGGATACCAATCACTCGTCTTAGTATGAACTTGGAAGCTAGAGTTTAATATATAGTGAGGTTATTTGAATTAAGAAAATTGTCGAATAAATTGAATGTCCAACCAGAGCCGAACCTTATATTATTACAGTGAAGAATCTCTTCCTCTCTAATGACTTCATGTCATTAAAACAGTACAAATTCCCTGAGATCCCTATCCTGTGCTTTAGAACCAGAGAAATAGGAAACATCGAACTCTTGACTTCAAGAGCCGAGCTAAAACAAGAAGAATATCTATTTGTCTGATTAAATAAATAATAATAAATCCCTATTGATAACAAATTACCCCACCAAAATAATTGCGGGTCCAACAGTTAAATTCAACGATATTGGGTTCATATTTAGCAGCTGCTATATTACATTCAGGACAATATGCACATGCACTTAAATTTGTAGTTTAATCATAAATGGAAATTTCTGTAATCAAATTCTTGTCTACAATTTTCAGGATATTCACAAAATGCGAATGATGTGTTTATTATACGTATTTATCTAGTTATTCACATAATTGCCTCTCAAATATACTTTAGTACATATCAAGTTTCTTTATTAAAATTATAAAAGTATTCCCCTTAAATACATATACAGTTAAAATACAGCAACATTGTGGAATGAGAAGTAATAATATTATACAGAATAGAAGGAAAGAGAGAACTAGTACTTATTAAAACATTTCTTAAACATATTTATTTTTTTCTTTCATTATAGAATAATTATTAAACTTGTATTGTCGTGCTATGTATTCCTTTTGATAACATTGTAGATATGACAGACTTTTAAGGTTTTGAAATTGGATTACTTTAGATTTTATCCTAATATTATAATGCCAGATGCTCTTCTTCCTATCTTCAATACTTCTTTATTGCCTGTAGAACTTTTCCAAACGTTATTTTAAAAGTCATTTCTGAGTGGCAGTATGTATAGTATACTCATTATATCTGATCATAAATCATACTGAAATTAATTTTTGTGTTATTTAATAAATTTTTCATATCTTTATGTGGCCGAGAAAAAGCCTGAAGGTAAGAGCAGTAGACGCTTGATATTTAGTTACAAAAAGAATAAGAAATGTTAACTGCTAGTTTTCTTTATCAAAAGAAATAATTAGTTATTGCCATTTAACGGCAGTTATTACTCCAACAATTAGTTATGAGGCTGTACTGGGCTTCTGCGCACTGGCTGATTAACGCTAGCCGACCTCGAAATTACTGTCCTCTACACCGCGGGTTTTCCAACTTTCACTCTCCGTCTGACTCTCTCCCTCGTCTCTCAGGGAGGGGGTGGTTATATACATCCGATTAGCCAGCGTCATCATCACTTAATTCAATCGTCATTTGCACATGATCATTTGTTGTTATTATTATTGTTGTCCTTTTACGTTCCGCATTGACTGGATTATTTATATTATCAATATATGTACATGAACTATAAAATTATCCTTTTTGACCAGTTATGGCGAAATTAAAGAGGAACACCTGGGTTATTTAGCTTCTCGTCTGCCCTCTGCATTGTATATACAAGCTAACGCTGTTTTAATAATGTTCCATCATCCAGCCTCAATGCAGTCTTAGCTAGTAAGGTATGTTGGTGTTTAGCTTTGCGTATTAATTTACTCTCCACTTCCAGATTTATATGTTTTTTCACTTCTCTTATATTTCATTCATGTGAATTCTTCCACTAATGCAGTACTTTCATTTCAAATGATTCAATTTTTTATCTTCCTTTAATTGTTCAAATTTCTCTACCTACCTGCACATGCAGATAAAGCTAATATTATATACACTTTCTTTTCCAGTCTTTTTCCCGAGGATTATGGGAATTGTTCGCACATATTATTTATAATTTTGCGTTTATTTTATTTTATGTCTGTATTTTATAAATCAGCAATATTTTTAAAATATTTAAAGTAGGATTTTTTATAGTTTATTTTCAATTTGTGTTCAAGATCTAAGTAGATATATGTTTTTAAATGAAAGTACAGTTATATCAATTCTATTTTATTGATATTGATATGACTGTCATTCAAATTTAAACCGACCTTTGTTCTCTGGACTAGGGAAGGGTAGCAAGAGGGGCAGGGCCTGAAGCTATCCCTGGCTCACAGTCGATTACAGAGTAATTGAAACAATAATAATTGTAATTTTAGAATCAGCAACTCAGTAATTATGTGCAAGTATGTTGTGCATTCACTTTCAGTGGAGGAACTTTAATGGCACAGCTCATATATGTAGAATTAAAATTGTATGGTGTTTAAATGGATTCATAATGTGTAATTTTTGGTAATATTTAAGAAATAGCATGAAATAACATAGCAAGACAAGGAAAAACTCACATCTTTCTCCAGACACAGAAAGACTTGGCAAAAGTCAGACAATGCAAGGTAGACAGCTAGGGTTGGAAATGCCCCCGCCTCAGGTGAGACACCGGCATGTTTGGTGGCAGAGTTGCAGGTGTCCGAGTAAAAGAGTCGACAGTAACGTATGAAATCTGTTTAAATTCATCTTATTGACGAATAGCGAAGCATTTGACTTAACCAAAATTGTCCAGCGAATAGAAATGAAATTCAGAGCGGTAAGGACTGACCTATGAGTGACGTTAACAGAAAATTGGCGGGAGTATTTCGCGCCATTACCCATGGATAGCGTCATTTTGTATTGTGTATAAAAGGGACAGATTGTGTATAAAAGGGACAGATTTTGCCCAAAAGGCACAGTCTCAGAATTTTCTAGGCCCAGATACATGTTGCTGCTGTCGTCCGGAGATCAGCGAAAGAATGACCGAAGTACCAAGCACCATTCCGGAGACAACAAAGCTTGAGTGTCAGTCACCACGCTAATTGCCGATACAACAGCTCAGTGATGTATACCTTTGGTTAAGTGTTTTCCAAGATTACCTTACCTGCGGTTCGACTTGAGACGTGAGTTACCTGAATATCCATGTTAAGGAGAATAAACGATATCAGCAACTAAACAACCAAGCGTTCTTTATCGTCACCTATTTTCGGAATCCGGTTATTCAGTCCCGGCTGGCTCACAGCCGCCAAAATACAGCGTAACGTCCTCGAGAGAGCTTCATCGAAGAAGAGTGGGGTAGTAGTAGCCGTGGCAAAACTTGCAATCAGCGAGTCTAAAATTATTTATCGCAGCAACCATACAGCCCCATTCTTATCTCCTCTATCAGGCCAAAGGGGAGTTAGGAGGGGGTGTGTGGAGGGGGAGCATTGATCGTTCCAGTGTCAGTAGCGCTAGGTCTGAGCAAGAGGTTCAAGAGGTTGCACCTTCCATTATGCAGCAAATGATTCATTTTCTAACCGAAGGAGTGTTCAAACCGACCGAGATTTTATTCAGGCTTCTGGCACAGTTTGGAGAAGTTACACTTTCACCAATCCAAGTGTTTGACTGGCACAAGAAATTACTTACGGTCGTGATGCGTGAAAAAAATGAAAGCCGCGCATGTAATCCACAGATAAGCGCCACTGAGGGCAATATTTACATCATTTGTTACATAGTGTAACGTAATTCACTTGTAAGTATGCTCAAAATCGCTTCAAAAGCCGGCATAGGGTTTGAAAGTGCACACACCATTCTCCTTGAACAGCATTGTCGAAGCGTGTCCTACCTATCCTCACTAATGACTAGAAACTTGTTCTAGAGGACAACAGCCAAGAGGTTTCTGGATCGGTTTGTACAAGAAGGTGAGCAATTTTTGACCCGAAATGTGACCTGTGAAAACAAGAGAAGGAGTATGGAGTGGAGAAGGATAGGAGAGGGTACTTCGGTCAAGGCCAAAACATGCCGGTCAGTCGCAAATTTTTTGCGACCGGTTTTTCGTACTCAAAAGGATTGTTGCTTATCGATATTCTTCCCAAACGAAGGACTGTGAAGGTCGCATATTACTGCATTATTGGATGACATGGGAGATGTCTATCGCAACAAATGACGACATCGGCAACCCATTCGTGGTGTCCTGCTTCTGCATAACAACGTAAAGCCATACAGAGCAGCCATAAGTCAGAATCAAATAAAAAAAATTTACTAGACAACTCTTTGAACACCCTCCTTGCAGTCTCGATTTATCCCTTTGTGATTACCACATGTTCAGGTCAGTGAAGTAGGCAGTAGACAATTCAACGACGGCGCAAAATTGACTGTTGATTACATTTTCTTTCTTTGATGAAGAGATAAAGAAACAAGTCATCAGATGAGGCTTGTTTCTGTTGAAGAAAACTATTTAGAAAAAGCAATAAGATTTGTTTTTAATTTATATGGTCAAAATATTTTTTTTTTTAAAAAAAATATCCGGGTATTCTTAGAATTGCCCTCACATATAGAGGTTATAGTTCTTAGACAAGGTTTAGAATTTAAAGATCATTTTGTGAAATTGATTATTTGAAGATGCCATACGCAAATGTTAAATATTTCATTTCAGAATTTGGTTGTATACAAACTTCCTTTGTTATCTGCTCATATAGAATACCTATAACACGATAAGAGGAATTGTAAATAAATATTAAGCAGAATAACCGATAAGTGGCAACTTGTATCAGAGACAGATACAAACAGAAATATTCCACAAAAGACAGCATCGCATGCTTATTATCATCTGCAGAAAATTAGCCTACATGCCACAGAAGAAATATTTCTATGCTTTATTCCATATGTATTTATGTGTTCGTTACTTTTTATGTGTCGGTCCTGGTGGTGTAGTGGTAACCATAACCATACCCGGCCAGGATCGATGGATTTTTTCGAGAGTAAACCCCTAAGTATGGCTTCCTTCGGAAGGGAAGTAAAGCCATGGGTCCCGTGTCGTACATTTACGGCACGATAAAGAACCTCAAGCCTGAAAAAGGGGCTCTTAGCAAAATTTGTCGGCCGTTTCACGCCCTGAATTGAATGGGACGCTGATAACCTGAGATGTTAAAGAGCGTCCGTAAATAAAATAAATAAATATACTATTTATTGCTCATATGCTTGCACTTAATTTATTTGTAAGAAGATTAATGCTTCATTTATTCTAGACCATATGACAATAAATGCTTTAATTTGAAGGGGAAATTTCAAGCTCGGCAAAAGCGACAGAGAATTTATCTGCATTCAAGAGCGTAATAATACAGTTGGTGATACACCTATATGCAGTCGTATAGGGGTTGTGAGACTACGAAGCTAATAATACATAAACTACAACACTGTAAAATCAATACTGAATAATTGTGCTGGCATAGCTTTGCGTTTAAGATAAGTTATTTAAACCAACTAAAATCAGTGCGACTACAGCATATGTGCTTTGTAAACTGCAGTACTTGAGGAAACAACCCTCGCGGATATACCTATATCCAACGCTATACACTTCTTCAAAGAACTGATATAATAAAATTCCCTCATATTAAATCAATTTCTTCTTAGTTTGTTACTGAAACCAACTTTACCGCACCTTTCAGGCTGCAATTTAAAGAATCGCCAATTCTGTTATCTTGTGATGCTCAAGAGAGAAAAAGAGCAGTTTTCGTACAGATCTCATTTCTGCTTCTCACTCCTTCGTCTGTCTTTTCTACCGAGAATCCATTTCTCTGATTCATATGTCAAGATTAAAACGTCAGCCATATTCCTTGCCTTCTCAAAATTGGAAATCTGAAAATCCTGGGTGAAAACAAATGTTTCAATTATGATAAATCACACTGTTAGGATTACGGTCATGTTTGCTTGTTCAATGCTGGTGAGAGAAGATTTGGGGGGAAAAAATCCTTATAAATAAAGGTGACTTAGAAGAGTGGAATAACCGTCAAGAATACCGCAATACTATAAAACATAGCTAATAGTGAAGGCAAAGATATGATGGTGACTATATTTAGCATCAATTAGTGGTTGAAAAACCCCAAATCTTAATGATAGGATTAAGCCAAAAATCCCTAATTGCAAACATATACTGAAAAAAAACAGATCTACAAATTTCTGATAAATTGTAAGTACTAGAAATAAATAACTTATAAATAGAGCAATTTATAATTTATTTCATCCTTTGTATAGACAATGCAGTATACAAATGGCGTTAATCTAGCTGACCACTTATCTTTTTGTTTGTTAATCAGAGGAAATATAGAAACAAAATAAAAAAGTAAAAATTTAAACAGGAAATTTATATTCAGTCATAAATGTCAGAACATAAAAAAATACAATTTAAAGTCTGTAGTAACAAAGAGGTACAACGAAAAGCTTTCACCAAATTCCTGCTGCAAAAAAGATATCCGCTCCCAACAATTGGGTCAAAACAACCACCTCTTAACACAGATAATCAAAATTCAACTTAAATGAAAAATCCTTTTGAACAAAAAATTACACTAGAATTCAGACTAATTATCTCTGGATTCAATTGTGATATTCGTTATTTGTAAAACGCACTGCTGACTTACTGTAACAGTCTTTAAAGGCAAGTGCACCTTTAAAACCTGAGATATGAGTACATGCACAACCTCGACTAACGTAGCAGAAAAGAAGCAAAGGATTAATAAAAGGAACCCTGTAGTGAGCAACTGTTGCAGAAAAACTACTATCACCATTGAATTCAGAGATAAGTCAATCGCTTAATTTATTTTGGTTGCAATTTTTCATATTCTTTGTTCAGTCGTTTAACTGCATATTGCGACTACTTATTAATACAATGGATTATATAACAAACATAATGGTAGAAGAATTACTTGTTAACGCAACAACATAGAACTGTATCGTACATAACAGCTGTAGTTATATGTAAAATTATAATTTATAAAAATTATACAAGGTTTCAGTATACATATAATTAATACATTTCTTAATATAGGTATACAACATTAATGTAATATATAACTATATTTAGATATTAGCTATTACACTTAGCTTTGGATAAATAATTGACAGTTCTTCATTCTTTTGATTATTTTCCATTTTATGTGTATGTATATATATATATATATATATATATATATATCTGAGATAACACAACCCATCCCCACGGAAATATAAATATGATATGTGCAAACCTAAGCATAACATTAAATACATTGTAATTAGTAATGTAAATGTAAACTTTAACATGTGAAATGTACGTCGACTATGAGACGTAGCTTGGAAAGCCAAAGAGGCCATAAAACTCTACACAAAGGGTATAGTAAATCCAAAGGTCGAGTGTCACGCCACTTTTAAAAGGACTGCCGTTGGAGAGTTAACAAATCCAAGGACTTTTCAATTCGTCACCGTTTTGAACCTGACTGGCGGTTGTACAATTAGTCAATGTCAAAAGAGTTTTAAACTGTCAAATAATAAATCGCACGTGCTGGCCGGTGAATTTAAACCACCAATAGTAAATGTATATTTTGAACGTTTAAACTATGACGCGAAACGCGCGCTTGCTTGGGTGAACCCCTTTGTGTCCTCAAGCCAACGATTATTAGATTTGAATTGAATATATAAGTAGGCGTTTGCTTTCCTGGGACACTTCTGTTCACGCAGTTCAACACAGTTAGAAATGGCTCGCGCAAACATTTCAGTTTTAATAACGCATTTTAAGTTCTGCACGTGCGAGACGCATTTTAAGTTTCACATTCTACAGGGATACTTATACTAATCTGCAAGGTTTACACGCATTGAGACACACTTAACTGTAAGATCTACACGACGCGACACTCAGTTCTAGGTTCAACATGCAGTATGGATGCAGTTGCCAGTTCTACATTCTGCAATACTCAGTTTTAACATCTACAAGCCGCGACAAATCTTGAAGCCTTGCATTCTTCAGGGACGCGTTCACTCAATGTTAAAAGTCTACACGCTGCGACGAAAGATTTCTAAGTTCTACATGCATCGGGATATATACTGAGGCATTTATCTGCAAGTTGCATTTCAGAAGCAGTTTTCAGATTCAATTCATATCCGTGGAAATCACGGCAGCTAAATTTATATTCGATGTAATTAAATTCTATCGTACGCAAAACACCAGAGGACGCAAAGATCTTGACAATAATAAATTACAAACATATTATCTCTCATCGTGTGCTTATTTATACTATTGGACTCCTCTCCCAGTCCTGCTGAGTACGAATCAACAAAATTGCCGAATATTCTCCTGAGAAATTGTCATCAAAGAATAAACTACACACCAAAACTGCCTCATAATTTAGCATCACCATTGGAAGACAAAAAACAACGACAATGCCACCGACTAATCAACCCATATCTTATCACATTGGTTGAATTTTGTTTGTTCGAACCAAAGAGTTTTCTTTTTAAGTCCTGCAATTTAAATAACATTTAGAATTCTATAATTTATTTAACAAAGTAGTACACATTTATTAGTTATAATATATTTGTTAAATTTAGCGTCAATGCTGACTATCAAAATGTTAATAACATTTGCGCTAAATAAAGTCGAGGCTATAAAATATTTGCCCTATAGTTTGAGGAATAAAAAGTCTAAGTCAAGCACTTCGATCTACAAAGTATTCAAAACTCCACCATACGCTGCTACAGTAGCATCTGAGGTAGGCAGACGAATTCCTGATTCTGTAATGATAAAAATCTACATAGAATTCGATGTAGAATAAGAAATTAAAACACTTATGTATTTAAATAAATTATTCAGCGCGATCTTACAAGTTGAAATTGGGTCACCGTAAAAATAGTCAGAAGTTTATTATTTTATGTACTAAATGCTTTGTTGGCAAAAAGTAAAAGGTTATTTCCACCTCTTGTAGCTTAGTTCGAGTCGAAGTAAACATTTCTTCGTCTTTTAAAAAAGTTTAGGGCATTTTCATGGCTTAAGTTGGTAGTATTAAAGAACTGAAGTAATCATATGCAAAAGGCTTAACACCTCATAAGTGTTAAATATTACTGAGAGAGCTGTTTTCTTTAATAAGGAAAGTTAGATTCATTATAATTAACATTCGATTCTCAAGAGTACATTATGGCTATAGATTTAGAGTATGTTAATGCCTATAGGAAAAAGGAACTCCTCAAGAAAACGTGCAACAGGAAGCTAATGCAGTAGTAGGTAAGAAATACTTTCCAGCCATTTAAGCCACTTCGCTAATTATAGAAAGTTAAAGCAGTTTCTCTCTTTTTCTTACGAGTATAACGTACTTTAATGCTGCTCAAGGGACAACAACTACGCATTATGGCCGCGCGTAGAGCGGAAAATATAATTTTCAACTTTTAAAAAACTAAATAACGAAATGTACACCAGTGCTTTAATTTTATTGAACCGGGCGTGAAGGTTGCAGATGCAACAGAGGTAATAGAAAACTCTTAAGGGTTTAATAAAAAGCAATTAATCATAGACTGAAATCAAGAAAGAATCATAGCATGAATAAAAAATACCAGCAATAAGCAAAGAAAGCAAAACAGTTCTTGCTTATGTGCGGCGTATGATATTTTGCTTCAGAAAACCTATATTACAATCTTATCATTAGCGCCCTGCTTCTCCAGTCCGCAAATAATACTAGTGGTAACCACAATTATTATATACTTATAGGTTCTGCATCAAAGAACTTGACTTTCACACAAATAATCATTCAATATTCACTAAGTCATATTGTTGGGACACGTGAAAAACATTTGTCGACTCAACAGTTTAAATAAGACTTTATTTTGTTTTCTGCTTGGAACAAACTCTCTAACTTTGGTTTTCATACTGTTACATGTGAAAAATACACATTTAATTTCGGGTTTCTACTGAAAATGGCATAATTTGCTGAAATATTAATTCGGTTGAATATTTTAGACTTGTCACATTGGGACATTATTATATTAAAAACCTATAAACACAATATCAAATATTCCCTTCCACTCAAGTAAATTTCGTTGATTTAGATCCTTTATGTGAAAATCCAGCAAAGACATTCTAACCAAAAGGACAACAATGCGAATGTCCTATTACTATACAGGCAGTGCTGTTGTTTCGAAAGAGCCGCAGAACCCTTCGTTTGAATACCGAAGTCTAGCACTTACTCCCTTCTTGTAACAGCTGGGTCATTACGGAAAGCACCAGCTACAGAGATCGTGGCGCCAGGTGCAAAAGAAATTTTGCAAGACTCGAGGCTTACTTCTCTCTTTCTTTCTGCTGGTCTTTGCGAACCTCAAACTCGTTCCCTGTTAGAAACCGGATCTCCTTAATTACAGTCCTTGTTCGAAAAGTATTTGCTTCAGTATCAAGATTAGATAAAACTGTAAGAAACATAAAATAATTATCTCTTTCTTTCCATATTTGTTTAGAACTTTATATTTGATTTTACTTTGATACGAATATAAGTCGGATACCTCTCTACTTCATCTGAAATAAAACTTACATTCATACATATTTACACACATACATACCGAGGGTGCCAAAAATGTATACACACGTTCACATTAGATATTTATTTAATATATTTTAAAGTAGAACCGAAAAACAACAGTAATGTGTAGTATGATGTGCTGTAAACAGATGTGACTCACGTACATTATGATAGCGTTGCTACAACAAAATGGAGCCAAGATTATCGTTTGAACAGCAGAAAGCAATTTTTAAGTGGTATTGGAAAACCGAGAATGTTGTTGAAGCTCAAAGGCAATGGAGACGTGTGTACAGAACAGAACCGCCAACGTGAGTAACAATTGCACGCATTCGAGACAAATTTGACACCCACGGTACCGTATTAAAAATCGAGATGTTCACAAGGGCAGATCTGGGAGACCTTACACAGCAACAAGAGCGCATCTTCGGCTATGGTTTTGGAACGTTTTGAGCACTCAACGCAGATCTACAAAGCAATGTGCACGCGAGACTGGGATTAGCACAACTAGCGTACGTCGTATTATTAAAACAGCAAAGTAAAAGTTTTCATCCCAAGCCTTTTGCATGCGTTCATTTTTGACCCTGATCGGAGAATGCAGCGTTGTGAGTGATTTGGGAACATGGTACAAGGGGATGAGGCATTCGTAGGGAAAGTTGTTTGATTCGATGAGGCACAATTTAAGTTGAACGGAACTGTTAAACGGCATAACTGTGTCTACTGGTGTGCAAACAAGCCACATGTTATATTGGAAAAGACTCTTGTTTTACCTGGAATTAATGTTTGGTGTGGGTTGTCATCTAGGGGTCTAATTGAACTATTCATATTTGGAGGAAAAGTAAGTGGCTCAGTGTACCTGAACATGCTACGCACATCCATCTTCCTGCCATTCATACACTTTATGAAAATGAGGAATTTTTACTTCCAACAGGATGGTGCACCATCACATTACAACCGAGATGTGCGTACCTACCTTAATGACAATCTTCCAAGGCACTGGATAGGACGAAGAGGTCCGCTTGTGTTTCTACCGCGTTCTCCGTGTCTAACTCCTTTGCACTTCTACCTATGTCTTATATTTCACTCTACAGGCTGTCGGCGACTCTGTCTGGTGTCTGGAGTTCGGTGAAAGCTTAAAAATGACTTGTTTTCTCCGAAAAAGAAAGGAAACTACAAGTAAAATAGAAGGAATAAATAAAGAAATGTATCTAGTAAGGCTTGCATTGACCACCTCTCATGGCTCCGCAGCCATGCGAAGTATCGACTCGCCCACCGTGGTCTTTAGTTCACACAGCCGGCGGAATGATACAAAAATGGGCGCTCGATGCAGTTACCGGTTATTAACATTGAGTTGCATATCTGTAGTAATCTGTGGATATTCCCATGCTGCCACATGAATGAACACCTCTCAGACTTATATCTTGCAAGTCCGCTGGACTTCTAACTATGGGCGAGTATACGCAATGGTGTTTACTTTTATCGGCATAACCAAGTGAACATAGTGAGGAGGGTAGAAAATCTTTACGTAACATATTCCTGTCGCTTGCCTTCTTCTCATCGCCAGACAATTCCCCTTGGAATTTATAGTCGCAAGATTTTACGGATAATCAAAGTCTACTACATTTAAATGTATGTTTATTTCGACATTTATTTAATAAGCAGGATTAGGGTTCTCAATTTAATTTTGTTCATGTTAAATAAGTATGTTATAGAATGAACCCTACCACCTTTTCTTGTCATTTTCCGTAAGATTTACATATTTCAGCTTTATTTTATACCTGTTACGTCCCTAATGTGTATACTAAAATTATGTTTATATAACATTAACATTTTTCTTTGGATTCCCTACCATCTAATGTTGCTTAGTGTTATCTTTATTATCTCTCTTACTAATTTGTAATGGATTATTATATCCTCCTTTTACCTATACGTATGTCTATTCATTTATTTTATGAAATCGTTATTTTAGCCTGATTGAATATAAGAGAAGTCCCAATGGTCTAAAACACAATAACAAAAACATTAATAATTATTAATATCATATTAAAGTTTAGGCCATATCTCTTCTTAAACATTGTGTCCTATTTTCTTGTAACTAATGTGTTAAATATAGTATTTTGTTTCATGAGCAAAAGTTCCAAATTGTGGCCTTTCAAACACAAAAACTGTAGCGATTAAAATAGGAAACAAGGAAGTTCCTAACATAACTCTTTGTTGTGAAAGGCAGCCATATTAAAGTGATTGACACTACGTTTTATTAACTGGTGTTATCTGATAAGGTCGCAGAATGACAATGGGCTTTCAATTGGCGCTTGCATGCACATATTAAGCTCGCAGTCGTTAAAAACACTGCTTATAACAATAAAAAAAAATGAAAGTTTCCAAGAGGCGGAGCCTTAGACCTTTAAAAATGTCAAGGTATATTAAATGTTAATATGTTTATAAACATTTATACCTTGTGCATTTCACCTGCATTTTACACGAATTCTATATATCGTATAATTGTATTATTAATTATGCAGATATGCTCTTGAATCTACTTGACTATGCACGATATACCGAAAGCAGATATAGACTATCAACAAACATATAATTATATCCTTATGTTGGGGTGGAGTGACGAGGAATAAATAGGACAGCATGACAACATGAACGGGTTTATGCGTGTAAATTGATGCGAGCACCTTTCTATTGATGCCGCAGTAGCCAAAGTACAACTACATATAATATTAAAATAGTTTTTGCTTGGAAAGACTCTTACAGCTATCGATACTTTTATCGATTAATAATTTAAATAAGCTATCACCAAAGGAGCTGTATGACGTTTATACTATAGGTAATAATCACCTGAATTTGTTGACATCCCATTTCACTTTTTGTTACGGAAAATAAAAGTGTCAGTTATCTACTTTGTAGTTTCCAGTATGGATTAGGCATATTGGAAAGTTATGAGTGGCAACAAGAATTTGATTGCTGAACTACGCAGTATGTGACAATATTTTGACTGATGCAATACACGCAAGACTGTACAGGACTCGAGTGACGGCCATCATGGAATTGATTGCGGTCGTGAACGTCAATATCTCTTTGGTTCTCGTGATGCAATGTGATGACGGGCTGTATCTGGGAAAATCGTGATGACATCTACCGCACACAATGAAGCTCCAGCAGAGACTGTGTGTCACTTGTCGGAAAACATGGGAAAATGGCATTGTGATTACGTACCTTTTAGTCACTCACAGCCAAGTTTGGGCAAGAAAACTTCCTCAAAGTATTTTACGTATAATTTACACGAAATAAATGAATACAAACAAACAAAAATTGACGTTCTTAATTCAAAGTAAAATAAAATTGTTTATTAATTTGGTTTAACGTTTAATTAGTATTAATATGACTATTTATTTGTCCTGTTATGTGTTCACCAAAGTTTAATGCAATAATCACCTTTTTGGTTCTCAATCTAACGCTTATAAATTCCTAAGAACTATGATTTCTCTTTATGTACTGTCCGTTTCAACCAAATTATATACTTAAGTATTCATATGAACAATAAAAGAATATATTTCACAATTATTTTATTATGGATAAAAGTATCACTAAATAAATGTAATATAAATAATCTTTTTGAAATTGAATTTTGAATTATGAATTGATTGGACATTTAGTCTCTTTGAAAGTGTTTTTTATGCATTCCTGAATTTGAAGCATGTAACAAGCATGTCGCTTTTATTCTTTAACAGAAGGACAATTGTGTTAGAATTACGGGCGAAAGAGCAAATCCATCCAGTTAAGTATGTGACGAGGGAATCACTTTATAGGGCTTCTTGGGGGAACAGAATCTGTTGGGGGATTTAACAGCCCTTGTTTACTCTACTGTCGAAAAACTCAATACGAAAGTGTGGACTGTCATATGTTCTATATCGCCGTTTGTCCATTCGTCAATTAGAGGCAATTGACAGTACTTTGTATATCTCACCCAGTAGTTGGTTAGTAATTAGTATTTGTCAAACGATTGATATTATGCCGCATTATCAGTGGACACCACTAAAAGTAACGTTATATCTCAAGATATAGTTAGTAAATGCTAAGACCATTCCCAGTCTTTTTCCATTCCTGAAACACTTAGGTATCTATCGATATCGATAGTAAATGCAGAAATAAAATCAAAAGTTTTTTTAAGGGTTTATATTGATGTGAAATCAATATTTCAGCAGCTTGTATTTATGTCTTTTGTACAGGAAGACAGAGAGAATTAGAAATATTATATAATAATGAATAACTATTAGCTTTGTGTATAACTATATTTTCATGTAATTTGATAAAAATCAATTATATTATAATATTTATAGATATGTGGTATTAAATAAATAAATATTATAATTTAAGCTCTTATTATATATAGAATTATGCTTATCTTTGTACTAGATTCTATTGAGATTTTAAAGAAATAGAATTTAGTATAAAGGTAAGTAATATTCCAAGAATTCTTGTCAAAGGGCTATTTTGTTTCATTACAATTAAAGAATTGGGAAAATTTGCTAGTAGGAAGGGATTTTCCGGGGCTTTATTTATTTTAACTCTTTGTTTGAGTTCATTAGTCTGGCTGGGTTGTGTTCAAAGATTTTGGTTTGTTTTTAATTTTGTTTAATTGATTTATATGTAATTGTATTTTTATTGTTGAAATATTTCTTCTTGCTTTAATTATTTGTTTTAGCTTTAATTTGTATGTTACTCTTCTAGGTATAATGATAATGTTTTTTTCATTACTCTTTACAAGTAAATGCAGATGAAAAATATAGACGCTCTATTTGAATGGAGTGTTCGCTCCAAGTAGATTAACGTTTCGATCAAGTTTCTTCACTCGTTCCTTTGCAGTGTTTTGACATAAAAAAAGGAACTTTAAACACATTTCTTTTTCTTAACTTTTAAATGAATGAATCCTAGTGTATTTAAGTTGAGAGCTGCCTTTCTCCAAGATCCATAATATCAAATAAGAAATTAACGAACATGCGATAATAGCTGTAATGATCAATGCTCAATATATCTGGTTTTCTCAGCTACTGTTTAAGTGCCACAGAAAGAAGAGTTTGACTTACCGTCAAGTGCCTACATTCTAAGAAATAAATACAATTTGTTTCAGATGAAATTTGGCACTCAACGTCGCTGTCAACTCTCATTGGAGCCAGGTCAGCAAGGATTTGCAGAATGTTGCATCTCAGGTTAAATAAAAAGAGGGTTAGAGATAGCAACTAATCTTTGATAGTAAGTTGAAGTGAATTCAGCGAACGAAATTTTAGAAACTATAAACTGACAAAGAAAAACCAATAAGCCATGTTATGTGCTGACTCGTTTTCATGTCATAGAAATCCTATGCCTTTCTCTGACATACGACAATCCAACGCAACACCTACTGATAATTTATTGCCAGTTGTTGACAGAATTGAGTTATCATGTAGTACAATGCAGGGAGGGAATACGTGTTATTAGAAGCATATCTGCTGCCGCACACATCTCAATGCTTGTATTTAATAACTGCTGGAGTAAAGTAATTCTGTATCTAATAAAAGAATTTTGGTCATATCCTACACAAGTTAGTAGCAATTGTCCTGTAAAAATAAGCTTATCATACATTTTATGTATTTTACATCAATTAGGCTTATTTTCCGCATATTTTACTCCTGTTGAAAATCTTTCATTTATACACGTGAAGCTCCAATCCTACTCACGGCCGCAAGTCATGCAGTAGTTCGAAGTCTAGTGCCTAGGCATAGTACATAAACGGAGCAATCAAGCATCCAATTATACGGTGGATAGTTCCCTGGTGTCAGCATCCGCCATGATGATTCTGAGCTATAAATTGTTTCGTGATCCAGCTGTATAGATGACGATAAGAATAATAAAGAAACTGTGAAATCTATTCCCTTGGGTTTCCCGAAATACACAGTTACTAAAATCCTCTTTGCATAAAATAAAGTTAGATATATTTCTAATTTAGTAAACACTTACCAAAATAAAATATTTTCTGCAATATTTGCTTACATTAAAAGTTAAAACATACAATATTATAGTTATACAGAATGTTATTAAAATTTTTAAAAACTTAAAATATTTTCATAAATATTTTGATTGCTGAACAAACCAGTAATCATTAATATGTACAAGGTCATACCGTTTTGCTCTGCGCTTCAGTATTGTCCAATTTTCAAGAACACAGCGCCGTACTATAAGCCACATAAGTAATTTTTCCTTTTCCTTAATAATGTATTCAAAATGAAATTTGTTATTGATTTGGCTTATTTATGGACGCTCTTTAACACCTCAGGTCATCAGCGTCCCATTCAAATCAGGGCGTGAAACGGCCGACAAATTTTGCTCAGAGGCCTCTCTTTCAGGCTTGAGGTTCTTTTTCGTGCCGTAAATGTACGACACGGGACCCACAGCTTTACTTCCCTTCCGAAGGAAGCCATACTTAGGATTTTTACGCCCCGAAAAAATCCATCGATCCTGGCCGGGTTTGAACCCGCGATCTTGGGTGTAGGAGGCAAGTATGGTAACCACTACAACACCAGGACCGACTTCAAAATAAAAGCTTTATTAATTACACTAGTCTGCGATGAAATTATTTCTTCAAAGTTTGAATGCTTTCAGAGTATTTCTTACATGATAAAATGAAATTCAAAATTAGAAAGTTTCTATCGTGTACTTTTTATTATTTTCATTTTAATGTTGTAATGATATAATATTTTAACAAGAAACTTTCTCAATTGTATGCAGGTTTAGTACGTTAAGATGTGAAAACAAAATTTATTCTATGTATTTTAAGGTGTTTATGGTAAAAACCGAATGCATCGGATGTTATCTGAAAGAGGGTGTCACGGATCAGGAAGTTAGAGCGAGATTACGCTCAGTCTTGTCTGTTTATTTGTGGGAGATAGAAATGTTAACCACCCACTTTATTAGATACACATCTTAGCTTTACAAGCACTTAAAGCTCGTTCGCTGAATGCATTTCCACTTGCCGTCAAAAGCGGGCTGCTATCGTTTATCTCATTGTTTATTTTTAAACACACATCTCGCCTTTCCTACTCTGTAGTAGCCAATTGCTTGCTAGTTACTGACGGATCTCAATCAAGTCCACGCGGAGTGAAATGGAGGAACTTGTTGCCAAATGTGGGATAAACTTTTTTTCTTATACAGTTGTGTGTTACTGTTCAGGAATAAGGTTTATTGGGGCAGTGTCAATTTAAGTTAAACATGAGCCATCCTTGGTCAAGTGTGCCAGTGAGTGATAATATGCAAGTGCATGGATATTAAGCTGCAAGTGAACGAAATGTATGATCATTATTCAGAAACTGCGGAGTTTGTGACCTGATCCATTAGCAAGTCTAAAAACATTGCAGTAACTGTAAACAAGGAGTTCCAGAAAAGTATCTATAACGTGTATGACTTTGTTATGAAGAATAAAGTAAGTAAAGGAGCCATAAACGAAAAGGCCAAATTTTAGGACTGAGTAGCCAACAGTCAGAAAAATCGTCAAGGGAGGACCAATAACACCCAAAAAGGCAGAAACAAAATCAAAGCCATAGGAGAAATTTGATGAATTCGAATGTGAAATAGTTCCGCGAGAAATCTGCAGCTACTACAGGCAAGGAAAGTCTCCAAAAATCCAAAAACTCTTAACACACGAGGCCACGTCATTAAGTTTCCGGTCTCGCCGATAAGGATAATCGCCATCACAAAATCCTTATCTGATGCCATACCTCATCTGTAAAGCTAATGTTTGCAGCTGTAACTTCCGTTCCGCTGTGATCACTTTTAAGATATAGTTACATAAAGAAGGCTATGTGTAGAACATTATGACAAGAAATTAAACAGCGACTGGACTGTGTATGTGGGGAAGCCTCCCCCTCATATTCTACCGAAAAAGAATGAGCCAAACTTTTTCGAATAGGTCGAGAAAGCATTGAAACGAAGAGCGTGCAGATTGGCTTTTGGAGGTGCTCGCTCCGAAAACATCACTATTGTAGAAGGAAAATTATGGAAGACCGGCGGCTCAAAGTTATAGAAATAGCAGCAAGTTTGGGTATTTCTGCAATAACAGTCCTTTGAATTATTCATGAACATTTAAACATGAATAAGGTTAGTGCAAGATGAGTGCCTAGACTTCTTTCCTCAGTCCAAAAGCAGTAACGTGCCATCTGATGTCAGGCATTTTCGGAGCTCTGCCGTGGCAACGAGAGAGAAGTTCCTCAAACCATTGTTACAGCAGATGAAACTATGGTCCTCTACTATAATCCCTTGTCCAAAAGAGAACCAATGGAGTGGCGAAGCACCGCCTCTAAAGGCCAAGGTCATTTAGACAACCAAGAACATCATGGCCACAACCTTTGGCACTGTGAAGAAATGCTCTCATTGACTTCAAGAAGAGGAACAACACAGTAAATGGGGAGTACTATGCTAGCCTACTGCACAGACTACGTGCTTCCATTAAAAAAAGAAAATGCGAGGATAGCTGATTGGTGGTGTACACCTTCTTCAGGAAAACGCGCGTGTGCACAGCTCTTGTTGCAAAGTAAGCTGTGAAGAAATGTGGCTTTAAGGAGATAGTGCATTCACCCTACAGCCCAGATATAGCTCCCAGTGACTATTTCCTCTTCCCAAAACTTCAGAAGGACCTTCGAGGAAGAACATTTAAGTATGATGAAGAAGTGATGGATGCTGTTTATGCCCATTTTGCAGAAAAGATTTCTGGCAATACTTCATTTGGGGAGGCGGTTGAGTATTTAATTAAAAATGTGAGAAGTGTATTGCAATAAAGTTTAACTATATTGAAGAGTGAAATAAATATTTGTCTTTATCATACCTAGAAAATGGTTAGGCCGGAAACTTATGGACCTGCCCTCATATAAACAATTCCCATACCAAAGAACGTCCCTACGGCGAAAACTTGGGTTTTGCTTCGTACAGTTAATAAAAGGCGTATTATCATGGACTCGTCTCCAGTTATGCTTTGTAGGTATCAATATTTTTACCTGCGTAGTAAGACATGACAACATCGTTTGTTCATGGGATCTAACTTGAAACGGAGGCGAGAACGCAATAGCGCTTCAAACTGATATTTTCCTTCAAAGGCTGCCGAATGGAAATATATTCAGGGAACGGTCTTTACACATCTCGTCTGGTTCCTCTCACATTTTGTTAGTCTCTGTTTCATCTGGAAATGAAATCAGTTTGAAGCTTTATATTTGAGTAGAAAGCTGTAATTTTTAGTGCAATAACAAAGTATTTACCATGTCGCATCGAGGATGTGTAAATAACCCAGACCACTTTTATATATGTGGGAAATTTACATTGTCTAAGCAAAGGCATATAGTATCACAGCTTTTGTGAAAAAGTCGTATCATAAGCCTGAAATACTTGACCACAAACATTAAAGAGGGGCGGTTAAGAAGGAACGCTGTAATTGCTTATATTGCTAATTTATACATCCCATAGTGATGTAAACAAGGCAAGACAAAACAAAACAAAAAAATCCTATTGAGATCCGTGAATAATCATGAACACAATTATAGCGCAAGTTGTGCTTTTTACACTATTTTATACTTCAAATAAAAATTTTAAATGAGACAGTTTGTGGTGAAATTCACTAATTCTACAATAGATTTAAAGTAATTTTACAAAAAATCCTGATGCGATAGAAGTAAACTGATTAAAAATTCGGACTCAGAACATCCATTGTTGTTGATTTGTTTTAATTACGGACGCTCTTTAACAACTCAGGGTCATTAGCGTCCCATTCAATTGCGGGCGTGAAACGGCCGATAAATTTTGCTCAGAGGCCTCTTCTTTCAGGCTTGAGGTTCTTTATCGTGCCGTAAATGTACAACACGGGACCCACGGCTTTACTTCCCTTCCGAAGGAAGTCATACTTAGGATTTTTACGCCCGAAAAAAGCCATCGATCCTGGCCGGGTATGAACCCGCGATCTTGGGTTTAGAAGGCAAGTATGGTTATCACTACCCCACCAGGACCGACATCCGAACATCCAGATTATATCAAATTACCTTATTTACTTTAGGTATCAATCACAAAGTGTAAATTCGCACTATAGCGATATCATTAATGTCTAAAGGTTTATAAGGAGGATTTTCACAGACAGTATGAGCGTATTGAATTTCGATCTCTCCTATATATCTGGCAGACTTATTGTCAGTATGTTAGGATTATGCATTCATCTCAATTTTAGCTAGAAATAAGTACCATGCTCTGAAAACAGCATAATATTTAACTAACTAAAGATAATCGGCCCAAGGTAAAAAAAAAAAAAAAAAAAAAAAAAAAAGAAGATTGTTGCATTGCATTTAATAAACAATGAAAATAATCGTGGAAGAAAATAAGGAAACATTACTGAACGTTACCATTAAGCATACAAATTCCTCAGTGCCATACAAGCATATTTAACAATTTTGCATGCAATATGTTATAGACACTCTTTTGTTCGTTTGTGATCGTGGACTCAATCCCAGTCAGGTTAGATGCATTTTTTTCGGGCGCAAAAATTCTAAGTATGGTTCCTTTGGAAAGCAGTGGGTCCCGTGTTATACATTTATGGCACGATAAACCTCAAGCCTGATAAGGGGCCTCTGAGTAAATTTTGTCGGCCGTTTCACGCCCTGAATTAAATGGGACGCTGATGACCTAGATATTAGGGAGCGTCCTTAAATAAACAAAATCATCATCATTATCTTTTGTTTGTCAACTTTATTTACCACAATCCTTGGGATAAAATGACGATCAAAGTTCATTAAAATCTTAAATAAACGAGAAAACAAACATTGCACTAAATATTGAGGGTCTGTTTATATTTAATGCAGTACTTCCCTCTGCGGATGTCGTAAGGCGGAGGTTGAGAGCGACCAAGGCTGTGAGAAACTGTCACGCCAAGAGGGAGTTATACATAAAAACATTTTTTATTTAAGATACTTTTGCAGCTCTGTTGCCAAGAGCATTTTCATTTTTCCAATAAGTCAATCATCTTGATGAAATATAACCATACATGTGGAAGACGTACTCTTACCTGTGATTTTGGGGGGGGGGGAGAGGCAGCGGTCAACTCGAACATTTACCTCAAATGAACAAAATTTTTGTTTGCTTAAGCAATTCTTTTTTGAAATGGGATATGTCCTGTAATTTTTTTAAAAAAATTTAAATCAATTTACATCATTTAAATGTAAATGCGAAATTCTTTTATTTTGGTATGTTATTCTAACTTTAATTATTATTTTGTTCTCTTTTAAAATTGTTTTGAGGAAAGCAAAACAAAGGAATATTCCTTTTGCAGAAAACCATTTTCTAAATTGGAGTATTGAAATTATTATCATGAGTCAAATGTTGAGAATAAATCTATTATATATTTGTATTTGGTCGTGTTGTGGGCTAAATTTTATGTAGAATAAATATTATTTCGTTCTGTTATGAGTAAAGTTGTTCAAATATATTTTGTATTTTTGCGTTAAATTTAAAATATATGAAGGGAAATATTTTCATGCACTTTTAACCATAATTTCAATTTGCACTTCCTAATCTTTATTCTTGAAGTACAAGCATAATTCTTGAATGGGTGAATTTATTAAATTGTTATTTTATTGAAGTTTGTTAAATACATTTTAGGGCAATGTGTTATACATTTTCTCTACTTCTCACGTGATATTCGTACAAAATGAACTACCCATCATAAAATGCATGAACTTTATTTAGATCAATGTTTTCTAAAATTTGGAAAGCATTTGTGTCAGTAATACAGGGCCATTGCACAACCAGTATGATCGGCACATTACTGCAATCACAAAAGCCTATTTTGAGTAAATAATATAACCTATAAAATGAAGTTAATGATATTTGTAGGTGATAATAAGCCTTAGTTAATTCACCTAGGTTTTACCTTAAAATGATGGAAAAGTGAAACAAAACTTTCGATTTCAATCATATGCTTTCAGTTCGTGCATATTCACTTTCGCAATTAAGATGCAATCTAATGAAATGAAATAATCACATCACTTATAATTTAGTCGTAATAGCTTCCTTAGTTAACTATAAAGGCTAAGCCATTAGTGGTCGAGGACTTTGAGTTGTCTCTCAGTGATAAACTCCATGTTAACGAGATAACCTTCGAGGTTGGATTGTAGTCGGATGGAGGAGCATCAGCATGGTAAGCTGAAGATTCGTGGTTGTAGTCCTGGTCATGACCTGAAATGTTTCCTATCTAGCTCTGATTCAGAGTTGGAGTAAGTTTCAACATCCGGCATTTAGTCAAAGCTTTAATAGGTCCCAATAGGTCTGCCCGGAAAGTGTCCAGTCATGTTGAATGTTTCTATTATACATATGTATACATATACATACAGGATGTACAAAATATGTAAGTACAGTAGAAATAGAATTCAACACCAAGTATTTTGAGAGTGGGAACGAATGGTCTCGAACGTGTGTTCATAGTCAGTATAACATTAGCTAATATCACTAATCCAAGCCCAGATATAAGCAACCTGTCCTTAATCTAACGGCAAATCACGCATTACCTCTCAATATACAGGTATTGGTAGAAGTAACGCAGCGTTTGGTTTATTTGTGATTGGTTTGTTTTATTTACGGACGCTCTTTAATATCTCAGGTCATCATTAGCGTCCCATCCAATTCAGGGGTGAAACGGCTGACAAATTTTGCTCATAGGCTTCTTTTTTCAGGCTTGAGGTTATTTTACATGCTGTAAATGCACGACACGGGACTCATGGCTTTACTTCCCTTCCGAAAGAACCTATACGTAGGGTTTTTACGTCCGAAAAAAAAATTCATCGACCCTGACCGGGATTGAAACAGCGATCTTGTGTTTACGAGGTAAGGTATGGTTACCACGAGACTATCACAACCGAAACACCGTTTTGGGAACTACAGCAGGTTTTATAAACCATTTCTGCACTTGAACTTTATTTATTAGTACGGCATGTATTTGAAAGAATAATTTATTTGTTAAAGATAAGCAAATTTGTTTTTAGTCCTCTTGACCATTCACAAACGCATGCATATACATATATATATATATATAATCCTGCAGCGTTAAATATCATTTTTGTCCCTGTTCTTGAAAGGCCGTTTTCCGATACCCTGATAATCGTAAACTTTTTGTACACATTTTTTCGCATGGTGTATATTGGCTGACAGTATCGAGGATCTTAATTGATATATTTGAGTAACTTTCCTGAAAGGTTATGTACCTGTGACGGTATTAACAACGAAAGCGTGGGTTGATTGTTTACAATGTTACGCAGCTCTGCGACAGCTCTCGTAGTGTCCTGTTTTGGCTCCATGCGCTTTCTAAATTTTAGCTGTTGAAAGTAAATGTAATGAAATAGGTGGTGCCTTTCGGAAAAGAACACATTGCATACAGCTTTAAAAAAACTGTTTCTGGGATACCACTATCGTTGTAAATCGGCTGTGCTTTTTCATGTGAAATTACCAATTTGCATTTGCTGGAGCACAAATGATTATGTTCTATTTCTCAGGCTGTAAAAATAAAGAGAGAGTTCATTTAAACGGCATTTTATACTGACAATTCAAAGCATTGTCTCCTTGATGTCAAAGAAAACAATGGCTAGCTTCGTGTTAAAATATCGAAAATAAATTTGCTTTCTTACCCAAAATTTTAAAATATTTCTGAAATTATAAGCAACGAAAATTCCATTATGACTATACAATATGACCAGCATAAAGAATACTGGATTAAGAAGCATTTTATATTTTACAATTTAATTTATAAACCACGTTCCTTTAATTCATATATTTCTATCTATTTTACTTACACTGGAGATTTAATGTACTAGCGTTGGCATAAATCAAAAGTTTCGTCACGATACAAAATGTTACAAAATCCGAAACATTTGTTATACACAAGTATGTACATATATGTATACATGCGAGTATATGTGTGTTTTTTTTTTTCCTTTCTTTTCTAATTATGTTTACGCTTTTCGAATGGCTGCTTTCTCTTATTATACCACCGATTTTGAAATTTTAAATCAATTAACATTCAAATATAATTTTAAATTTGTATCTTTCAAGTCACTTAGCATTAAATCTCCTTGAAACATGATGCCAAATATATACATTTTAAATATTATGAAATACAATTTTGATTGTTCATCTCTCCTATATTTCAGTTAGGATAAAGGTAAATTGTTTAATTTAAGAAACTAAATTTTACCGTTAAATACAAATATATGTGTGTATACATATGTACCATATTAAATTTTCTCAATGTAACGAAGTCGCAGAATTCCTCTGAAAATAATTTTAGACCATGTTTCATTATCCATCATTCACGATGAAAAACATAACTTTCATCCAAATAATTCAAATTTTCTTAATGCATTATCGGAAATCTGGAGCCAGCTGTAAAGCAGCCTGCCACACATTTTTCTTTTACTCGTATTCCGGCCATTGGTCACTGCCGACCTCCCCCATATCAGGGAGCATCTCCAAGCGGGATTTATATCCCCTTTATTCTTCCCTTCGTACTCTGAACCTTGCGACCCCTTTCACAAGTGAAATAATAAAACGAACGAGCGCTGAGCTATTTATTACGAGTTGTGAACAAATGTGGCAATTAAAAACCCTGGAAGCGCTTCAAACTCTTTTCAACTCTAGAACACTGGTAAAAATGTTTCAACGCATTTGGGCTACTAAAAACATCTTTATTTACTTCTACACATTTACCATTAACCTTTGATGAGAAACTATTTATCTAAAGGAAACATTTGGCACGCTAATATTCGATTATATTTCGTTCTTATTTTTGAAATACAACAATAGTCAACCCTACACTTTCACTATATTAAGTTAGCAATTAAAACTAATTAAGGATGAGCAAAGTTTATGTTGATTGGTTGGTGCTTTTGCCTTCAATTCCCTGCGTAAGCGCCACGCTACTTGCCAAGTAAATTTACATGGCGTGGACGAATCGCAGTCAAACTGATTGTTGTTCACGCTCCATCACTCCAGAAAATAATTGCATATCGTTAAATAATGTGAATGTCATGTTTCTCAATGCACTGACTAATTCAGATATCCATCGAACTTTCAGCATGCAGAAACGTTTTTAGTTTACATTACATGTATTTAATTGGAGTAAACAATGTCATTTTATGGTACCACAGGCTGAAAAACTTAATACATTTTTTTGAATTTTTTTTTCAATTCACAACATCTTTTGTGCCTTTTTTGCGGCAATTTCATTTTCTCTGATACCTTCTTCTCTTTCTGTCTTTATTCTGTTCAACTGGATACGTCAGCATGGTTCAGTCAACTCCCGCTTTATTGGTTTCTTGCCTATCGAAAGTTTGACCAGACTATGACGGCTGGTAGCTCTGCCTTTCTTAAACACAGAAAGTCGTCTCTGGGATGTTTCACCCGATTTATTAACAAATTTGTTAGAGACCTAGGAAATTGTTGTAATTTCTGGGGCCGTTGGGGGATCAGGCTGGTTGGTTGCAGTCCGCTCGCGGGAAGAGGAGTCGTGGATTGATTGTGTTTCTTTGAGTTCTGGGTTGGATGCCCCTTGTGTTGGGATCAGGAATCTTTACCTCAGGGAACTTCTGGAATTTTGTGACTCGTATGAGTCAGAGGGAAGGGAAGGAAATCTATAAAGTTACACGGAAACACTGGAGTTCTTATCTGACATCATTTATTTACACTTAACAGAATACTGGATTGTTCGCGTAAGCTTGGAAATGTGTCGAACTGACTGACTATTGTTCTTCTCCTACCGACTTCGCTCACTTTGATTGTCTATTCTTTTGCCCGCTTATTTAAATTGACTCTTACAGTTCCGTTCTCCTACTATCCAACCTTTAGCTCTTAACCTCGAATCCCGGACCGCTAACCTTTTACTGCTCTAAAGTTTACTATTCCGTGCGTCTCGCTCTCTGTCTCACTGCTCTCGAAGTCCTGCTGCTCTCTCTCTAAATCTCTCTGCTGTCGAAGTCCTGCTGCTCTCTTACTAAGTCTCTCCTGTTCTGTCGAAGTCCCTGACATTATATATCAGATGTAAAGTTTATTGTTTATTAGGAACCTCCCATCGTGAAAATTAAATCCGCGAAATTTATGGAGCTCAGTTCGATTCTCTCTGCGTTATTGGTCCTTCCTTAGTATCCAGAATTATGCAGGCTCGCTCCGATTCGTTCAATTTTGTGAGATTTCTATTGGTTGTGTGGGACCAATTTCTGGAAATACTTCTCACGTTATAATAGTTCTAAGAACGGACATCCCTGTCATAAATGTTGGAAAATTTTTATAATCTGACATCTCCTTTCACTTTTCCATCCTTTCAAATTTGCTCACAATGAAATCTCGGTCATAAATAAGGAACATCTATTTGTTTTGCAAAGTCATGTCAAAATCTGTCGACGTTTGAATGTCATTGTCATGAGGGGTTATAAACTTGAGCTGTCATCTGAGATTGGCATTTGTTCCTTCTTCGAAAGAAATCCACCCATAAAGTCATTAGTGCCGTTACCCTTAGTTATTGAAAGAATATGTTTCTCTGCTTTTGTCTGCGTCTCGGTAAATGGTTTTCTTTAAACTCTTTGAAAAGAGAATTGCCTCTTTTCAGGACATAACCCTTTTCCCCAGGTAAAAACTTTTAACATTTCCAAGCTTAACAACCCGAACCGTTTTTCATTCACATAAATGCACAATGAACCTTTATTACTGTTTAGCACAAGTGCTGTCTAATGACTACAAACTACATACATATATCAGATCATATTTATGTTAATTATTACTAGCCTTAATTATAACAATATTAGTTTAATCAAAGACGGCCTTTAATTCCGGCTACATTTCTAACATGTCTATGGCTATAATGGGGTAAAGTTGCCTTTTGTAATGTTCTTAATGAGTATGAAACTTGCAAATGAATGAATAAACTTTAATTGTCAATTTTGGCAGCATTCCAACTCTTTATCTGTTGTTTAAGAAAGAAGTTTTATTAAATATTTTTGCCCCTGCATTATTGTATCAATTTTATTTTTCAAATTATATTATTTTATTGGGGTAATATTTTGAGAGCTAATACTTTTTTCTATAGATATTGAAGCTGTTCCTGACTCTCCGGCAGTTACAGAGTAAATGAAGTAATTAAAGTTTGTAAAATTTTGGAATCAGCAACTGTGTAATTAGACACAAGTATGTTGTGCATTTTCTCTCAGTGGAGGAACTTATTGACACATGTAAAATTAATATTGTATAGTGTTTAATTGAATTCATAAAGGGTAATGTTGTAATATTTAAGAAATAACTTGTAAAAACGTAACCAGGCAAAGAAAAGCTCTACTCTCCCTCCGAACGCAGAAAGTCAGACAATTGGAAGGTAATCCCTTCTGGAATGAGGTTGAGGTTTGAAAACGCCCCTGCCTTAAGGCATAAACCAACCTGTTGCCGACAAAGTTGCAGGTGTCCGAGCAAAAAGAGTACTTGACAGTAACGTACGAAATCTGTTTAAATTCATATTACTGACGAATAGCGAAGCATTTGCCTTGAACAAATTTTTCCAGCGAATAGAAGTGAAATTCGGTGAACTCGCCTATGAGAAACAGTAATATAAAGTTGGCGGGAGTATTTCGCGCTGTTGCACGCGAATGGCGTCGTTTGATATTGTGTATAAAAGGACTAGATTTTTCCCAAAACGGAGCAGTCTCAACATTTTCCAGGCCCAGATACGTGTGGCTGCCGTTGCGCGGAGATCGGCGGAAGAGCGTCCTGAGTACCAAGTGCGACAAGAAGCTTCAGCGCCAGTCACTACGTTAACTGCAGATATAACATTGAGTTACATTAGGAACTCAGTTAAATTAACAATTTATTTCTCTGGCATCTTCTGGTGGGCGCAAACAAATATACACGTCTGCCCAGATTACCTCGTTGCGGTTCGACAAGAATTCGCCCGTATATTCACGATAGAAGAATAAACTTTATTATCAAAGTAAATAACGAAGCGTCATTTGTCGTCACCTTCGGAATCCCGTTCCACTCAGGCCCGGCTGGCACATAGCTGCCAAAATACACGAAACGCCCTGGAGAGTCACATCGAAGAAGAGTGGGGCCATTAATAAATATCCACCACCGACAATCTGGATTTAGTATTTACTATTTTCAGGATCAAATTTATTCGATATTTGTATTATATTTTCAATTAAAAATCATTTTGTAATTGTAAACCACTCTTATTCCATACTGTAAAGTTGTCTTTCTATGGCCATATCTTACATATTTTTTCTTTCAGTGTAATAATTACTATACAACGTATTCATAATCCAATTTAAAACCTTTACCTCAAATTATACAGTATTTTATTTTACAAATACGACTAAATATGCCCAAATAACAGCGGTTTTCTTTCTTTTAATTATTTGTCAACTTTTTACTTGCATTTGTCTTGTTTATGGAGAAGCGAGAGTTTGGAGGACTATGATATAACCGTTTACTCCCTTTATTTAAAATGTATCTTCCAAATTCCATGAGCAGTGTTACACTTGTTTAATAAAGATCACACGACATTCTTTGTATGGCGCCACATGAAAAGGATTACTGCAATAAAACATTTTCCGAATTTACGTTTTCATAATTCTCGATGCCCCGAGGATAGCTCTGCCATTTGCGAAATTGAATAATGGTTACATTTTCATGGCATTGCTGCTCTGAAGTTTAATAAATTAATAACAACAAATAGCATGCTAAAACATTTGTTTTTCTTATTAATCAAGCATCCATTAATTTTTGTGTGCTTTCCACACTGTACAGAAATGCATAAGTACTTGGAGAACTTAATAACATATGACATTTAAACACCTTTGTGATGAAGTACCCATCATAGAACCTTAAGCCACCGTGGTCTTTCCATAAAATGTCTTATTACTTCATAAACTAATAACATTAATATCATAAAAATATTGTAAATAAAAATTTAAATGTCAATAATTACAGTGGCTGTTTGAGGAAGTAGGTTCATAGTTGACACATGAAAGCGTATATTTTTCAGTTTCCTTCTGTGCCCATATAACATCTATTATAATGAAACAACATGTACATTGTATCTAAAACCTGATTATTAATATCACATAAACGGAATTCCTGTATTTTGAAATGATTATTTTTCAGGGAGATTTGCATAAAAAGCGATTAGAATATTATTTCTAAGGTATTTAATGTTTCTGAACAATTTTCGCTTTCTTATAACAGTAGCATCGAATGTACAACCTAAAACCCATAAGTTAAAAGTTTTACAGAATAAACAAGAAAAGTTTGTTCTGAGCTATTGTAAAAGCTTAAAACTATTTTCTATTCGACACAAGATAAATGCTTAGAATGAGGTTATTCGCCTCAGTGAGAAGAACGTCCATGCAAAATGGCATGCATTTGGACATGTAGAAGTTAATGATTAAATGGCAATTGCTGTCCTAATAATCATATTTGTTTTCAGCAACACTTTCTGTATTGCTTTCCTTTAAATTTACGTTTTATTTGAAATATTGTACTTTTCCATTTTCGCTTATACTTCACCAAAAATAAATAAAGAAGAGAAAAGTAGAAATAGTCTTTCCACTAATAGTTTCGCTTTAAAAATATCAATAAATACTTGAACATTTACTTTATACTTGTAAGAGGACTACCACAGTTTTGCCACACTACTAGAATGAAACATATCCAGCGTTACCGCAAATATATATAAACTTACAAGTACTCAAATAAAGAAATGAGATTTGCTGAGATTGATTTAAAGACAGTTATGATCGCAAACTAATAGTATACGAGAACTTTCAAAAAGAATTATAAAATTTTTATGTAATATTTCTCGTGCTAAAAATAACTTCCAAATATTTTGTTAGCTTAATGAGCAACGTATACATGGTACTAGTTTCATTATCGTCACTCACAATTCCCGCCTATGTGAGGTGTGCAACTTGAGACATATTCAATTCCGCACACATACAAAAAAAAAATGGAGTTGGCACGTAACTAACAGTATGCCTTTATAAATGAGTTCTCGAGAGAGCACCCGGTAGGACGCGGTGAATCTACCAAACCTTCCATGGCTATCTCTGCCATCTTCCTCAGGGATCTGCTGCTGAAGTGCCGTAGGTCCGAGGTCCGAGGAACATGGCAGGCTGGGGTTAGTGCTCAGCCTGTGTGAAGTTGCTGCGTTGGGGTTAGCCGCAGAGAATGGATGGGGGTTGTGGGGTGGTTGTGCTGTTTTGGGTGTTGGGTGGAAGGATTGTGCTTGAAAGTTCATCCTTATTGGTGCGGGCGGATCTGACATCCTAGGTTGTTGCTTGACATGCGCATGGTGTTTTTACTTAGTAAACATCATGGGCATACCGCTACTTGGTTTTCTGGTTGCTATTCTTGTTGTTGTTGCTTTGTTGGGAAGTTGGAATGTTTATCTGTTGCTAGGTTATGTCGCTTTGTTATCCAAGGTGGGCACATGCTAGGCGTGGCACCTTGAATTCTGACTTGGTCCTGTTGGGACAGTGATCAACGAGAGCGCTTTCATGAAATGGCAATTTGGCGTAAAATTTTGTGACCCGGCGTCTAATGTACTCCTCAATATATGAGAGGGAAGAACTGTCATGAAGTAGCCTGACAGGAAAGCATCGATATACAGAATAAATGGCCCCGAGTCCGGCTGACTAAATCTGTGTGTTTTTCTATTTCTATTCGTGAGCGTGGCTGCTGCGAGAAGCCAGCCAATGGGAGGCGAGGACTGCTTCTTCGCTACCAGATTGGCTAAAGCCGGCTTCCATGCAGCACTGAGTGGGACCCATTTTCTCTGTTGAGGAGATTCTTTCTTAATTGAATTTCTAAAGCCTCTTTTATGAGGCAATTCCAATAATGAGAACCTCTGCTGCCTGGAAGTCAATTCTATGGCCAGTCTCAGAGTGCCGGTGCTCCGCTGACTTGTCGGGATAGTGCAGGCGGATGTACCGTTCCTACACTGCTCGACGTTCGGCTATTGTTCTTGGGGTCTGGCCGATATACTCCAGCGGGCAGTCTTGACAAGGACTCTTGTAGACTCCTGGTGTTCCAAATCCCAAGTTATCTTTAGGTGAGCGCAGGAATTCACGAATCTTGGTGGCTGGAATAAAGAATATCTTACCCGGGTGCTCTCCCGAGAGCTCATTTATAATAACATACACCGGGAAAGCTTCAATCCTCATAAAACAATATGATGTTCTGAAATTTTGCTTTCGTCTCAACAGATCTTCAGCTGAGGTTGATGCAACGTTACTGGAGACCAATGGACAATTGTTTCTTCCCTACAGGACAGTTCAAAGATGGTTTAATATGTTTAAAGAGGGGCGGCAATCAATTTCAAGCGAGGTAGACGCGACTCTCCAAACTATTCTCTAACAGAAGAAAACATTTACACGGCGCTGTCATTGTGAGAGGGGATGACTGAATAACATTAAGAACCTTTCAGAAAGTCTGAAAAGTTCACGAGGTGCCATTTACATGTAATTAACTGAAAAGTTACACATGAGACGTTTTTGTGCACACTGGGCTTCAAGACTGCTGATTTCCTAATGAAAGGACGTTCGCATTTAAGTTTACATGCAGTTGTCCACGGTACAAGAAAATGCAGGACTCATTTCAAAGGTAATCAATCACGGCTGATAAAACATGCTTACATATTTTGATCCAGAGAGCAAACAGGAAACCTCTTTGGGGAAATCTGCATCATCACTGGCACAAAAAAAAAAAAAAAAAAGTTAAAGGGACTGCTTCTGCTGAGAAAGTTATGGTCACCCCATTTTCGAAATTCCTGGAATGTCGTATCTGCACACACAACTGTAACTAACAATAATATGGAGATGTCCTGAAAACTTTGCAAGACCATGTCATACACAAAAAGTCACAACTGCGTGCAACAAGCTAGATGCTGCAAAATGATAATGCACAACCTCATATCGCAAAATGCGTTGCTGAACATCTCACAAAAATGAATGTGAACCGTCTGCCCGTGCGACTATTCTCTTCCCCAAATTGAATAAACATCTTCCTTCATCAGTTTATTTAGGTTTATTTATAGACACACTGTAACATCTTAGGTCATCAGCGTCCCATTCAAATCAAGGCGTGAAACGGCCTATAAATTTTGCGCAGAGTCCTCCTCTTTCAGGCTTGAGGTTCTTTATTGTCCCTTAGATCTACGACACGGGAGCCACGGCTTTACATCCCTTCGAAGGAAGCCATACTTAGGATTTTTAAGCCAAAAAATCCATCGATCCTGACCGAGATTGAACCCGTCATCTTGGGTTTAGGAGTCCTTTATTAGCAGCAGTGGTGAAGGATACGAAAACGATTCTGAAGCACTTGTCAGTATGTCTCCGAAGAATGGCAGAAACGCTGGAACAGGTGCATTGCATCCAAATGACACTGTTTTAAGAAAGTTCATCAAAATTAGGAGGAATAAACAAGATATATTGTAAAAAGAGTATGCTCATTCTTTATTGAACAGATTATAACGTTATACTTTGTTGCATTAGCAAATTTTTAGAAACGAGTGAAGCTATTTTCATTGTGTTTTCTGAAGTATTATTTGAAAAGAGAAAAACGTTTTAAACGAGTTTCAGACGCTATTTTTCGTATATCGAATTATAAAAGGATATAAATGAAATAAATCAAATATGTTGGTTTCTAATTTAATATTTAGAAGTCAAAATATTTTGAATATACTTATGACCTAATTGTATGCATGAAAATTATTAAGTCTATTGTTACCGTTATTAGCAAAAGATAATTTACCACAATAAATTCTAGCCTAAGTGAAATGACTGAATTATAACTAATGCTGAAATATAATACGTATAAGAAGAAACACGACAGAATCATAAACTGAATGAACAGTAAACATTCTAAGGATATTTTAGAAATTTAGTGTTGGCATTTATTTCAAAGGAAAGGAACACCACAGTAAATGGGGAGTACTATGTTGGCCTACTGCACCGACTATTACTGAAAACAGAAAGAAGAATTTATCTTCAGCTTACAGAGGTTGAGGGTCGCTTGAGTGTGGCTCCTTATTGGGGTAGTGGAGCCGGTGCAACCGGAAAAAGAGAGATAGGGCACACGTAAAGTTAGCATTTATATTTTTACTGAAAGCAAAAAAATGCCCCCGTATTTAAAAAGTATAATAATAAACACTAATCTGTATTATAAGAGATGTTGAATATAATGTCTATCATTGCCGGCCATCTGCATTCCCGTATTTCCTCAAACGGTTTATACCTAAGAATATATGCCTTGCCATTTCTCTGAAAGAAAAGCTTAACACATACACAAAAACTATATTTTATAGTGGCATAATTAATGAAAGTAAAGTAGCACACAGTTTATGCCTAATGAAAGTACAGAGTAAAACCTGATCTTCCTTCAAATTACTATAAGCTGCTATCTGCATATGCATTATGCGGCGTTGATTATTCACTTCTCCCAGAGTCGCACTCTGCCAGCTCTAACCCAAATGATAGTACGATAATATTAAGGGAACAAATTACTTACAGTAACATAATTTTTAGTTTATAACAACATTCTAGCAATAAGAACAATTTAATTGCGTAATTACAGCCATGGTAAGTTTTTGCAGTTGTCACAAATGTAGCATTTTATTAACGATCTTGGCCAGCAATAAAGATAGTTTATAATTCTGTACAAATAGATTTAGATGCGTAACTCTGCAAATTTTGTGGATATACATGGGGGGGGGGACTTTCTGTAGCTTTTTAAAGACATCTTAAATGTTCTCTTTTGCTATTAGGAGTCCTTGGGACAATGACACTATGAAATGAGTTACTTGCTTACATGAATGCTTTGTTAAATGATCCGTGTGTCGCTATTTATTTTGCCACAACCAAAGTTGACTTTTCTCCCTTTTCCGATAATTCTTTATAAACCATACATATACTCTACACTGTCTATGTACTATATTTTTAACCACTACCTCAAGCCCGTTTATGGGAAAATACCCATTTTGTCCTAATTCCAGTTTGAGCAAGTTGCAGAAATGCGTTTTACACCAGTCATTACATATGTAATCAGAACCATGTTGGGTTAGCCAATAACATTACCGCCATTTCAAAAGTTTTCCCGTTTCTATCTTTGCTTCCATTAAATCCTGAATGTGTATGACATATGAATATATTTTATTCTTTCCCATTTATCACACCAGCAAAAGCGGATGTTTTCTTTGCATTCCGACCTACAGACTTTCTGTTGTAATTTACTTTACCCTCCCCAAAATACTCGCTAATTAAACGAGTAAGGAATAGCAGAAGACTTCAAAATCATTTGTTTTCCCCATTTCCCACTCCATAGACTGAGGCACCGCTTATGAATTCCTCGTACAAGAAAAGTTGAACACACCGTGCCTCACTACCAATAAGTCGACTCGCTGAACAAACATTTTCATTGGCCACAAAACAAGATAAGCTTAAACAACTTGACCCCTAGTCTCCTAAACTTTGTAATGAGATAAGAAGAGCAGGTCACGACAAGGGGAAAGGTGAAAGGGGTGTAAGTAAAAACTGTATAATGGAGACACGAAGGTTGGGGTGGAGGGCAAGTGGATGGAAGCTGGCGCGCAGCAAGTTACAACTGTCATTAATCACAGCACAGCTACGAGACGGGAGGGCTTTCTGTCGACAGGAGGCGCTGATGTATGCGATACCTAGCGTCCTGCCCCTTGCTTCAGCAATAACGGTACAAGGTCCCCACATCCTTTTACACTTCTGTGTGTGTGATAAAAATATCAAAATAGAAATAAAGTTCTACTAAAATCTTATCAAATCTAGAAAATGTACACACATAACGCTTTATATCTCATTTTATTTATTGAAATAGAACTGTGTAAATGGACTTAAACACTTAAGCTAAAAGGATATTTTGTGCTTTGGTGAGTTCCATAATCTTTCCTACAAGCTAAGGAAAGGCATCTCCTAAATAGTTTTATTCCAATAGAGACGTTCTTTATCCTTCCAGGGTTTCACATTCTAGTAAATTGTGTTTTGCAGTTTTATCAGAAGGCCTGTAGGATTTTCATAGTAGAGTGTCTCCGGTGTGGCTAATCTCCAGTAATCATTCCAATAGCTTTCCTGGTTTTTTAATGTCTGTTCAGTTCCTTAGCCAGGAATGTATCCGATACTTTAATAAGAATTTTACCCAGTTATTGACCAGTAAAGTACTTCCATTTTATCTGATGTTATTTCCTCTTTCATTGTGCGGCGATAATGTAATATAAGGTAGTGTATACAGCAGGGGAGATATTTATGTAATTGTTAATTGTAAGAAATAATTATAAAGAATGGGTTAATGACTGGCGATTGTTTAATTGGTTGGGAATGATATTTTGTAGTGAAGATGTGTTATTCTCTTCTCCTCCTCCCGATGATTTTCGGCGTCTTATTGTTGCCTTGACTTAGCTCCTTGCAATATGCTGGACTTTTGTAATCTTTAGGCCAGAAGGAAGTAAGTCAGGGAGCTAGCAGGAGGTTGGCAGATTCGTCGTTTTTAATATGAAACAAAATTATTGTGTTCTAAGTCTTTTTCTGCATTTAGGAGAGCCGTTAAGCTTTGAAGGATGTCTTGTGCTTGTTACATCACTTGAACTGACGATCTGAGCTGCTACTCTCACTAGCTAACTTGGGAGCATTCTCAATATACCAACATCACTAATAACCTTTGACTATAATAGTGCCAATATTAGCCTAAGAATGATCTCTCACTACTTCATTGGTAAAATCATCAATATTCACAACGCCAATAATACATAACTATCATAATCTCTCGCTAACTTCGCAACTAATATTCAACTGATAATCGCTTCGGCCATATCTTAATATTCACTAATGATGCCATTCAATAGTAACCTTCGATACTGACGATAACAACAACACTAACCTCGGAGTCCCGAAATGGCAATCTGAAGTAACCATTCAGTTGGCCGGTTCCTTCTTTCGAAATTTGATTTTAGAAAGATCTAGAACCTCTTTCTTATTTACGCGTTTCTATTGGATACTGTGCTTACATACAATCTTTCGCATCTTTCTGATTGGATACCATTATTACGTGACGGTTAGCTCGCATTTATGCCTTATACCGTTACCTCGTACTTGGAATAGGCAAATTTTCCACCCACGTTTCTTGCACAACATGGTTTTATGATTCTCATCCTTACCTAACAACTCAAATCGGACTTTTCTCAGCAATTCTTCAAAACGCGGTTCGTGACGCATTTTACTTAGGGTTCGCTAGAGAAATATAAGTTACACTGACGACTACAGGTTTCTCTGTAATTTCTGTCAGGTAGAGCCTAATAGCTCTGGCTAGAAAGTAATACAAACGTACATGTAATAAACGGAATAATACAGCCATGATATGAATATAGAAAATTACACAGAATTAATATGGCATTTATATTTCAGTGGGAGTTTGAAGATAATAAATGCTGCTTCAATTGATATATTTGGGGTTTTAGCGGTTTCATTGCTAATGTCTCAGAAATATTCTGGACCTATAAAGCAGGTCTTAATCCCTGCTTTTGCCAATTTATTTCTCCGCTTCATTGCATTTATGCTAACCCAATATATATACATACATACATACATACATATATACATGCAATTGACTTGTCTTCTTGCCATAGAAGAACTCAAACAGTTCGAAATATAGCAATTTCAAGTGAGACTTTATCTTAAGTGTTTTATTCTTTTAAAGATTCTAAAATTACTGTTAATTTGTTACATTGCTAATAGTGTTACTTTATTTTTATTTTTCTACAGAAAACGGGTCAGATATGCAATTACTTCTTCCTGAAAAGCGATCACAAAAGTTCCAAAGAATTACGGAGATATTTGTTTTGGAGATTGTCAATAAGCTTCAGTTCCTGGAGAATTTTCTATTATCGAGTCATTAGTAAAGAAAACCAGATGTTCCCTTGGTAGAGTAGAGGAGTTTTCTCCCAATATCGTTCTTCAACGCTAATTCTGAATGTCAAAGATACTTGTGTATTGTAAAGATATATTCACGAGACATGTAAAGCATTGTATTAAGTAATTTTATGGTTCTTATTGAAGAGTGTGCAGCTTTATTGTGATTTTTTCTCCATTACCCACCGTATAAATTCCATAATATGCCACTTTTAATACCAAATACCAATCAGTGCAGTAATAAGATGTTATGTTCTGATGCAAAGCCTGCGCTCATCTCATTTTTTCTCATTTTTCAGCAATTTTAGTCCGTTCTATCTCTTACAGTAATGTATAGAGTTCAAAAAAGTTCAATACATATAGGAGTAGAAAAGGGGTGAGAAAATAGGCACCAGTTGTGATGCTGCAGACAAAGCTACAAATGTGTTCATGAATCGTGAAGAGAACTGTAAACACAAATCAATATATTGTTAAATGCAGAGCGTTACTTCAACAGCTCACATGTTTTAATTAAATAATCAAAATCAGCCGACAATGTATTATCATCCAGCTCTAAATGCATGTAACGATAAGCAGTAGCATTCAAACAGCATAGTTCACACATTAAATACTAACACGCAATATTAAATATTTTAGTTCAAGTACAGTAATGTCAATAAACTTGTTTACTGCTGTTCTCAAAACTCCTTACCACTTCCACATTTGCTCATTGGTTGTCACCCGCATGAGTGCCACTATGTCCAACGTAAAACCACACATTTTTAACCGAAAATCGCGGATTCAATCCAGACCAGGATCGTTGGATTTTTCGGACGTAAAAATCCTAAGTATGGCTTCCCATGTCATATATTTACGGCACGAAAAGGAACCTCAAGCCTAAAAGAAGAGGCCTACAAGTCAATTTTATAGACCGTTCACGCCCTGAATTGAATGGGACGCTGATGACCTGAGATGCTAAAGAGTGTCCGTAAATAAACCAAATCAATATATTTTTTAGCTTTAAACAGGCTACAATGTTCTTATTAACATGCTTTCACATTACTATAATTTGCGACGTGCTTTAAAGTACAATTATATTATTGTTAAAGTGCAAATTAGTGATAGCATTAGTGTGCGATTAATGATAATTTTGATGGTTTGTAAAGAGAGATGTTTATGCATTAGATCAATGTGTCACGATATTGTATGATGTGCCGCGGAAAAGGTATTAAAATGGAAATACATATAAAATGTGTGTTATAATAAATATCACAATAGGAATTATAAAACTACAGTTCAAGTGTAATAGATAAAAGCTGCCAGTCAACAATTTTACTGATTTTACAATGCAATAAGAAACACGAGTTTGCCTATCTGCAAATTGTTCAATGTGTGTCGATTCGAAGACACAACCGTAATTGTGTGTACACTTATCAGAAAGTCCACGTCATTCAATTATGTTTTATTTTGGCAAAAAGGTTATCAAAAACTGGAGTAATCAATTCTTTCCCACTAAATCTAGAGCTGAAGCTGCATTGTTTCTGTAAATTTGACTGAAGTTCTCGATCAGTGTAAAGTTCAGTCAACTCAACTATCTCTTTTAAGGTCGGGTGTTTTGTTTCTTCAACAATAATGGCTAAGGGTCAGCGGATACACACAGAACATATGATACACATTCATTCATAGAAGGAACGGTATCAACTGTCGGAAAAACGATTTCCAGCTCATCATTTTTAACAAGGGCGGTCTGAAAAGTTCTTGGCCTCTACCATTGATGTTGATCATGCAATTGTCAGTGTATGTATTTTAAAAATTCATCCCAAATGTATAAAAGCTGTTCTCCATTTCCAAAGATTAAAAAATAAACTACTGACATTTCAGCATGACAGTAGCACCCTTGAAAATGATCTATGGGAAGGGAATCCAAAAATTCCAACGTCAGCAGAATTTACATGGTGTGGCATTGATTGACCGGCTAGTTAAAGGACAGCTTAAGCTGTAAACATTTCAAAAGAACATGCAGGTTATATTTTACATGAAGGGTTTCATTTGATAAGCTTTGCACAAGATGCAAGTCGCGCTTGTTAACAAGGGATCAAAAACACATTGGTGGGAAAATGTTGCAACAGCGCTTGAAGCATTTGGAGATGAGCAGAACTGTTTTATGTGTAGATTTAAAGCTTTGGATGAAACTGGAGCTCACTATTACTAAGCATAAAATCTCTCTTTCATGGACGCGAGGTTTCCGTAGCTTCAACCATAGTATAGGTGACTGAACTTTGCACAGCGGTCCAAAGTGAACAAGAGCAATAAAAAGATACTCTGTTGAACATACAAGCAGTTCACTCCATATTCGGAATATATGGAGTGAAATATAACCAACATAAATTTGTTACTATTTGTAGTCTTATATGAAGTGTACAATTCAAACAAAGCCTACATATGTTGGTATGAAGTAATATATATATATATATATATATATATATATATATATATAGGGAAATGACAATGAATACACCTGTATTACATAGGTTTCAGTCCCTTAAATTCGATCTTAAAACACAGACGATTTTTCTTCTTCTTTTACTGAAAACTTCAGTTTCAAGTTATTCTACCAGTACATTCAATGCGATTTAGCCTGTTTCATCTTAATAACACTGTACTACAGGCTAAGTGTCGACTAGCTCACTTTCGGCACTGTTGTTGTGACCAGACTGTACAGAATCTGGTTCTAACCCCCTTCTCTCTGCCGTCATTTATAATGCTCGCGTCAACCATACGCTGATATCTTATGGCGAAGGAATTGTTTCATCTCTAATCACACATCAGAATCGAAACAACAGCAAACAGTATAGAGAAGCCATTGTTCAGCGCCATAAAAGACAAAATAGGTTTTATCTACAGAATCAGTTCTTTGGGATATTAAGAATATTTAGTAATTGGTTATTTTTAGAATAATAGAACCATAACCACAGAGTATAATTCCAATCTTTTAAACCAACTAGAGGTGACTATGAAAAGCGACCCAGTTTGTGAAAGAAAACATTTTTCCATCACGTTAATGCATCTGCTCACATAACTGCTTTTGATAGGTTTTAGATGGTTTTCAATATGGATTGTTGCAGCATTTACCATATCCCACTTTTCTTTTCATAAAGCTTAGACCTTTTCCCCCACTGGTCAGCGCTTTCATCAAGTTAAGAGAGGATCGTAGCTGTAGAGGATTATTTTGCAACCTTCCAGAAAAACACGTCAGAGATGCGATAAAGGCATTGGAGCATAACTGGAAATAAATGTTAAGCCTAAGGGACACTGCGAAAAAAAAATACTACTCCAGTTAAAACTCGTTTCTTCAGCATTGTGCAAAAAATAAATACAATAAAATATAAAATAAAATAAAAATATTCAGGCCATATTCTTTCTCAAGAACCTATTCAGTTTGTCACTTTAAGTAAAGAAGCTTTAACCTCCTTCTCATCAGTTGCATTAATGTTGTTTAAATGTGCCAAATATGCAATTTGAATACCATCTTTCGTTTTTAAGGCAAACTGAAAAATCGGATTTATATGGCTAATAATTATATTCCATATATTATATAAGTTAATTTCTTAATTTATAATATATGGATATAATATTACCTTTAGACACCTAGTAATGGACCAGAATCTTTTAAAAGTGTAGTTTTTATCGATGTAATTTTAGTGTGGGTAACCAAAGTAATAACGGAGCCCATTATGGCAAGAGTTCGGTTTTATCAGACTAGTTAGTGTTTCCGCGCCATTGACGCACGCCATACTTTCAAATTATAGAGGATGGCACATGTTGGCAGATTAATTTAAACCAGAAAATAGTAGACGTATATTTTGAAATCTTAAAGCAAGAAGTGAGACTTGCGCTGGGTTGTGTGAATCCCTTTGGCGTCGTCAAGTCACACGTTTAGTTAATTTGAATTGAGTATATAGGTAGGCGTTTGCTTCGCTGGGGCACTCACTTGATATATGCAGTTTTTAGCAGTTCCCAGTCATCAGTTAAGCAGTACTCAGTCTTCAGTCAAGCGGTTTTCAGTTTCACACTCAGGGTACTCATTTGTAAGTTTCACAAGCGGCGAGAGGCACTTTTGTAAGACCTACAAGCGCGACACAAATCTTAAAATCTTGCATTCTGCAGGGAAGAGTACGCTCAGTTTCCAGTTCTGTACGCCACGAAACACGCAGTATTCAGTTTCACTTCTAAGTTCCACTCGCGGCAACTAAGTTTGTATTCGACATGGTTAAGTCTATCGTGCGCATAACACCAGAGGACGCGAAAGGTCTTAAAGAATAACAAATTACTATATATGGTAATGGAGTATGTCGCATCACGTGGTTATTTACACGTCTGATTTCCTTTCTCAGTCCTATTGAGTACGAATCAATAAAATAGCAGAATATCATGAGAAATTTTGTCTTTGAAGCGTGGGCAACAACCCTGGAGGGATACTTAATCAATTACGGATAAACGCTTCATAATGGGTGATTAACGGGACGTCATCGACAAAACCGATTCAATGCCCAAGGTTAGTGCATATTGCGTTGCAGGTTGCTGCTCCTTAACGACAAAACGACAGTGCATATGTCAAGCAGAGAGCAAGGCTACCATCCAAGAATGTGGGGTTTCAGCAGCTGAATCCATGCACCCTATAACCCTGAATTTTCATTGTAGACAGATGATTAAAATTCCACGGTGGCTGTAAGTACCCGGTTTTTAGACCAATCAAAATATTTCATTTTTCTAATTGCTTAAATTCATTGCAATAAAAAAGGAATAAAGAGTACTGCATGGTCAGAGGAGTGTATTGAAAAATAAAACCAAAATAAATTTCGAAATCATGTGTTTTTCTCCCTTGTTCAGGGAGAGATTCTTAGACGTACATTTTACTTAACGATTTTCACTACAGAATGTTCTACATTTGACACAAATTTCCGCATTGTTGCTTACAATGTATTTTTAAATAGTACGTGTAGGTAGACCGCAGCAGCTTAAAGATTGCCTGGCTACATTCGAACAGGTGAATGCTGCCGTCCCCATGCCTCTGGTTTGCTGAGTATATTGTTCGGAGAACTTTGCTTAATGCTTTGTTCCTATCACAGCTGTCGAATTGAATCTACTCTAGTAGGTCAAACCGACTTTCGCTTTCCTCTTGTCCCCTAAACTTACTGATAATAGCCCTCTGGGTCAGTGATTAATCTAGTTTTCCTACAGATGGGGAAGCGCCAGTATATATGGAAAGGCCTATAGCATGAAAGAAATAGAAACGATAGAACAAAACTACACATATATTTCATTTATGAAATTACTATCAAACAGAGAACTAATAAAATAGTGCCATCATTTACTGAACGCGTGTGTACCAATGTGCAAAGACACTAAAATTATTTGTTATTAAACTAAAATGTGGGAGCAAATGAGGTTCCAGATTTTCAAAACTGAGGTTGAGGGTCCAATTCTATTTCACTCCAGGATAGACTAAGACGAACAAGAGGTCAACAGAGAACGTAACACAAATGCCTATAAGGGACGAGTATTAATCACTAAAGGACATCTTTCAAATTTTTATCATATTTGGTACTTCTTTAAAAATGAGAGAACACTCTGGAACAACTTCCGATGGGCAAAAGCCATTGCTGGAAAGTGAATATTAAAACACAAATAAAATAGCATTAAGCGTAATTGTTGATATTGATTTACCCCTAGGTCTTGTACGTAATTGCATGTACCTCGGAGGTTCAAGGCTGTTTGTACTTTATTTAGTGTTCTTTCAAAACTCATTTTGAAAAAAACGTGACTGCATACTTTTGCTGCAACAAAAAATTCTGTTGCATGAAACTGTTAAATAGATAAACTCTACCAGAATAAATAAAACAAAAATAGAAATCAGTAAAATAAGGTTTTTTTATTTTTTAATTTTCAGTCATAATTACAAATGTTTCCATATATATACACTGCTCAACAACAGATATTTCGCAAAATATTGAGGTGTCTTGCTTCTATCACAATAAAACAATTTTATAAACAAGAATAACAGCAATTGCGCATTTTATTTTTAAAAAAATCCACCTCAAATGCTATTTTTTGCTGTAATCTTTACATTTATAGAAAGAAACTTTTGCAAGTATTTCTTCTCTTGACTCATCCTAATAAATGCACATTGGAGATTGAAGGACTTGGGTATAGTATACTTATTCAAAACACTTTATTTCAAAAATAAATGATATGGAAAAAATGATATCAAAGATGTGTATGAACTAATTAGTTGGAACACCCTGTAGACTTAAAGAAATGTGTATGGAATGGGCTATGTTCAATGTTTATATTGAGCAACAAATGTTGAGGAATGGTATTCAAAGAATTGTACATTTCCTGTATGTTAACAATTTAAGCGAACAATTTCCTATCTATTCAGCTACACAGTATGCCGCAACAGTCCCACTGCACATTGTAAATTGTGAGAGAGGATTTGGTTGCATAAATCTTGTCAAAACTGAAATTATAAACAACTTCTCAGAGAATACTCTATTAACAATAACTCTTGAAGCGCCTACTAGTAAAGATGATTATTTCCCAAGTGCTTTTCAATTTTGGAGTGTCATAAAAACACGCAAGCAGTAATTGATTCAAAAATATCTAAAGATATACTTATTGTGAAAGTAATACAGTTCCAAAAACAAAATTGCATACTTTTTATTTCTTCAAACGTAATTAATTTTATCATTCCCTATAATGATTTCAATGCCGCACAAGCATTTTCGTTTGTGTATTTTTGCGACATTTTTATCCTAGCTTAAACCCTGAAATAAAGCAAAATAATAACTTTGTATGTCAAGAAAGTTATATATGAAACATTTTAAATGTGCACTCCTGAAAGTAGCAATTAACATGAATTTCAAACAAGAAGATAATAGTTTTTAATTAGTATTTTTTTAATTAAATTTATTTTACTGTGCTTCAAGTACGACTAAATATACGTGCGTGGTGATCCTACCATTATATACATATAAGCACAGTAACATAAAATTAATTAAAAAATAAAAAACGAATTAAAAACTATTATATCAATGTTTGAAATTAATTTTATTGCTACTTTCAGATGTGTACATTTAAAAAGTTTGATGTATAGCTTTCTTGACATAAACAGTTATTGTTTTGCTTTATTTCAGGGTTTAAGATAGGAAAAAGTCACAAAAATACGCAAAGAAAATGCTTATACAGCATTCAAATTATATATAGTCTAGCTTCTTGCCATTGAATAACTCGCAGTAGTTCGAAATATAGCAATTTCAAGTGTGACTCTTTCTCAGTGTTGTATCTTTATCTACTTTTATTATTAGTGTTAATTTATATATGTATATATATATATATCCCTGATGACTAGCATCATTTCAAATCAGTCCACGCCGAGTAGACTTTCTAAGTAGTAATTTCACTATAATACATTTAAATAGAGTTAGAATAAAATAAGATTTTAGACCATTGCATTTGATGGTGAATACCAGAAAGCCGACAAATACAAACTTCATAGTTTGTATCTACAGTTGACGATTAGCAGATTGGCTTAGAGTTTCTAAAGTGCCTACTTTCTTTGATTACATTTTATTTCTTGATTTTTTATATATAACTTTCCCTGGGTTCAACTTTAAAATACGTTCATTATTTCGGTTACATTGAACATGTTTTTATTAAAGGCAGTATTACAGAATGAATGGCCAAAATCCCTATTGTACCCCTTAAAAAAGTTCATCCTCTTTTAGAGTTACTCTAACTTCGATTAACATAGGTGTACTCATTAATGCATAATTCAAAGTAGAGCATATTTGTTTTTGTTCACTAAGTTTATAATGAATCTCACACATATAAAAACCTTCAAAAGTTTTTGGAAATTCATTAAAAAGATAGATTTTTCAATATTGGAATGATTAATTACATGACAATTCAATAGAAGTTAATAATTATAGAGTAGTCTCTATGAGTGAAATTCATTGTAGAATTAAAAAAAAAAGGTTATGTATTTATGTAAATAGAATCTACAATATTTATTTCTATACTCAACGCACCTCATTGTCCAAAATATGTATAGTGTTTATACATACTATTCTTAAATTGGTCGATAAGGCATGAACTATTACAAAATATGAGATATGCTGCGATTTTTTAAAAAAAAAAATAAGAGCGCGCACACATACACACACTTATCTGTCATAATATTAAATCCGATTATTATCGGAACTGTTTATGCGGAGAATTCAGAGATATAAGGTGCTAGGTTCGGGTCCTGACTAAGTGTTTTGTTTTATTTTCCTTTGTTATTTAAAATTAATAGTGACAGATTAACAGTCTCATTGTAAAGTTAGAAACTCGAACTCTGACACAGGTATAGTGCATCTAACCTACTGGAAAGTACAAGGTTCACATGTTTCGAATGTGAACAAGGCGCGCTGCTCTGTGAATTAAGGTACATTCAGCTTTCAAGAATTGGACCATAATATGTTTTATTTAAAGTATACGATGTTATTCATCAATTCATAGTATGTGATAACTGATATTACAGAATGTACGTATACAAATGTTACACGGTGTAAACAAAAAGAATTAACGGAAAGAGGATAAAATATGTTTCATGTCATAAGCGGCAGCGGCTCTACTATATAAGGAAATTTAGTTCTCAGGTTGCCGTACAATCCGTCATATACATTGCTTTCCTATAACCTTCAAGAAAGTATAATCCTGGTGTATGGGTGTTATAAAAACAGCAGATAATTGCTGGAAAAAAAAGAAAAAGAAAAAGCATTTTGCAACACGTATGGCTTTTTTTTTTTTTTTGTTCATTTTATTTAAGGACGCTCTTTAACATCTCAGGTCATCAGCGTCCCGTTCTATTCATGGCGAGAAACGGCCGACAAATTTTGCTCAGAGGCCTCTTTTTTCAGGCTTGAGGTTCTTTTGTGCCGTAAATGTACGACACGGGATCCACAGCTTTGCTACTCTTCCGAAGGAAGCCATACTTAGGATTTTTACGCCCGAAAAAATCCATCGATCCTGGCCGGGTTTGAACCCGCGATCTTCAGTTTAGAAGTCAAGTATGGTTACCACTACACCACCAGGACCGACGTATGGATGAAAAGTGAATCAACGCGGTAAACAATCGTAATGTTGATATTGAAGCTCATGTTGATTTGAAGTGTAGCTGATGATCGGAAGGAAATTGTCAGACCGTTAACGGTAACATCTGTGTACAAAGCGTCTGAAGCTCGACCTCTATATCAATGAAGTCCAAACTAGCAGAAAAGCACAGAAAACTCTCTCACTTTGTACAGTAAGTCACTTCGCGTGTATATAATATCGTTCTTGCAGATAATTGGGTCAGTGTTCATTCAAATACGAGAGTAGGTCCATAAGTTTCCGGCCTCGCCGATAAGGATTATCGCCTTCACAAAAGCCTTATCTGGTGTGTGTCATACCTTATTTCTTGGGTAAACAATTACACCTGTAAAGAAGATTGTGACGTGTTCCAAATGGAGTATCGCGCTATTATTAACTTCTTCACAAAACAAAGACTTTTCCCAATTGAAATTAAACAGCGATTGGACGATATATATGGGGAAGCATCCCCCTTATATTCTACCGTAAAAGAATGGGCCAAACTTTTTCGAATGGGTCGAGAAATCATTGAAGACGAAGAGCGTGCAGGTCGGCCTTGGAGGTGCTCACTGCTGAAAAGATCGTTCTTGTGGAAGGGGAAATTATGGAGGACCGGCGGCTCAAAGTTACAGAAATAGCAGAAACGTTGGGACTTTCTAAAACAACAGTCCTTCGAATTATTCATGAACATTTAAAATAAATACCGTTAGGCAAGATGGGTGCCTTGACTTCTTTCCTCAGTTCGAAAGCAGCAATGCGTCATCTGGTGTCAGGCATTTTTGGAGCCCTGCCATGGCAATGAGAGAGAAGTTCCGTAAACCATTGTTACAGGAAATGAAACTATGCTCCTCTACTATGATCGCTTATCCAAAAGATAATCAACGCAATGGAGTGGCGTAGACCTGGTGAAGCATCGCCTCTAATGGTCAGGGTCATTCTGTCAATCAAGAAAATCATGGTAACAATCTTTTGGGACTGTGAAAGAATACTCTTCATTGACTTCAAGGAGAGAAACACTACAGTAAATAGGGAGTACTATGCTGGCTTACTGCACAGACTACGTGCTTCCATTAAAGAGAAAAGGCGAGGAAAGGCGAGTAGCGGTATGCACATTCTTCACGACAACGCACCTGCGCACAAATCTCTTGTTGCAAAGAAAGCTGTGAAGAAATGTGGCTTCAAGAGATTGACCATTCACCCTACAGCCCAGATCTAGCTCCCAGTGTCTATTTTCTCTTCTCAAAACTCAAGAAGGACCTTCGAGGAAGGAAATTTAAGTATGACGAAGAAGTAATGGATGCTGTTTGTGCCCATTTTACAGACAAAACTTCCGGCCATTTTGGGAGGAGGGATTTAAAGGTTAATTCAAAGATGTGAGAAGTGTATTGCAATAAAGGGTAAATATAGTGAAATATAGTTTATCTCTTTATTGTACCTATAGATAAAACATATGGAAACGTATGGACCTGCTCTTGTAATTGTACTCGCTAATAATGTGCCACACTTTTAATTCATTTGCTCAAGGAATGGCGCCATGAAACATCTGTTTCATTCAAATTGGCAGAAGGGATGGGTGTTATCAGTAAGAATAAAAGAACAGCATCGAATCACTGAATGGGGTTCTAGCCTTGGAGACAAGCCGCACTCTGAACGCCCTTCAAGAATGAAGAATAAAGTTATGAACTTACCAAACTCAGGTCCAACGAAGAGTTTACATTTTTTTAACAACTTCTTAAAAACTCCCTAGACGACCGCTTCTGAAAACGCATGAGAACATATAATGAAAAACAGTTCATGCTCCGCAATTCTGAAAAGAAAAAGCAATGGATGCCTTATGTGAAAGAAGTTCCATCAATGGTTTGTCAATGTCGTAATTGGATCAAAGATAATGCTTTGTGTTTGGTGGACTTTCAAAGATTTCGTACATTTCCAGCTGATCCCAAACAGTTATGAAGTTAGCCCTGAAATGTATTGTGAACAACTGCACAGGTTTAACGAAGTTTTAAGACCATGCTATCGGGCTTTAATAAATTAAAAGTGCTTTGTAGTGCGACAAGACTATCCCCTGACTAAAAGAAAAATCAGGGATTTAAAAGGAATTTCACCCAGTATACGGTGTATATATTGCGCCTTCTGGCTATGGTTTGTTCCGGTCCATGGGAACATTTCTTCGAGAAAGGTGGTTTGATAAATTTGAAGGTGTTGAAAGCACAAGTTGAGAGTTTTTTTGCCTCTATATCCAAGACTTGGTATCCAACAAATGCTGCCAGAGAGATAATGCGTCAAAAACTGTGGCCTATTTTTGAATAATACTTTTTGTTTGTCGTTAGGTTAAGATACCAGCTATAAGAAAAAAAGTCTGATCAAAACCTGGTATTATGCAGAATCGGACGTTTTTCAATTCATTGTATTTTTTGTCCCCTCCATTCATTTCCTTTCGCATTTCTAATATCTTGTTCTGTGTTAATATATATGTATATACACCCCCCTCTCTCTCATTACATATCCTTATAATCTTTCTAGCAATAAAGATGCGATTTTTGGAATAAACGCTGTGCATTACCTCTCAGCAAAAATGACTGCAGGGCGTTTGTGAGAAAGACGCCATACATTACATTGCATGCTGTACTTGAAACGGTGATAGATTGGATGCTTCTAGTACAGCTGCAATCCTGGCCATTCCGTTGATCTATGGTCCTTCACATTCGTTTCTGCGACACTGGAAACATATATCTTCCATTCTAATGCCTAGATCCTCCAGGATCTTATATGGCTCTCTCGTTTTTATAGACCAAGATTTTCAGCCCAAAGTAGTTTAGCGGGTTTGAACCTAGGGAAGTACTCTCTCTTTTTACGTATTCTTATAATACATTATTGATTTGTACCCCTTGCCATTTTCTTAAAACGTACTCAACCCGTTAAGATCCGTGTGCTAGACCAGTGAACATAAAATATTCCGAGTATAAAACGCAAGCAAATCACTAAAGCGTTAGTAATTGAAAACGAACAAGCAAAAAAGTTAAATTTATTCCAAGAGTGTTTTATAACTTAGAGAGTTTTTAAGTTAGGATCTTTAAACACACTACTTATACGGCTAATTTCATACATTATATTAATTTTGTTCTGGATTGTATTTTTCTCTATTTTTAACTAAATTATACGCCATTATATATCACTTATCCATTTTGATATAATTGAGAGTACAGCTGAGTGTATTCAAGTTATTACACATCCGATTTTTTTCTTCTCAGGACTGAAAATAGATAGAAACATGCGTTTTGTTTTAAAATCGTGACAAGAGGTGGTAGCACTGTATGGCACACAGAACTCCAGAGTGAGGAATTCTTTTGATATTTCTAAATGGCGGCATTTTCATTATAAGAACACCATGTAATAATTATTTTCTCCATTTGCGCGGTTTGACACCGATTGAAATTCATCGCCAGTTGAGTGAGATATGTGATGGTGTCATGGATGTGTGTAATGTGCGTTCATGGGTGTGATAATTCAAGGAAGACAGATCGTCGTGTGACAAGCCGTCGCACAAGCCGGTCAGACACATGACCAAGCGAGTGGAGAAAGTTGTTTTGGAGGATCGCCGAACGAGTGTGGAACTTATCGCCAGCAAAGTTGGCGTGGGATCTGTGCACACAATCTGCATGAAGACCTGAAAACGCGAAACGTGTCCTCCAGGTGGGTGTCACGAATGCTGACGGACGACCACAAGGCTGCGCGCGTGGCATGTTGCCCGGTAATGTTGACGTGTGATGACGGCATGAATGGGACGTTCTTTTTTCATCGATTGTGACAATGGATGCCGTTTTTCAATCCAGAAACGAAGCGCCAGTCTGCTCAAAGGAAGCACTCAGATTCTGAGTCAACAAAAATTTTGGGTAAGCGCAGAAAAAATTATGGTAGCCGTTATGGGATGCAGAAATCTTTACTCATTGCGTTCCAAATGACACTAAGGTAACAGGTACATACTACGAAGATGTTTTGAAGAAGCTCCTTCTACCATTGCATGAAAAACGGGCAGAAAAGGCTGCACGTGTGCTCTTTCACCAAGACAACGCCCCACCGCATGCAGCAATTTCTTCATGAAAACAAATTGGAAGTGATTCCTCGTGCTCCGTACTCACCTGACCTGGCTTCTAGCGACTTTTGACTGTTTCCAAAGATGAAAGACGCTCTCCGTGGTCGCACATTCACTAGTCGTGCCGCTATTGCATCAACGATTTTCCAGTAGTCAAAGCAGACTCGTACAGAAGCGTTCGCGGCGGCCATAAAATCATGGCGTCAGCATTGTGAAAATTGTGTACAGCCGCAGGGAGATTACATCGAGAAGTGACACAAGTTCCATAGTTTTCGTGTGATTAGTTAATGAGAAAAAAATCGGCGGTGTTACATATTGAAAGCACCTTGTATAAGCACGAGGGAAACGAGAGGCTACGTGCTGTTCTAAGCTATAAACGGAACAATAACATTTCGCCTTGAACTTATATTTCTACTTAAAAAAATAAATGGAAAACTTTCTTTTTTCATGTATGAATTGCATAAGTAAATTAATTTGGATTGTTTTAAAAAATTGAAATTTTTAAAAGTAAATAAAGCTTATGTTTACATAAAAACAATGTATATCGTAAATTAAAATCTGAATCACTGAGTTAACGAAAGAAATGAGTCTGTTGCAATGACACGGTGATCACAAACACAGTGTTGGCATACCTAACACACTATTTATGCGATAATACATAAAGCGTAATTGAGGTGGGGACTGTAGTGTGTTGTTCAGGGCAGATATAAAGTTCACACATTTGCCAGATATTTCACCATTAAATACTTTTATTAATTTAACAGCATACAACCAACTGTTTCACTTACTGGTGCTCTATTAGCATTAATTTTTCTTCGAAAAATTTTTCAAATGTAAATTTAAAGGGCATTTACATGTGGTTGAGCAACTTGCGACTTAATTATAGCATTTTTATGTAAAACTGAAAAATACCGTGTATTTTCAAGCCAAATATTACCTTAGAAAATATTAATTTCGTACATAAAATGTAATACACAGATTTAATAATAATAATAATAATAATAATAATAATAATAATAATAATAATATTTTACGATGCCTGGATTCTTCCCACTTTAAAGATATTTGTAATATAGAAGAAAACAAAACAAGAAAATAAAAAAAGAACTTAAAGATAGAATATCCATAAACAATATTAATAAACACGGGATATTGTACTCGTAAATGCACTTATTCAGCTAAGCACTTTCCCATTATTGTACAAACAGTTTATTTTAATGATTACCTAATAATATCCCCCGAAGTTTAGAAAACATATGTATAAGAATAAGACATTAATTATTACCGATTACGTCTTTATTATCTTTGTCTAATAAACTGAGAGAATTACACAGGCAATCTATTGATCTACCACCCCAAAAGTTTATCATACTATATTTGATATGGTCAGAAATAAAAGCAGCTTTTTTGGAGAGAGAACGCAATTAGAAGCTCACTTGTAATGGATGTATGTGTGTTATGAAATTTACTGCTTACCAAGTGACTGGCATTCTTGTAATCTCCTATTTCCGCAATGCCTGTTTTCTTCCAGACAGCGAGCCTTTGAAACGAACTTACCTGTAAAGAGAGAGAAAGGCGTACATTAGACAAAGGAAAACTAATTATATATAAGAAAGCGTCAATGTTCTTGCTTTATTTTGGCGCTATGAAGAAATCAAACCACAACAAAGATGGTACGTGAAGGTAAATTATTTTGGAGCCTGCTTCTTAAAGGCAGAAAATTAGAAATTCTTTTCTTTCACAAGGCTAAAACCGGATGTTTTATCTGAAAAATTGTTTACTATATTTAACGCTGGCTGAAATCCTAAGGAGTAGACGAAATAATTATATTTTTTCAGCAAAAATAAAGAGTTTTGTCTTTGAATTATTTGTAACGTTATATTTGTACGAGCGTAAGTACATAAGTTTCCGGCCTATTTTCTAGGTATGATAAAGACAAAACTATATTTCATTTTTCGATATAGTTACCCTTTATTGCAATACACTTCTCACATCTTTGAATTATCAATTCACTCCCCCCCCCCCAAATTGTCAGAAGTCTTGTCTGCAAAATGGGCAAAAAAACAGCATCCATTACTTCTTCGTCACACTTAAATTTCCTTCCTCGAAAGTCCTTCTTCAGTTTTTAGAAGAGGAAATAGTCACTGGGAGCTAGATCTGGCTGGTAGGGTGGATGGTCAATCTCCTTGAATTCGCATTTCTTCACAGCTTCCTTTACTACAAGAGCAATGTGCACAGGCGCGTTGGTTAAAGAAGGCGCACACCATCTCTCAGCTTTCCTCGCCTTTTCTTTTTGATGAAAGCATGTAGTCTGTGCAATAGTCCAGTATAGTACTATCTATTTACTGTGGTGTTCCTCCACAGTACCAAAAGATTGTTGCCATGATCTTCTTGGTAGACTGAGTGACCTTGGCCTTTAGAGGCGATGCTTCGCCAGATTTGCGCCATTCCATTGATTCTCTTTTGGACAAAATATCATTGTAGAGGACCATAGTTTCATATCCTGTAACAATGGTTTGAAGAACTTCTCTCTCGTTGCCACTGCAGAGCTTCAAAAATTCCGGACAACAAATGACTCGTTGCAGAACTGAGGAAAGAAGTCTAGGCACCCATCTTGAACTAACCTTATTCATGTTTAAATGTTCATGAATAATTCGAAAGACTCTTGTTTTAGAAAGACCCAATTTTACTGCCATTTCTGCAACTATGAGCCGCCGGTCTTCCATATTTTCTCCTTCCACAAGAGTGATTGACTTTTTCAGGAGTGAGCACCTCCAAGGGCTTATCTGCATGCTCTTCGTCTTCAATGATTTCTCTACCCATTCGAAAAAGTTTGGCCCATTCTTTTACGGTAGAATATGAGGGAATACAGCTGCAATTATTTACTTAACGTAAGGTATGACACTAGATAAGGGTTTTGTGAAGGCGATAATCCTTATCGGCGAGACTGAAAACTTGTGCAGCTACCTCGTATATGGCCAAGAAAGAGTGCAAGTTAGTTCTACCTCCTACATCTACTAGACAAATTAATAATGCAATGACAAGAAAGTAAAATATTAAATAGTATCTAAAGGTTATAAAACCAGAACTATCCCAACGCATCTAAGCATTGAACACCAAAAAATAGGGGCAACAGTGATGTAGCTATTACCATTGACAGGATACAGTCTAAAAGTTCGTAAAAGAAATAATTTATATATGTAGAAAACTGTGGAAATAACAGATATAGAATTCCTGGAGCTTCCCTCGCATATCAAACTATTTGTTGCCAATTACCTTTCTTGCATTGATATTGATGCACTCTTATCAGTAGACATCGTTGTCGTGACCGACAATGAAGAATATATCGGACTCAAAACAGGCGGCGGCGGCATCAGTTACTAAAATACTAAATTAGATATCTGGGAACTGTGTATGGAGCTACAACTCCTTTGTTAATGCAACCATCAGGTTGCACGGTTATGAAAAAAATAATAATTTTAAGCCGACTATTTTTGGATTTCAGTAAAATGTATAGCTATAGCCTTATGAAGTTTGGCTAGGAAGATGCCCATACTCTTCTGGTTGGCGTTATCTATAAAAAGGTTCAAAACCGCAAATTGCCTCTGTTTTGTCTAGAAACTTTTTGTGAAAACACTCTTGCTGTCAAGTTCTTTTCCACAAAATATGTATCCATTATTCTTCAAAGTTCCAAAATGAATAGATTTTCCTATAAAAGTATTGGTAAAATTCTACATGTTTAATGTAAGTTGGAAAGCAAATATTTAAATTTTTTGATAGTTTTCAAAACATTAATTACAATAAACGTTCGTCCTTTCTGAATTCTGCAATATAATTTTAATGCTAATATGCGTTCTATAATTTTTTAATATTTGAAATTATATCCGGAGAAAGGAAGAATACCCTCCTGATTGTGATACCATTCATTTCAAAAGTATATCACTTTGAAATCAATTGAGCGATACAACAGTAATTCTACCATTTGCTAGAGAAAATTTTGTTTTTTCTTACGGCTATTCTGATGTAAAAAGATTCTGACGATGAATCATTTGCATTAGGTTCTAAGTTGGAGCTACGAGTGAGTTTTTAACATTAATTTTTATTTAGTTATTTATTTTTTGTGAACATTACAGTATTCCCAATTACAATGTTCACTCAATCATATACAATACCTACAATTATAAGGCAATAAAAAAACAAAATAATAATACAATATAATAAATCAAATATGACAAAAAAGTTATAAAAGCAAAACAAAAAAATTGTACTGTTAGTACATGATAAGTTAATGATTGTTTTTTGCTATAAATGATCACAGGATAAAGTGAAAGTATACAGAATCGTAATGAATATATAAATAGTTAGATAATGTAATTCATTATAAAATATTTGCATTCTACACAGGATAATGTTTATACGCATCAGTTTTAACCCTTGGATTATATTTGATGTGACATTTAGAATATAAAAGTATATTGATTGTCTTAGGTTTTAATCATCAACGTTATTGTGTAATAGTTTGTAAAGGAAAAGTAAGAAGTAACGATTCCTTCTGTGAGATAAACTTTGACTTTGAAATAATGGAAGTAAAGTGTCATAAGAAATTAAATTAAGAAAACATTTATATTTTTAATAGCAATACGTGACTCTACAGAAAAATTATGTAATCAATTGCCTTGACATTTTCAGTGGTGTTTATAGACATAACAATGAAGCTACTAAAGCAGAAATATTGAACAAAGTTTTATATTCTAGAAATTATGAAAATGTTGTATAAAATGTTTAACAAACGATGGACCTTAAAAAAATCTAATTCTTATTTCAATGATTGAATTCTAATATTTCTGCTTCAGTTCACGTATAAATGTGCGAAAATTAGATGCAGATATTCAAAGTTATATTTTTAATGGTTCTGCCACAGTAGAAACAAACTTAGCTAACTTAACATTAATAATACAACTCTTTGCGTCAAATTAATTTCATGTAATAGACTCAGGAAATTCTGCGGTTTCGTTCAGCCTCAATTTCCTGTCGGCTGATATCAATCAACTGGTTTATTTTTTTTAAAACCTCTCTGTATACATTTATTATTTTGATTTCCCCTTTGACATAATGAACCCATGCGGATACCCGTTACATGTTCCTTGCTATGAAATGTCGAACGGTCTCTTTGCTTTTGATCACTTCTCTTGTCCTGCTGTGACTATCTTCATTATAAAACACTTGTCGCAGGTTTGAAGGGCAGGATGCAGATGACATCCACTGATGGGGCATTTCCTGCGTTAGTTACACTATCGGTCAAATGTACAGCCAGATGTCACATAGTCTTGGCGAAACCAGAAACCTAGTACTTTTATTTTGATCCGCTCAGTTTCCTAAAACCTCTTTAGTACTTCGACGACTTATTGCAAAATCGTTCACGTTTTCACTTCATTATCTATTGTAAATTTGCAACAGGGTTTATACAATACAGGATGATGTGATATGATATACTTATACTGGTGATTATGAACATATATATGTGTCGTTCCTGGTCTAGTGCTAACTTGCTTCGTAGACCCAAGATCGTGATTTAATTCTGGCCAGAGTCCATGGATTTTTTGGGTTTAAAAATCCTAAGTATGGCTTCCTTCGGACGGGAATTAAAGCCATGCGTTCCGTGTCGTACATTCATGACAAGTACAAGAATCTCTCAAACTGAAGAAGAGAAATCGCCTCTGAGCAAAATTTTTCGGCCGTTTGAAGCCCTGAATTGAATGGGGTGCTGATGACCTCAGATGTTAAAGAGCGTCCGTAAATAAACCAAAACAAATAAATGTAACACGCCGTTTTAATGTTAGGTGTTGTAGATAGCCTTAGGCAATTAATTGGAGAGAGGGGATCTATAATCCATGAAGAAAAATAACTAATCAAATTTGCTTTAGAATGTCTTCAAATCTGCTTTGCTGATGAGGAAATATCCATTTTTCAGCACTGATTTTCAGTTTTTACAAGATATAATGCTCTGTAAATCTTTAAAATCTCGGCTAATTAAATGACAACTGATTTATTGTTTTATGTAGCTATGTGCAGAGGAAATCTAAGAGATTAATGAATAAGCCGACAAACTATGATTGCGAAGATAGTAGATTCGGGTCAAGAGGAGTAAGGTATTTTATTTACTTTTATTTCCTAACAAGTCGTGCTTATACATAAGATGTACGAGAGAGAGAGAGAGAGAGAGAGAGAGAGTAAATACCGAAACTCCAATAACAATGATCCGTTTTACGTGAAGTCATTATCATATCGATATCCTAAAATACATCTTTACAGTGCACATTCGTAGTTATTGCGTGTATTTTTTTTGAAAGAAATATGGTATGGTGGTAACCATATTTGTCTCCTAAACGCAAGATTGAGGGTTCGATCCCGACCAGGGCCGATGGATTTTTTTCGGGCGTAAAAACCCAAAGTACGACTTCCTTCGGAAGGGAAGTAAAGCCGTGGGTCCCGTGTCGTACATTTACGGCACGATAAAGAACCTCAAGCCTGAAAGAAGAGGCCTCTGAGCAAAATTTGTCGGCCGTTTTACGCCCTGAATTTAATGGAACGCTGATGATCGGAGGTTGTTTTGAACGTAATTAAAAAATTAACTAAACGTAATTCAAACTAAAATATTGCTATATTACTTCGGTTTAAAGAGCTGTCTAATATAATTTATAATATGCTTGTATTGTATGCGCCTTAAAAAACGAAACAGGAACTCTTTTGTACGAAAAATCAAATATGCTTTAGAATATTTCAACCGAAATTAAACATCAAGTTGAAAATCTTAGCAAAATTCAAACGGAATTGCTGCATTCTCGTCTGCAGGTTGCTATTTGTTGCAGCGCGATAACAATGTATATATAAGACACATCAACAACTATGCTTTTTTCTGATGGTGTTAAGTCAGTATATCATATTGATGTAAGGTAGAAAATAAGGCAAACCTGAAAACTAGTTTTTTTTTTTATTTCTATACACTTAGCTTAAATGTAGAATCGTCATATTACTTGCCCAATCTTAGCGAAACCTATGCTAATATGGATGGGCTAGTTTTAGAAATACAATCCGATTTTGTAGTTTCCAATTTTATTTTGATTTGGTTTATTTACAGACGCTCTTTAACATCTGAGGTCATCAGCGTCTCATTCAATTCAGAACGTGAAACGGCCGACAAATTTTGCTCAGAGGCCTCCTCTTTCAGACTTGAAGTTCTTTGTCGTGCCGTAAATGTACGACACGGGACACACGGCTTTACTTACCTTCCGAAGGAAGTCATATTTAGGATTTTTACGCCCGAAAAAATCCATCGATCCTGGCCGGGATCAAACCCGCGATCTTGGGTTTAGGAGGCAAGAATGGTTAGCACTACACCACTAGGACCGACAGTTTCCTATGTGAATGGCACATCCAATCAAGAAACGAATTTAAAAATTTGAAGTTCTGGCAATTGCAAACAACTTTAGGATTAAAAGGGGTCGAAAATATTCTTGAAGTAGAAAAAGACAAGATTTATTGCAACCGGCACACATTAATCAGGATTGGTGGGAATTTTTTAAAGTCTTGGACAAATCAGCTGGACGTTTTGGATATTTACAACAAAAATATTAATAACGTGATTAAAAGTAATAGATCACCATAGATCAAAGATTCCTTGTGTTATAATAAAATATTTATTTATTATATTTTTATGTAGAATTGATGGCCTAATACTAAGTGTTCCTATTACCTTCCTAAAAACATTTAAGTTTTCTTCGTTTTTCATTCTTCATATTTTATAATAAATTTATTTATACTCCCCTTCATATTTAAATAGGTTTGTATGTGATGCTCGATATTAGTAATTTAATGGACGAAGAGTTTGTATTAGTCTTATGCCGCGACAACTTCTTTACACCTCCGTGAAGCACCGCCGTCTACCACGTTGCACTCAATGTGCGCTAAGGCCCCACTCACAAAGAAAATTAAAGGTAACGTAAAGTTAAACGTAAAAGTTAGTTGCTGTGTATTGTAATGCAAAGTTTCACAATGAATCACGTAAACATAAAAATAAACGTACAATTAGAAGTAAACTTAGAAGACTGCAGGGTCTAAGGTTTTGCTTCTACGTCTAATTTAAACTGAAGAAATCAACCAATCAGAACACAGATGCTCTGTTTATGCAGCGGTGTTGTAGAATTTATCCATACACGGAGCAAGGACATCAAAGGCAGCTCTTGTTGCTTGCTGCAGCAAGTCCCGAGAGAGCCGAAGGTAGTCACTTCCACAGATAGAGAATAAGGTTTTCAAGCGAATAGTACCACGCACAGAGTGCACTATAAATTAACTTTTATGAATTTTTTCCTGCTATAATTAAAGGAGATTTGCCACCATTATAGTGATTTACCCGCCCCTATCAATTTATATTTACGAAAAAACACTGGATCCACCCGTTTCTAGGATTTACCCGAAGTTAGCGTTAGTACATATATGAATTAATTGCGAATTCCAATAAGAGCAGATTTGCTACCGTTACAATGCTTACCCGCCTAGCAACTCCCTATCAATTCATATTTAAAAGTTATGGAGGGCAATGCCTAGGTTACATTATGTTTAACAAAAAATAATACATGTAACATTTATACTGCGGCCACGCACAGTAATTCGGGCTCTCTCCGCTAACACTCGGGACTTGCAGCAGCTAGCAGCGCGAGTTGATTTCCATGCTCCGAGTAAGGGCAAGTTACGTAGAGAGAGAGTTAAAGATGGGTGACTCTGTAGACAGAATGAAGTCAATGGACGAAAAATTAATTGCATTATAAGAAAGCTATCCTTGCTCATATTAATCCAAGCAAATTAGTTACTGTATTTTGCATATGCATAAACGCTACCGCTGTCTACTCAGAAGCGGCCAATTTCAATCAGCTGTTAGTTGATCTTTGCTTGTTCTTATTTTTGATTGGATAATACACACGTTTGGGTCCTTCAAAGTGAATGTTTACTTAGTAATATTATTAAGTTAACGTATTACTCTTATTTTATTATGTTTAGGTTTAATTTTCATTGTTAATGGAGCCTAAGCCTCCTTACAGCTTATTGGTGACATTTAACATAGTAATACGCAACCGAAGCTAAGGGTCGATCATGAGGTTTCAGAGCAATAATTTAAAGCTGGGATATAGAATTGTGCTCTTAGCGCGGCCTAACACTTTCGTTCTATAAATACCACTCAATAATATACACTAATTAATTGCAGTAGCGAAGCTGCATAAGTCCCGAAAACTCTCTCATAAGTCTCGCGTAAATCTCCTTCAGCGTCTTCTGCCCTCCCTATTGTTCTTGTTCCTGTGCGTTTCCTACAATCTTGCACATGCTTCATCAATTATTCTTTAAACTATTCGTTAGCTTCCTGAGACATTCTTATATATTCTATTACCTTTATTTGCGCACCTAAATGAGTGATACTCGCATGATTTTAGCGTTCATTCTATCAAATAACTTTTCAGTTAGACGTTCATTGATTGTATATGTAGTGTTATAATGCCATGATTTTATTGGCACTAAACAGGAAATTTCTATGCTACGGTGCATCTTGCACAGTGATTAACAATTTAGCATATTCATCTTTAAATTCTATTGGATAATATTTTATCATTTTGATGAGGGCAAATTCTTTTATATTACAAGGAAATTGTCACGGCCTACTTCAGAGCTACTAGCACAGTTATCATTCATTCTTCATCCATTCTATTAGCATATGGCCGGACATGGGAGCTAACGTACATTACTCAAGTTAAATCCGGTTATATAACAAACATCTCCAATCAAAATTAAACGAAAACAGAAATACGGGATCGAGATAATCTCGGAAAACACAAACACTCCTAAATTAAAATATATCATTTTATTTACGTAAGTAATAATTACCTGTACTCGAGTTGTCCGTCGTTAAGATTTCCCACCCCGGAGCCGATGGTGCAATGTCCTCTCTCTTCGACATTCCAAGTTCGACTCCCCAAAAAATACTGCAAAACGCATGCGCAGAGCTAGTCTTTCCCCAATTTCAAACATATAACCGTCACATAGAATGACGAAAGCAACAGCATACCACGTACGATACAATATGCAAACTCACACCGTATTGTCAACATCCCCCCCCTCCATATGCCACAATATGTTGCATTACAGAAGTAGAATATTTACAAAGAACATTTTTCTCTTTCGCTCTCTCTGTATCTCTTGCACCTTAATTTTTCACGCATTCTCTTGCTAATTATTTTATTTCTTGAGTTGGTACTTTTAACAAACCCTTTTTTCTCCTTGTTTATTTTTATAAAGGTATTTCAAACACAACACATGCAAGTACATGAGAAGTTTTCGGCGAGCTGACATATCTTCTTTTGCCCATTGTCTGCCTTAGTGCCCCGCTAATTGAATCTTACATATTGCCATTTGATTTCCCTTTAGGTAGCAGCTCAAATTTTAACTTATAAATAAATATCCTATCAAAAATTACTGGCTAACACAATATTAGCTATGTAAACTGTTATTAAATAGTCCGCTGGTTTGCAACCACTCGTTTCAATGAGTTATCATTATTAATGCTTGGACTTTTATAAGTTTTTTTCATTTAAAATTTTCCTTATTAGTTTTAATTTTTTATGTTTATCAGCACATATATTTAATTTCTCTTTTCTTGTTTTACATAAATGTATATGTGCGCGAAGGATGTTTTCTGAGAGACAAGATCTCCAACTCTAGACTGCAGGAAATCACAGAATCAGAAAGTATCATGGACAGAGCTGCAGTGATAAAATGGAAATGGGGCTGGCATGTAAAGAGACAACAGCAGGACAGATGGGCGCAGGTAACCACCATGTGGGACCCCTACACAGGACATAAGACTCCAGGACGACGAGAAGAAGATGTTCAGACAAGTTCAAGGAACATTTTGGAGTTCATTGGGCACAAAAAGGGCAAGAAATTATAAAACATTTCATTTTTTTCCGTAGCTCACGTGGAATAGCTCACCATGTGAGTCACAAAATGAGCTTTTCTCTCTAGCAGGGGGCCCTAGCCCTTTATGGGACATAATAGGCGCTTTTATTTCATTTCATTATGGAACTGTTATTAAAACTATCTTTAATTATTAGATTGGTAGAGCGGAAGGAAAGACGTAAATACCGTAGCCTTGCCTAAATAAATTAATTAATCAACTAATAATCACAGAGGAATCAAATTTCTAATGATTCTTAGGCACCTGCTAACAGAAATTTAAAGCTGACCATTACAAGCAGTATATAGGAAAATGTTAAGACTATCAGTAACTGGGTGCAATATGTCTATGAACATGCACTTCATTACACCATCGTTTGAACTTCTTTCCATCTAATATGGCGAGTGAACAACAATCACGGAGAAACACACCATTTTCTATTCTATTATGAAGCAAAGTTTTGCTGAAAGACCACATAGAACATGTTGATTATTATTACAACTTAAGTTACAATGATAGTATCAAAATCTCGGTACTTGTTAAGGTTTGAACATCCCATTTATGTTGTGTTTAAATTGTGTAAAAACTTTATTGATACATTTGAATAAAATAGAAAGTTCAATTTATTTTAACACAAGATGATAAAATGTATGAAATTATAGATATTTTAAACAGGATACTACTTCCATTACAGATTTCTTGTTCCAGCTACGAACGATGTAGCTATTCAAAATTTAGAGCTGTTCAAGAGATAGTTAAATGCATAATCTTGTAATTCATTTTTACGAAATAAATTAAAACTATATATGCTTGCCATGCTACGATCATAAAACCTTTCAGTACCATTTATTTTATATATATATATATATTAGTCCTCAGGGAATCTTTTGACTTCCATTCCACTTAAATATTTATGCTAGAGAGTGAAATTCATGCAAGGTTAATGTAACGAGAGACCACAGCTTACAGCAGTATACGAAACTTGTTCCTGCTCCCTTTACATCAGTAATCAAAAACCATTTAGAAGTGACAAAAGTGTGCATCATTTCCACAGCATTCACTCATCAATTTCACCCAAAAAAAGATTTATTTGACGATCTGGGGTTCGCTTATCGCATCTCGACGAAAAGCCGTCACTGTGAGCGTTCGAGTTGAAACACCTGTTGGCATGCTCTCTCTTCTCTCACTTGCAGTAACCGAAATCTGGGGGTCTGTTGAAACCGAAGAGCCGGTATAGAAAGGCATTCGAAATCAGCAATATGCCAGTCCCAACGGAGCCCCACGGCATGCATGCAGTTCTATATACCAACTCCAATGGCGAAGGGTACACTAAAATATGGAATGTCGAAAGTAAATGAAAAATCGAATTTACATTTACCACAAAAACGGGCCTGTAATGGTATAGTAAAAATATTTCATATTAAAAGGCGTAGTTTTGTAACTATAAATATTATAAGTAATAAGTAAATAAAATTACATTTAAATTTTAAAAAAAATATCTCCTTCCTTGACTTATTAAATTTGTTGATATATACAACCCTCTTGTCCCTTTTTTGTACAAATATATCAATCACTCTTGAAAAATAAATTCTTTATCTTGAACTGAACATTTTATCGTGCATTTCTCTAAAATTAGATACCGTGCCGTTGCGGTCAAGTAGTACATAGAAATAAATGAAGTGCTATCAACTAATCACACGGCTTGCGGTCAGATGTAAACTAAAATATGATTAAGGAAGTTTTTTAAAATAATACGCCATAATAACTAGCATTCACTGTTAAAAATAAAACAGCCACAACATTCCATATTACCAAAATGCAGTCAGAAATAGCTTAATACTGTATATTATTAAAATGATATCGTCTGCATGTAAGTCCTTCTGTTAGGCTTCAGGTTCTATGAAATCGTAGAATAGAGCAACATAATCACCTAGGTTGTACCAGGGTAATAAACAGTTCATGAAAGACCCCCATCACCTGTTCCCACTGTGATTAGAAAAATCACTACTACGCTTGCGCAAGGCGGGCTTAGCCTTGGGCCGCATTATTGGTGATCGGCCATCTACTAATTCAAATGCAGGTAATATTTCAATACGTCAATAAAAATGAACACACACAAGCCACCATATGATTTGGGGTAGGATCAGCCCCAAGCCTTAATGGACGCTTCGCCTCTGGGAATATCTATTCAGCGACTCATTTTGCCATGTAGTTGCTAATATTTTATTAATGCGGCATTACTCTCGCGACGTCAGACCGTCAACTGCGGTACGGTGCCAGTCACACTAAAACGGCGTACATTGAAATACTATCTATATGTGATTTGTGTGTTTTACGGCTGATTATTTATTCTAAATTGCACCATTCCCCTACATCCTACAAAATTCTTACGGAAAAGTAAACTTATAAGGGCTTAGTATACGGTAAATGTTACAGAATATTTGCAGGTGGAACAGGGGTCCTCAAATTTACAGCTTTAAAATTATTACAACGCTGTTTACTCTCCTCGTTTCAAGTATTTTCTGTTTAATTATATACAATATTTTGTAGTTTAACCAAAGATTTTGATTTGTTAGCCACCAAATTCTAACAGAAAACTAAAGATTGAATGACGTAAAAGATTATAATCTAAACTGGATTTGGTCATATGATTGTCATAATATACTCATCATATAAAAATAAACTATCTTGAAATGGTGAAACTATCTCATTTGAGTTCCAACATTACATTATATATATATATTATTTAAAAATTTTGGGCAATTATTGAAAGTAAGCCAGATTTTTATAATACAATAGAGGAAAATTCGAATATTAGTAGCGTTTCACGTATTTCAAAAAATTAAAATATTAACCCACCCTTGTAAACGAGTTCCCACTCCTTTGCCGAGCCGTGTATGGTTCATTTCTTTAATTATTTTATCATCCTGCTAATCAAGATCCGGCTAGCGGCAAACTGACCAATGAGCGGCGCGCTCGCCCAGAAGCAAAACACTACGGAAGGAAATAAAATAATCACACTGTAGAAATACACAATCACAGCTTCAATTCAATAATACTTAAATACATATACGAATATTCAAGATGTACCCTTTAGTTCATATGCTAGGCGCAGTGTGTAAACTTTGTATTTTACTTTTTTTTTAATGGTGTTTAACGCCCGTTTTTACTACTGAAACATAACAGGCGATAAACACTGGTGATAAATGAAATGAAATGTTATATGGGAAAGTTTTTTTTTTTTTTTTTTTTTTTTTTTTTTTTTTTTTTTTTTTAAAGGAAAGCAACGTTCCATACCTAAGTTTAGGGTATTCCCCGGCATTTGCCAGTTATGAGACTGAGGAAAACCTGGAAAAAACCCCAGTTAGGGAGGATAAACCTGGAGGGACTCAGACCTCCCGCTCACGAGTCCGCGCCTTAACGACCTCGGCTACCCGTGGCCGTGGCGGTTTGTATTTTACTGAAATATATCATACGTATTAAAGTCTTGCTTTGTTTACATTGCAATGATGTGGGCAAGATTCCCGCAGTTGCGATGTAAGGATGATGTGCAGAAAATTTAGCGCTAATTCTACTACATTTTTCAAGAAAAGCATTTCAAATAGTGCTAAAAATTACATCCATTAAAGACTACCAAGCAAGCAATGAAGTCAGAATAGCGTGTAATTAGTGGCACTTGTGAGAAAAGATGATAAACTTTTAGGTTAGAGTGAATGCATTATGTTGCAAACATTGGTAAGAAAGGTTTTCGGGCTGTACATAGATTTTAAGAACGAGCTACTCCAAAATAGGCCAATTAATAATTATAATAAAATGCACTTTACATTTAGCTAACGTAATCTTGCGACAGACCAAGTACAAGTGTTCCAAGCAATAGAAACTACAGTAAGTCACCCGTTTCTATTCTTCCCCCCCCCCCCTCGATATGTAAAATTCATTAGGTTCCAATACTGCCGCTGCTTTCCCAAGGATTGTATGGCATTTTCTCACCGTATATTCACCAGAAAAAATGCTGCAGGCTATGAAAATGTATGAATTATTTATCAGCATTACACGGATATTCTACTGTAAGACAGCCACCAATCACTCAGGTTCTGCAAGCGGACGGATCTTTTTACCTCCCTCCAGCGGCAGCCCCAGTAACTCTTCAGTCGAAAAAATAAAGAACAAAGTGAGCATTCCATAGAAGACGTGATCTACAAACTTTAAAAGGTTTGATGCCTTTCTTTCCCTTATGAGCTGCAGCTTCTAGCAACCGTTTACTTTCATAAATATCTGTAAATGCGAATCATTGTCGATCATATTCGTCAATAAATGTATGAGGAGCTGATGCTATAGTGTTAATTAATAATTTAATATCTACGTAGTATAGAAAGGTGCAGAAACTAAATACAGTTTATGAAGATGTATCGTATTCTATCATATACCAGGTCGAAACTTTAATTTTAGCTTAGTAAATTATTATTGTAACATTTTCTCTGAAGGGTTATAAGCTGTGTAAAGTATGGGGAAAATCTTAATATCCTTTTCTCCTTGAAGCTGAGATTACAGTTACTCGGTTGCTAATTTATCTATATTGATACGAGACACATAAGAAATGATCAGTGTTAGAATTCGCAATGGAAAAAACAACGTCGTTACGTTTCTGCAATCTCTTTCAGTGTATGTAGGCGCAAAAGAAATCAGGTGTGAAAGTGAAACTACGAGGGTAGATCCATAAGTTTCCGGCATAATCGTTTTCTAAATATGAAAAGACAAAAATTATATTTCGCTCTTCGATACATTTATCCTTTATTGCAATACATTCACATCTTTGAATTAAGATTTCAACCCCTCCCTCCAATACCAGTTTTGTCTCCAAAATGGGCATAAACAGCATCCATCACTTCCTCGTCGAACTTACATTTCTTTCCTCGAAGGTCGTTCTCGAGTTCTGAGAAGAGGAAATGGGTACAGAGCTAGATCTGAACTGTAAGGTGGATGGTCGATCTCCTTGAAGCCACATTTCTTCACAGCTTCCTTTGCGACAAGAGCTGTGTGCATAGGCGCGTTGTCGTGAATAAGGCGCACACCACCACTCAGTTTTCCTCGCCTTTTCTCTTTGATGGAAACCGCCATGAGTGGCCGAGGTCGTGAAGTCTCGGACTCGTGAGCGAGAGGTCTGGGTTCGAATACCGCCAGGACCGTCCTTCCAGACTGAGTTTTTTTCCAGGTTTTCCTCAGTCCTCATAAATGGCAAATGCCGGGGAGGTACCCTAAACTTAGGCCTGGAACGATTCCTTCCATAAAAATAAATCCTTTCCCAATATATCATTTCGTCTCATGTATCATCAGTGTCCATCGCCTGTGGTGCCTTTGTAGCAAAAACGGGCGTTAAACACCATTCATTCATTCTTTGATGGAAGCAAGAAGTCTGTGCAGTATACCAGTATAGTACTCCCCATTTACTGTGGTGTTCCTCCTCTTGGAGCCAATGAAGAGTATTCCTTCACAGTCCCAAAATATTGTGGCCATGATCTTCTTGGTTGACTGAGTGACCTTGACCTTTAGATGCGGTACTTCCCCAGGTTTATGTCATTCCAATGATTCTCTTTTGGACAATGGATCACAGTAGAGGACCATAGTTTCATCTACTGTAACAACGGTTTGCAGAACTTCCCCCCCCCCCCTCTCTCTTTCGTTGCCATGGCAGAGCTCCAAAAATGCCTGACAACAGATGACTCGTTGCTGCTTTTGAACATAAATATTGTTATGAAGCATGGGCAACAATACGAAAGCGACCAACAGTCAATTAAAGATACGCAGATACAAAACATGGCGGTCAGTTACTAAATCGCTTCATAATTGGTGACCAACCTATTACTACCCTATCAAACCAATTCAAAATTAGCGCCCAACGTGGGGATGCCATACGCCAAACCGCTTCACCAGCCAAGAAGAAAAATGTATCTTCTCCTTGTACAACTGACGAATACTGTACCTAATTTATATGAACATCACCAGATTTCAAAAAAGTTGTACTTTGCTAATTTCAATAACTTTTCCTTAACTTTCTTAAAATATTAATCAAACTTTAAAATTAAATAGTATTTTTATATAACTTGATAAAAACTACACACTCAAGCGCATTTAAGTCGTAGGATTTAGCTAACCCTTTATAAGTCTCTGAAATCTAACTCCGCCATCATCTGTTTCAGATATAAAATACGAATTACTAGGAGAAATATCACGAGAATTTTATTGGGGTTCCTATACAGAGCCAGCGAACGGTGTAACAATCCTTTCCAGTTGTACTTTTCTAATATAAACTTTATAAACCGATAGCAAATTCATGAACGCCAAATGGACAGATATACAATTTTCATTTTCTGATAAATCACAACGAGGAAGAGAGATCTCATAAAGATTATGTTAGTATTTTTTATCACAGCTCTGCTACAGATCTTTTCGTTATCAAAATTCGCCCTTGCATTATTAACCGAAAATCAAATGTAGCTCTCTCAATATTTTCATACTTATGTCATAAAACTACGAATATTTCAAAATATTTTAAATTTTGGAGTATGCACTCTGCATATGAGATAGCGATAAAATTCATTAACATATTTTCTGCAGGTATTGAAAAAACTAGCTGTTTGGCGGCTTCTTTTTTACTTTTAACTAGGTCTTTCTCGAAATATTCGTATGTCATTTATATTGGATATTATATTTGCAGATATGGGTGGAACGTTAATCAAATATTATTTAGCGCAGCCAATGGTGACATTGTAATATTTATTTGAAAAGTTAAGACCTTTTATGCACATTTTTAAATGTTAAATTCTAAAAATATTACACCAGCCCTACTAGTCCTGCCGTTAGTCATACTACTTATCTTGCGTGTTCTTGATTTATATGAAGATATGTTTTATTCTAGTCTGTCGATTGCTGACACTGTAGGGATTGTTAGCACACGCTAATTTGCGACTGTCTGAACTACCCAGCTGAGTAAATCAAGACTCAAACACATGGATGCACGGCATGGTCAGCCTCCGGCATTTTACAGTTTATTATAATATATCCCTAATTAAAAATAATTAATACTCAAGGAATTTAGTATGGCCAGCCACGTTGAGCACCAAATTTTTAAGTGGTTTTGTAGATTGATTCCAGGTCCCTACTAGTACTCAACGGGACTGGGAAGGGAATTCAATGGTGTAAATGAGCACGCGATGCGATGTAATAAACAGACTAGACTAAACTAGGAAAGAAAGACAGACAGACAGACAGACAGACAGACAGACAGACAGACAGACAGACAGACCGATCGACAGACCGCCGGTTGGGTGGATAGATAGATAGATGGATGGATGGATGGATGGATGGATGGATGGATGGATGGATGGATGGATGGATGGATGGATGGATGGATGGATGGATGGATGGATGGATGGATGGATGGATGGATGGATGGATGGATGGATGGATGGATGGATGGATGGATGGATGGATGGATGGATAGATAGATAGATAGATAGATAGATAGATAGATAGATAGATAGATAGATAGATAGATAGATAGATAGATAGATAGATAGATAGGATTCTTTATAATGTTTAGAATCTTTCCCGAGATCTGGTGTTTTGCTTAAATAAACTTAGCTACAATATACAAACTTATTTGCCGCGTGTGAAACTTATAAATTGAAAATCGAACGTATAAATACTGCGAACCTTGCTCCGTATAGATCTTGTAACTGCGTGCCGCAGCAACGTCGAACTTATAACTGTTTCGGCGAACTGCTTACTGCCTCTGTCTCTGTGTATTTCCTATAACTGCGTATCACCAGATGTAAAAATTAAACTGCCTAAAATTTTTGTGTATCTGTCGCGTGTAGAACTTGAATCTGAGTATTCGTACTGAAAACTAAGGAATTGCTCATATCTAGCTGCGTGTAGATTTTATAACTTTGTGCCTCAGCAACTTGGAACTTACAACTGCTTCTGCGATCTACCTAACTGATTCGAACTGAAAGAGGAAATGGATATCGCGGCGTGTAGAGCTTGAAAAGTTGCCTGCCCCAGTCAAACCACCGATTCACTTAAATGTTAATTTCAATTAAAATATTGTTGGTTAGGAGACACCGAAAGGCACGCCAATGCCTCACGCCTTTCTTAAATTTTTTTTAAACATACATCTATTATTGGCCAGTTAAAGTTGACCTGCTGTGCGTACCATTCGTTATTTGAACCTTTAAAACTTTTGTAGATATTGGCCGGTTTAAAAGGCTAGCTGTATAACCACCGGCAGGGATCAGAGCTCTTTAACGAACTTAAAATTATTTTTAAAATGTGGCGTCACACTCCACCCTCGGGTTCATTCTCCTTATTGTAATGTAAAGTTTTATATGACCCTCTCTACCATAGGCAGCTAACACCAGAGACTTTTTCTTTTGACTTACGATATATAGATTACAACTATACAGTATTATAAACATATACCTATAAGATATCTACATCACTAACTACAATACATAAAATATTAATGATTATGTTTTTATAAAGACATATATAATGTTTATAGTTTAGTGAGGGTGTCCTGTAAGTACAAATTAACTGATAATATCTCACTGTTTAAAAGTTAGTGACATATAATTTAACGAGTTAATTGAAAGAGTAAAAATAAGGACAATTAATGAAATATTTTAAAATAGAAATGTCCAGGTTCTAAATATCGTTTAACGCCCGTTTTTAGTGCTGAGGCTTCACAAACAGTGGATACTGATGATATATGAGGTATAATGACAAATTGGGATTTTTTTTTTATTTTTAAAGAAGGAAACGTTCCAGGCCTACATTTAAGGTAAATCCCCCAACATTTGCTATTTATGAGGACTGAGGAAAACCTAGGAGAAACCTCAGTTAGGGGGGATGATCCTGATGGGAATCGAGCCTCGTACCTCCCGCTTACGAGTACGGTCTTAACCACCTTAGTGAACACACAAAATACTAAAATATATGAGATATAGTATACTTCCACTTTTTTGTACTGAAACATATAAATAAAGCAGTGTTAAATAAAGGAATCGTGACCAATGATGCTAAAATAGTATTTTAATGTGTCTTAATATAGCTCAGGAAGGCAGTATCTGACGTGTGCTTAACAGCACAATGAATTTGATATCTATATCCAGTAGCATCTTAAATGAGAAAATAATAATGAAGAAATTTACAAGAGCTTTGATAGTTGTAATCTTTCTTCGAATTTCAAGTTCCCATACTCTTCAATAGGGTAATTTCTTTCCACAATTATCCGATTTTGACACTGGTCCCAAATTAAGTACTGCAAGTATATTGTATCGTCCTTACTATCTTCAAGAAAATCGAAACGAACTGTAATTTTGTGTAACTTGATCGCAATCAACGGAGTTGATCGGTACAGCACCGCCGGTCCAAGTTGGTCATAATCATCTACCTCATTTAACTTTGATAATTGACGATGCACCGAAAAAATCGCATTGAACGGGGTCAAATGCCGATTTGATCGCCCTTAAACTGATCGAGGATATTTCGTATGGTCATAAATAAGCGCACATGAGCTGTCTGTGGCAATGTTTCGTTTAAAGCACTATAAAAGTAACTAGCGCAGTTATTTTCAGGCGGAAAGTAATGAAAAATGAAACCAGGATATTGGTGGGGTGGGAATTGGGCTATATGGGTGCTGCGGTAGATAATTTGTGCCCGCCGGTCTCAGGTTTCGCCACGGTTACTGCAGACCACTCTTCTTCGATGAGACTCTCGAAGGCGTTTCGGCTATGAGCTAGTAGCCGAGCCTGGGTGGAACGGAACTCCAAAGGTGACAAATAACGCTTCGTTATTTACTTTGCTGATTTCTGTTTATTCTCTTAACATGAACATTCGGGTGAACTATCACGTCTTTCGTCGAACAACCGGCAAGATAATCTTGGCAAACGCGTAGTTTGTTGCGTAGACCAAATAGTGCCAATGCGACGAAATTGTTAGTTTAACTGAATTTTTAATACAACTCAATGTTATATCCGTTAAGCCAGTTAACGTGGTGACTGGCGCTCAAACTTCGTTGTCGCCGGAACTGTTATTTGGTACTTAGGCCGCTCTTCCGTGATCTCCGAGACACGGCAGTCACACTTTTCTGATCCTGGAAAATTCTGAAACTGCCTCCCTGTTGGGCAAAATATAACCCTTTTATACACAAAATGACGCCATCCATGAACAATGGCGCGAAATACTCCCGCCAATTTTGTGTTAACGTGTCTCATAGGCGAGCGCTTACCTCACTGAATTTTATTTCTATTCCCTGGAAAATTTTGTTCAAGAAAATCAAAGTGCTTCGCTTCGCTATTCGTCAGTAAGACGAATTTAAACAGCTTGTCTGTCTTTTGCCAAGTCTTCCTGCGTTCGGAGAAAGACGAGAGTTTTCCCTTACCTGGTTACTTTTCACACGTTATTTCTTAAATATTACTAAAATTACATTTTATGAATGAATTTAAGGACTATACAATATTAATTCTACATATAAGAGTTATGTCATTAATTTCTTCCACAATAAGAAAATTAACAACATAATTACAGAGCTATTGATTCTAAAATTACAAATAATAATTATTTCAATGATTCTCGAGGAGCCAAGGACAGTTTCAAACATCAAATATACTTCTTTAAATATTAGATAGTTGAGCTCTAAAGCTCTTTGTATAAGTCTAAGCAATGCATAATGGCAAAGGGATTTTAAATAAATCCCTGCGGTATCAAAACATTTCCAAAAGAGAGCAATATCTCATTTTACGAGAGTGAGCGGAATGGACAAGTAAAAGGTTACGCTCAGAGACAATATACTAACATTATAAACAATGACTAGCCGTAAAATAGCAGAAAATGTTCACACCATATTACATTCACAAGATACAAACACTGTGAACTTTGTCTGAAAGTCTGAACTAAGAGGTTGGTTTATAGAAAATGTGTCTCTTGGCGAGTCTGTAGTTTTCTCTCGCAAATATCTTTCTCCGCCTCATTTTACACTCTTTCAAGTGCACGAATTTTAAAACTCCATCGTCTTCCTGCTCTGGTCTCAGAGCTTAATGTTGCTTGGTGCCAACGAAGATATAATCAGATGGGCTTTAAAGTTCCTGTGAACACTGAACTTTGGCCAAAAGTTCTTAGTAGTCAGATCAAACAACTTCTGAGTGGCTGTGCAAAAGTCATTTTCCTTTTTATATAAGTTGGAAATTGTTGTAAAAGTAGTGTAAAGTTAGCAAACTTGGATATCTTCCTTTTACACCACACAAGCTCTCGAAACGTGGTAAACATTAAAAATAAGGAATGATACTTGAAATTTCTCTTTTTCTGATGAGAACCTGCCGTCCTTAAAAGGGTTTCCCTAATATTTTAACATTTTTTTGCTCTTATAGAAGACCGCCACCGCATTCTTGTGGTAGCGTTTGCGACTACTAATCCCAGGTCCTAGATTCGATTCCCGGCAGAAGCTTTTAGGGTAAGCTTTTTCGGACTCTTTCTTTACTGTGAGTAGGTGAATTCATATAGCTTTAGGGACATCAAGAACTCAGAGCTCATTTGCACCAACATAAATGAATTTCAGTTCATTTCACATATAACTACAGTCTTACACAACCTTATAGAAAACTTCAAAATTGTCCCAAGTTTCTTGCTACTGCACATTTTAAAAGCATAATGTGCTGGCAAAAAGTTAATAGGCAAAATACTACAGAAACGTGAAAAGAAATTTACGTTCAGAAACAATAAACTTCATTTTTCAGATAATCAACAACTATATTTGAAGACCGTAGGTCCCGTGTCGAACATTTACGGCATGTAAAAGAACCTCGAGCCTGAAAAAAGAGACTTCTGAGCAAAACTTGTCGGCCGTTTCACGTCCCGATTTGAATGGGACTTTGATGACCTGAGATGTTAAAGAGCGTCTGCAAATAAACCAAATCGACAATATATTTGAATGAAAAAATATCAGTTGTCATATGGCATTTCTATGATAGGTATGGTAAAACTAACATTAAAACATTAAAGGCGGTTATTGCTATAGAGGAATTTTGATTTAAATAGCATGACTATTTTTTTTTAATAAGATTGCGTTTAAACGACCCGGGAATTCATAAGAGTTTTGCTTTTTAAGTTAAGTGTTATAACGACATATGCTATTATGCTGGGGACGTCTTGAGACAATAACATGCACACTAAACACTTAAGCCATATAATAAATGGACTACAAAACTTGATCCCAGCTGAAATCCATCTCTCCTGCATTATTACCTCAAGCAATTATTTTTACATTGTTTTTATATTTTCTATACGTTCTCTACTTCAGAACTGTATACGGTAATATCAATAATTTAGGCTACATTATCCTTCACTTATACAGCATTGAAGTGTAATTGCATTTTCACTACTGGCTTTTCCGTTACCGACTTTCGGTCACAAAAAGCCTAAAATAGATACAGAAGACTATATCATTTTCTTTCGATAAAGAAAAAATTAATGCTTTCAATCTAATTCTGAGCAGTAGGAAATTAAATACCTGTTATTATACTTCCTATTAAATTCACTGGTAATTTGCTATAAATTCCTTGGGGTCGATCTTTCTGACATGGGTTTTTTCTTGGTTTTCTTAAGACGAATGCTGGAATTGATGTTCATTTTTCACAAATGTCTCTGTCCCTCATTCCGTTGTTCATTTCTTTGTAAATCGTTTCAGAATTACAAGGCCAGGCGACTTGGGTGGCATGAGCGGTGTGCAGTTGTGGAATGTTATTGGAAAAACTGCCTGACCTCTTGTGACAGCAGCCCTTCCAAGTGCACGAAATTCTTGATGATGCCGTAATAGATCAAAATGAAAAAAGAATAAAAATAATCATTTCACATTAGCAGGGTGTAGGCAAATGATTGAAAAGGAAGAAACAGACTTGAAAAAAAGAAGACTGAAGATCTATCAGTAGTGAACAATTTCAAGCCTGATTCTTCCTTTCCAAGAATCTGAGAACGTTGGAGATACTACCTGTATCCGTATCTGTCGCTCCATAAACCTGCTCGGCTTCATCCTTTCCTCCTGAAGGTTCAGTGGGGTATAAAAGAACCTCTTTGAGCTTACGTGTTTAAAATATTCCGTCTGAGATAATCTAATACAATCCAAATTCACTTCAGCTTAATAATTATTTTGCTTAGCTACTATAATAGTAAAAAATAATAATCATAATATATCTTGCATCAAGTCAGGACTCTCTTTTACTGCTAATGAGTTTCGGCTACTTCCATATCTTTTGCAATTTTAAAGCTAAAACCAAGAAGTTAGTTGAGACTTACAGTTTTCAGTTCTTAATCGTTATTCCAAAGGCCAAGCTGCAACTATTACTACAGAAAATAAAATAAATCAGTACTTTCCTGTATTTTTTCAACGGTCGCAATACTAATAGTAATCATTATTCCTTTATTTATGGATGGCACTCTTCTTATTTGAGTAATTTGTGTATAACTGTGCAATAGAGAAAAATTTCATCAATAATATTGACCATGTGATCCAACTTTTCAGCTTTAATCAATATACAGAAAGCACAAGACAACTCTGATATCGTGTAATTAGAGCAGTTAGTTTTTTGCTTGATGGTCTCGCAAGCTACCCGGCCGAACTAGTGACTTTATTTAAGACAGGGTCGCTGTCAAACAATGACGATGCCACACCTCCACGAAAGAAATGGGCACTCAATATCCAAGTACAAACTCTGCAAGTTCAGTCGTGGTTCATTTTAAACACAAACGGACCAGCACAACTAACAAGGAAGGCATACAATTAACTATGCCTGAGTTTGCAGGTAAATTCTCTTATAACCGCAATTAGAATACTTTGAGATAGATGACTTTTTATACCCTATTCCACATCACCTCATTTAAAGAAGAGAGGAAATGAATGCCGCTTTCAGAAGCAGGTCTGCCCGAAACTACATTGTGGGAAAATTCAAAGACACTTTCGCAAGCACTCTCGCCTTAGCAAGACACTGCTATTTGTTTTTTTGGGCCTGTATTGCGCGGAATGCTCGTAAACAAAAGCTTTCCTTCGCGTTTCCTACTCCAGTCTTCCTTTTCATAATGAATTGTAGATATGTAGCTCCTAGAGGTTTCGTTTCAATTTTGTTGTTTATTTAAACGACGTTGCTTTTGTGTGTACAATTAGAGAGAATATACTAGTATTCAAATTCAAATGGTGGTAAAGACGCAGAAGGAAGAGGAGAACAAAGAGAAACCAAGGATAGGAAGAGGAATTTCCATCCGCGAGCTAATTAGGAGAAAGAGGAGGACAACTTGAAAAGGGATCGCGTTACTCACAGATGTCCTTCGTTTGAAAATCCCATCTTATTTGTCCTCACAGAAGATTGCAAGCTTCATTCTTTTCACGTTGTCTTATTTTTTGGGATTCAGTTCGTGTGCTTCGCAAGGAGCCTCTGCAACATAAATTTATTACCTTTTGTCGTTCCTTAATATATTGATGAGACTTTCAAGTGACTTAATGCCGCAGCCCATGAAGGGTTTAGTAATTGGTTTTTTTTAAAAAAATTACTTGGGAATGATTTGTTTCCACAAGCATGTATGCCAATACAACCAAGCAAACTTCACTCTTTATTTCTCGTTAATGACATTTTTACGTCAAAAGTAAATGATATCTTGCTGTTCTGATCTAAAAATGGAATATTTTTTATATTTAACGTCTTGATAAACATTAAGACTTAAATTTTTCCAAAAATTTCAACACATATACGGGACAATATTGTGTAAAACAAGAGAGTATAGAGTTACATTTTATATAACTATGATCTTGCTCTGCTTAATGCACGAAATAAAAGCCAGGTCACTTGACGATGAAAAGCGTTTTGAGGTAAACGCAATTAAATGCTTAAAATAATAATGTAAGTGTAATATGCGCTCAACTAATTTAAGTTTCGCAATTGTTACAATATCAGGATCGGAATTGGCCTAATTTCGGAAGATTATTTTATGCGTGTGAATGAACAAGCTCTAAAAATATGTTAGGAATGTGTAAATTTAACAGGGCAACATTTCTAACACCTCTTGTCATAAATTACGTGTTAATTTTCATGGTAATTATATTTGCGAGAACTTAAATCACCCACTGCACCTGTGTTACCACTCTGTCTGCCCACCCTTAGCTACCCTTTTTTTTTTTTTTACTTGGTTTGTCTACGGACACTCTTTAACATCTCATGTCATCAGCGTCCCATTCTATTCAGGGGGTGAAACAGTGGACAAATTTTTCTCAGAGGCCACTTTTCTCAGGCTTAAGGTTCTTTATCGTGCCGTAAATGTACGACACGAGACTCACGGCTTTACTTCCCTTCCGAAGGAAGCCATACTTACGAATTTTACGCCCGAAAAAATCCATCGATCCTGACCGGGTTCGAACCCTCGATCTTGAGTTTAGAAGGCAAGTACGGTACCACTACACCACCAGGACCGACATTTTCAGTCACCATGAAAGGACAAAACGATTAACTATCTGGTAGAATACAGCAGACAGTACGTTATTTGATAACATGAGAGAAACATAAATAAAACTGCTGTTTGATTAATTAAAAAGAAATAGTTTTAACTACCACCATTTTGTATAAAAATGCCATCAGAAAAACGTTATATCATATATTGTACTATCAGTATCAAAGATTAATAATTCTAATACAAAGTACAAGATGTACAAATGAAGGAAAGTTTAATTCATGCAAAAGATCTGTATAGCCATACATCACTGTTTTGTAAACCATGGGCGTTGTCTCAGTCTGTGTTAATGTTTCCCTAGATAATTTCACAAAAATTCTGATGTAATGTTGCAAACAACCGGCGGACGTCAGACTATTTGAATTCCCAGCTGAAACTCTCGAATTCCTCTAGGGTTCATTGGCGCAAATAGTAAATTCCTTGTCATGATTTGAAGTAATATTTTCCTTCACATTCACATTTTGCAGATTTAGGTGTTAGTTAAAAATGTTGCATTCAGACATACAGGGGCGTAGGAAGTTATCTACTCGAGTATGAAAATGAAACCTGACGTTGCAACTGGTCTCATTAATTATACTCTATTTTCGGCTTCATTGACTTCATTCTTTCGGAATTTAAGGAAATATCTTGTTCTTCCACCAATCATTTGGCCCTTCCTTCATGATATCATCGTTGGGAACATCTGCAAAGAAATGTCTTCAGGTTTCAAAAGAAAAAAATAACAAGAGGGTTCAGGCTGGACTATAGGGGAATGGTTAAGCTCCAAGTGCTCAAAATCGTCGATTGTATCTCTTGCTTTTAGGGAGTTGACACAAGGCGCATTGCCGTAAAACAACAACAGACCGGCATTCGTTTTTAACGCAGTGATGGCTTCATATAGCTACTTCACTGTAAAAGCGCAGGATTTTCCATTGATGACGGACTAAATTAGCATGAATTACAACAGTACAACATGGGTATGAATAATTGTGATACCGCAGCGTCCCATCTAAATCAGGGCGTGAAACGGCCGACAAATTTTGCTCAGAGGCTTCTTTTATCAGGCTTGAGATTCTTTATCGTGTCGTAAATGTACGAGACGGGACCCACGACTTTACTTCCCTTCCGAAGGAAGCCATACTTAGAATTTTTACACCCGAAAAAATCCACCGATCCTGGACGGGTTTGAATCCGCGATCTTGGGTTTAGGAGGCAAGTATAGTTACCACTACACCACTAGGGCCGACGCTTTGGAAGATGCTTTCATGGAAGAATTCGAATACGCCAGTTATAAGGGCCTTACAATTGCATGTAGTTGTTACAGTTGCTACTGACGAATATTTCGGTACTTCAGCCTTACCCAATGGCTGCTCGTTTGTACCTTAAGGAAGAGTTGAGTAAGGGGAGACAAAGGGCGATCATGATCCAAGGGTGGGGTGGCGGCATGGAGGTATATAAAAAGCATTCGTCTATGCGACCAGGGGTAACCACAATAAAATCCACGGTCAAAATGATGGTCCCAAGATATTTTAACTTTACCGTCTGAGCCAACCCGCTGGGTTAGCACCGAGAGTTTTGCTTCACCATTGATTATTTCTGAATAATGTTAGACACCACATTTTGAAGATGACCTTAACTCAATAAATTACATGGTCCTCGCTTTGCGAGGGATAACCGAGCTTCGTGATTGGCTCGCCAGCTTCGGCCGCCATTTTAGGCTGAATTTGTTGTGTTGTGCCTGATGCTTATACGGAGAACATCTTAGAACATTTATTTTAATTCCTGGGTGTTGTGCATTTGGTTGACAACTGAAGAGAAGAAAGGCGTTAAGTTATCTTAAATTCCTTCATAAAAACAGGACGTCGAAAGACGAAATATTTGGATTCACAAAATTGGAAAAAAGAACTGGATTTCATCGAAGAACTCTCGAGGGTCTTATGTAAGCATGTAAACTGCATTCAAAATAATTTACGTCATGTAATAAAATATGGCTACATTTTATTTAGCAGTGACTATTACTAAGGTGTATTACACTAAGCATGTCAACTGTATTAAGAATATAATCAGTGCTTACTCTTGAACACATTTGCCACAGCTTTCCAAAATGAAATGAATGTACGTAACTCAAATTTGTAAAGGTGTTTTGAATTTTTGTACATGAACTATAGTTATGTAGTTCATTTGCAATGCCACCATTGCAAAAATAATTTTAAAAATGCCACATATAACTGTAGGATAACTAAATGCAAGTTCGTAATTGTGAGAAAAGAAATGGGAAATACAGGTGAATGGATCTGTGAGTTCAAATTTTCAGTCATATCATTTAGTTTATTTATATCTTGTTTTCATATACCAAGTGAAGGTTTCTGGTTGTCATAGCGATTCTCTTTGGATCAATTTAGAACAGAGAAATGTTAAACTACATGGAAGTTTTGTTCTAAATTGAATTTGATAGGAAGCCCTCTAATTCCTATAATTCTTATATTTCATTCTTAACTGACAGGTTTAACTGTAAGCATAATACAGTTAATGTCAAAACTAATATAATAAATGTGTTACTACAAATAATTTAAATAGCATATAGCAAAATAAAATGATACATTCTTATTTTAAATTTCATATCTTAAAAGGATGAAATCAATAAGGCTTACGTTTAATATTACGATTTCTGTTTTAACCGATGACAGCCTTTTTCTCTGGCAACAAACGATCCTTGGCCGCCGAGATTGAATGTCGCACTACGCGAAAGTTCCGCAACTATAACTGACATAATCTTAAAAGTATGCATTCTAGGCCTTCTAAAGTAAAAAGAAAGAACTTGAGCAGGCACAGAAGGCATCATTCAACAGATAACATAAACATTTTAGGAATTAAATGGATGGCAATGGAGTAAAATGACAGAAACTTAACACGTAGTCTTAAGGGAGTTAGAGACGGTTAAGCCAAATATGGAGCGTGTCCATACTTATACTTTACACTACAGTAGTGGCCAGGTTCACTATTTTAATTTTTAATTATCTATTTTTCTCGTTGTTCTTTACAATATGAATAAAATACTGTAACCATTCTGTGTGGATGTCCTTAAAGTGCTTATCCATATTGTTTGTAATCGTTTTAAATAGTTCATTAATCTGAAAATATTACCGCATATTGAAATATTCCAGACTGTGTTTAGGTATGAATATAAAGTGAGTTATATAATTTACGGTAGCTGTTGAGATGAAACTAAAGTTCCATGTAGTATATTCAATACAATATTTTGCTATGAACTGACGTTAAAATTAATTACATTAGCAAATTAAATTTTCTGGCATTTGTAACACTTAAAAAGTTAAAAAGCAATTTCACAAATTCAGGGCGAAAGCATTTAATGGCCCAATTAAAAGTAAAAAGAGGGGGTATAGCCTCTCTTTTCATTATCAAAAGTGTTTTAATTACCAGTTTTGCAGGCTAAAAGCTACTTGTTACAGCAGACTGCATACCTAGAGTGTTGTGAAAGATTAACTAAAAAAAAATGTGCATATATTATGATATAAATCTCCATAACTATACATCATAACCACAATATACTATAGATCTCAAGAATAGATTATATTTTGTGACCCATAGAGTGAGACATGACGTCTAGGAGTTTCTATCAATATTATCTTTTTGATTAGTAAAAAATACCAGAATAAAAATTGAATAATTGCCTATTTTTTCCTCCTACCGACAATTTGCGCGATTTCATTAAAAAGAGTTAAAAGGGAACATAATATATTTATTATAACATGCAATCTTTATTGTATTGTTTTTTAACATGTAGCAGTTTTATACACTGGGAAAGATGGAGTTACACACTTTTATAGGAAAAATAGGCTGCCTTTTTAACTTAAAATTACATGTAACTGTCATTTCAAATTGGCATTAAAATATATTTTATTTGAAAAAAAATAGATAGTTTAGTGTAATTCTTAGGCGAACCAAACTAGAACATAAGTGTGAGATATAATTAGGTGCCTGCAAGAAACATAAAACTATTCTGGTCATAAATTTCGTTTAAACTATCCTTGTATAAGTGAAATGTTCAAGATGTCTGTAGATATAAATATTTATAAAATCTGTGGCTATTGAAAATTTAAAAATATATTGATATGTACCATCATAGAAATTTTCCAGATAGTATGTAAGATGAGTGAGGGCATAGATAAGAGAACAGCATAATGCATTAATGTAAAACATTAATATATTTGTTGTATGTACATTATTTAAACAACAGCATGTTCGGAAAGCCACTTAGCTCTAAGACTACTGTTGTAGATTACGTTGGAAGTTCGAACCAAAGTTAGGGTTTTCTTTTTTTTTTCCCCTGCATAGAATCTTAACACAGTGGCATGATTGATTTTTCATAGATAGACGAATGTTTTTAATTCGTTCCATTGTTCCATAACATTTCATGTTTATTTCAATTATCAGTTGATAAAAGCTGTTGAAAGCGATATGCATAGTGTTTAGATGCTCAATTCAGTTTTAAATTATTGTGTTTTAAATTGAGGAATGCATTTTTATTGTTGAACATGTCTTTCGACAAGGCCATAATTAGTGCAGAAAGCATTTACTGAAAAATTCCTAAAAACAGATGTACCCCATCTTGAGAAATTTCGAGAGACAGGCTCAGTGTTAGTTGCCGAACGAACTGGAAGACAACTTAAACTAAACGGTGAGAAGTTGTTGGACATTTCTGACTCTATGCGAAGGAGCCAATGAAAATCATTGCGTAAGTTGACACAGTAAAAAGATATCGGGCCTGCAACCGCGCATAAAGCGGCTGGAAAACATTGAAATTGTTCTCATATAAGTCTGTGCAAGAATTAAAAGATGCCGTTCATTAATTGTTTACATATTTTATTGAAAGGTATACCATTGATATTCTTGGTGCCACCTTCTATACAGACGAGACCTTGTTCCACCTTTCTGGTTATGTTAGCACATGTTAAAAGTGTTCTCCACTAAAATTAAGAGCGTTCATGCTTGTATATCCATCCGTGGACGACATTTCAAACATATGTTGCAACTGCATGGTGACTTTCCGAACACCCTGTAAAATGCTGATGTTTTATAATTCTTAATCCTCCATTTTAGTTACTAATATTGTTTACTCACATTTGCACACTCATTAATACCTACCACTTGTGCAAAAGAAAGAAAAAACTAGCATAACTTTTTTTTACAATCATACTGTTATTCACCATTAGCTTAATTTTAACGTTCATTTTCCCTTTATTTTCTTTTTCCTTTTTATCTCAAAAATTTTTATGACAATATGATTTCCATATGTGTCAAGGCATGTTAAATCGTATACCAAAGAAAATTACAAATTAATTTTGTCTTACAATGAAATAATATAAAAGAGTTAAGAGATATACGCCTAAAGTTCAATTGAATGAACTCATCCTGATTGAGAAAATTAGAAATTTAAAAGGACACACCTGAAAACACTAATACTATACACAAGAAATTTTGTTACAGCTGATAACTTGCATACTATGTATATGTGCTATATTTACGTAATATAAAATTTCAACACAGATATAAATCAACTAATTGACATTGACTAACTTTGCAACGTAAAACAGTTAAAACAAAAAATTGCGCTGATTGCGCTCTCAGTGACAAAAATGCGTCAGTATTTTTATGGTGTTAACTTCGTTAAATTATATTCGGAACACAGTCGTGTTGTACTCAGTTTACTTGAATGTGCTGTTGGTGAATATATCGGTGTCTTTGACATATATAAGGTTTTACTTCTTTTTATAAAATAATTAATTTTTATATTCCTTTGTCTTGGAGAACAGTTTTGCCTTAATAATTTAAAAATTTGCCAAATTTTATTTATCATCGCCATTGTGGGGACATCGGCCAAATATGCCGAAAATAGATTTTCATATTTCAAATCCTGTAAACCAATGCCTATGATTCACAAATAATTAAATTTAAGATAAGAGCTTTAAATATAGTTTTCACATTTCTATTATAAACTGTTCAAGAGCTATGCCTATTAATAATATACGATATTTTGACGACCTGTTGCATTAATACTATTAGAACAGGATATTTCATAAAAATAATACCTCATTTTCTTCTCTTTTAACTATTTATCCTCCTCCGGTAGTAGGGGGAACTTAAAAGGCAAAATTCGTGTCATTCGCCTGTATCGCTAATCCTCACTTGAACACACATTAAGTACAATACACACTGTGTGGTTAGTCCAATGTCAGGGCAAACTCCAGGCTATTACAAACACAGAAAAACGAGACACACAAATAAAGTTGGATGAATATGAATAACGAAATGGAAAATTAATATTCCGGCATTTGCTCTTTCCAAAATTGGTTAATGGAAAATCGTAGAAAACCTCACTCAAATTAGCCACCGTAGGATTTGAATAGAGCCTCCAGAACAGAGTGCGAAGCGTAACCTGGCTCTGTGTTAAAATATTCATACACCCAACCTGTGATATGCTCATTTTTACCTTGTAAATACTGCAGGCGCTATGAGATATATTGGGAAAAGAGGTAACATGATTGACAGGGATAGGAAAATCTCATTTCGTGCTTTGGGCCCGAATGAAAGTGCATATTGACGTAATACTTTTTTCTTATAAGTATCTGACTAGGATCAAAGAACGTTCAAGAAATGTTTCTAGATACTGGAAGATAGTATAAATTTCAAAATCTTGCGTTTCTTACTAGTTAAGTTTCGGGTTCCCTCATATCATTAAGTTAACGAATCAAGTGATTTAACATCTTTTTAAACTGTTATATATCGCACACATTTTTTTCCTCTTTAATAAAATAATCTTATTTTTATATTTGACCTACAAACGTATTCTTAATTACTTAAACTTATAATATTTACGAAACAACTTAATAAAAACATTTATATTGCTCAAAATGCCAATTCCTAAATACAGTCAAATGGGATACTTTTCTGTTTTTGTTGGGTTTACTGGGTAAAATACTAATAACACATACTTTCCGCAATTTATTGATATAACTTGCTGACACCATTCTATTAAATTTGGTAAATTAAAAAAAAATGGTTTTGAGGAAGAAGACAGCAACCAATAAAAAAATCGGGGTCAAAATGTTATAAACTCACATAAAAACAATGAGCTATGAAACTGTTAAAACTATTTCCTTTTTTATATTTAATTGTACCATTCCAGTTCCGCGTGAAATAATTGTTTCAAAGTCAATTATTTTCGCATAATTTCTCCAATATTTCGTAAGGTTTCAGATTTCTTGCTGTCTTTTTAATTTCTTTTGGAGCTCTTACCGAGAAAAGGAGATAATAATTTTCAAACCTTCCTCCTCTTTCAGTTCTCGAGAAAAGACAAAAAGGACTCTGTACCTTATATTTCTTCCTTTACAATGACTTTCTCATTCCAGGCTTCTCACCCTTCTTCGACTGGAATTTTAAGAGGTCGAAGGTTGCAAACACGGCAGTGAGAGCACACGCACTAGCAAAGCGGGTCAGATAATTTAATCACAGAACCCAGAGTTGTAATTAGATTACGTGGAAAGTTTCTGTTAACATCAAAAAGAGAAAGAAAAAAGGACATTTAGGATGTCTATAGGACAAGGCATTTACGTCAGCCTTAAGGATAAAATTAAGATTAAACATGTTAGTTAAAACGGGGTCATAAATATATCATGCACTAATACTGAAGGGGCGAAAAACTCTTAATGTATTAAAGGATAGAATGTAAGACAAAGAAGTTCTTTGACAAATTACTCTGGATTATATTATATATATATTGGGTTAAAAGAATGAAGCAATTATTTTATATTTCCTGAGATATTTTGCATTTGAATATCTTTGAACTGTATAGCGTATAAGATCATAGCAGCAAATTATCTTATGCAGTGTTTTCTCTACTCATATTCACGCACAAACACAAATTCAAATTCTGGTAGCGTTGTTAGGTAATTTTTATTTGCAGTTTGACATTAACTGCAAAAGAATGTGTGTTAATATAAAGAAAGATTTAAAATAGCAGTAAAAAGTATAGAAAAAATTAATTACATTTCAAAAATGGTACTTACTCATACAATTCTTCTGCTATAGCCTTTTTTTTCGCCGATATTTCTCTACACCTTCTGCACGATTACCTAATGCTTCATGTAGATTTAGTTTCGATATTTTCACCTCATTATCATCATGTTGATTTCAAAGGATTTAATCTCAATTCCTGCATATTTTATAGGTTTAAGTAAACTACCTTGGAATTACTTGAGATCATTAACTCAAGGCTTACTATTGTAACAAAATGAAGTAGCTATCTTGAACAAAGAGTAATTAAAACAGCGCTATTATAACTCCTTTATCTACATCAATCTGGGGAATATTATACCACTAAGATATGCTTATTCGCAAATTCATTAAAATACCAGTAATTCATAACATATTGCATACAAAACAGTACAAACTGAATTTTATATTATAAGAAATAATTTATTACCACAGTGCAATACTTGTCTAGAAGGTAGAATAACTTCTTCAGCCAACGCTCTTGTTCTTGGTTGGTGAACCATTTGACGCCGTGCCACCCAGTACCTCCGTGGTCGTCCTTCTAATGATCTTCTGTTGAGTCACTCTGAAGTGCTGGTCAGCCGTTCCTTCCTCTTTTGAGCAGAGGGGGCAGATCGGAGAGTCGATTCTGTGCAAATGTTTTTGTAGGTTGTCGTGGGGCAGATTGTTGGGGATAGGTTTTGATATAATCAGAAGGTACAATAACTAAAAATATTTGTATGGGAGGTTCTGCACGAGTTGGGGATTTCTAAAGCAGTTTTAATAGATTTAGAAACAGTGCGCATTTAATTAATCATAAAATATTCTTCATTATGGAAATTAATTCAAAATTTGGACACAACATTAATGAAAAATCCAAATCTAAGTATATCATAAGCAATAAAAGATAATTTATCTAAATGAGTGCTAATCCTACTGTTACATTTCTAAAATTTAATGCGCTACATAAGCAAGGAAAATATATCTCCCTTCCTTTCCAAAATATAATATATATATATATATATATATATATATATATATATATATTTATAAAAGCAAAATATTCAAAACGGTGATATAAAACAACTTGATATGATATATGATACATTGTTGACGGCACCCCAATACTGCATACCAACAATCTGATTAGGATGTTTTTGATTCAATCAGTTCAATTGCATAGTATTTGTGCTTGTGGCAGCAGATGAAATATCAATGCACTTCTCTTGCTTGTACTGTATCTTTGCAGTGCCATATCCGAGAAATAATCAAAGATTTAACGCGAAACTTTACTGTAGCAACCTTATTACTCTCCTTCTACTTTTCCTCAATTGGTTTGATTTATTTATGGATGCACTTTAACATTTCAGGCCATCAACATCTTATTCAATTCAGGGCGTGAAAATGCTGACAAATTTTGCTCAAAGACCTTTTCCTCCACGCTTGAGGTTCTTTTACATGCCGTAAATCTACGACATGGGACCCATAGTTTTACTTCCCTTCCGAAAGAAGTCATATTTAGGATTTTTGCGCCGGAAAAAATCCATCGATCCTGACCGGGTTTGAACCAGCGATCTTGAGTTTAGGAGGCAAGTATGGTACCACTACACTACCTGGCCAGACACACACATTTCCTTAAGTACAAATGTAATCACATATAGGCTTTGCAACACCCAGATGTTGCACCTTCAACTTTCTGTTCCCACCTGGTTGGGTTCTATTAGAACACCACTCCAGGTACCTATTTGATATTTTGTTCACAACAAGCTCTGTTAAAGCTTGTGGTTCGATGTCCCACAGTCAAATAACAGTCGTATATGCATAGTCAATGTCTGAACATGTACGAAACAGAAAACAGACACAAAAAGGGGGTAGATATAATACTCGTATCTTCGTCTTCCTAAAATCTTAAATAATAATGACAAATGCTCTGCAAATTTCCGGTGCCTTTTAGGAAAATGTATGTAGTTCATTAAATTATGAGGAAAACGAGTCCGGAGTTGTTGGTATCTAAAGTTCTCTGGTATTTAAGGCAAGCGAAAACTACGGGAGGAAAAAAAAAAAAAAAAAAAAAATTACCCAGGCAACATCTTCTAACAAGTGATCGAATCCGAACCCACCAATTAGCATATAGGAGATAAGGAAAATTTATATTCTCAACAGTAGAAAAAAAACCTTTAACTCAGGAAGAAAAAAAATCAATATCTGAGGATTCAAAACCACTACCTTCACAACTATAGCCTGACGCTCTAACCGCTCGAACTATCATACCGTTGTGATTGAGAGCCTTATTATCTAAATATATCTGTAAAGGTTAACAGTACCTTCGGCTTTCTCCGCTATCGTTCGGGAGAGACTCGGGACTGGAACTCTAGCAGCTCCGGGAATCGCTAGGGGTAAGAAAAAATCAAAAGCACCATCTCCCCTTATGCCTGTCATTCATTAGTTCTTGTTTACTTGCCGCGCGGTGACACATAATAGCTTGTGTTCGTACTTTGTATCGACCTAGTAGTTTGACAGTACCTGTTTCACTCTTTAAGTGCTGAAGAATCCAGGCGCCTACTTATCATCATCATCATCATCATCATCATCATCATCATCATTAAATTCCATAAAAGATATATTCACAATCTGGAAAACTAGTACAACATACTTCTTGGGTAGTTCTAATTAATGTGTTAGCTTGAATTTTGATAGACACCTGCTTCAAACGTTGTGTTGCTATGTAATTGTGTACCTCGTTTTGTAAAGCAGAGTCTCAATTGCAGACGTCCTTTCTCTGGAAGCTCTAATGCTACATTCAAATGGTAAATTGGATCACTTATATGAATCTGAGTTCAAATATAATAACATAAACCACTATCAACGAGTTAATCATTTTATATAATAGTCACTAATGTTAATCATTTTTCAAACAGATAATGGGCTAAAATTCGTTGACGCTGTTCTCATGTGTTGTGAATGTGCGTGAAAGCCAGTTCTTTGCTCTTTGTCCCCGGCAGTTGTGTAACGCATTTGTCTGTCCTGCTGTTTCAGGATCGCCAAGAGTAATCATGCTTTGTGTTGCAAGTAACACAGTACGTATATTATAGTATGAATCGATGCACGTCGCAACAGTGCATGTTTATTGACATCATATACTAGCAGACATCAATAAAAGTGTGCTAAAGACAATTTGTTGCGCAAGTTGGAGTTTTAAAACCGCCAGTAAAATCTTTGGCAAACATGAAAATATTGTTGCATATCGCCGAAAGTGGCAGAAACAGGATGCAAATACCTATGTTTTACACAGAAGTTCCTGTCGCAGAAGACGGGCGTTTTCACAAGTGCATTTCAACGAGCTAGGAAAAGAAAGTAAAAAGCAAAACTGAATACTACCACATTACTGGTATACGGAAATTGAAACTTCCTGACGAACAGAAAAAACAATCAATTAATATCTTACTGCCAAAAGTTTGTCAGTACATATCTGGAAATACTTAATGAATTAAATATGTTTCGCCGATGAGGCGTGTTCCACCTGAATAGACTCATCTATTCCCATCTCCGAAATAGCGACAAACCTCACAACGTGTTTTATGCACTTAATGATGAATAAAGTGGCGTGTTATGTGCCTTGTCGTAGCGCCATATTACCGGCCCTGCCCCCTTCTCCATACTGGCTATTTTCAGCAGGAGTATTTACCAGAAGCACCTTCAATGTCACCATGACTGATATAGTTGCATTCTATGAACATTGTTTCATTTCTAAAGTACTTTAGCCACCAAGGACCTTATCCAACTATATTTCTTCCTATGCGGCCTATTGAAACGTAGTGTATGGCAACAAAGACTGTCGTAAAACTACAAGATAACATTCGGCGGGAAATCTAAGTGTGTGACTCCATTATGTACTGAATAGCTTGCTTAAAATATAAAATTGCATGCTTATCTTGAAGCACCGTCTTCAATGATTTAATTGATCATGTTTTCCACAAATGAAAGGATATTCCGGTTAAACGCCACTGAATTACGTAAATTAAGTAAAAAGTTATAGTGAAATATCAGGGACCGAGAGCGAGTGAAGTACTTATATAGCAGAAATATCCAACTATTGTCTTAAATACCTGCTTTACAAATAAAATTAAGCTAATAGCTGCCCTTTGACATGTTAAATGTTATTTGAGACGAAAAAGGCTGTTTATATTTGTATTTATCAACATATTTCTGTGCATCTCAGGATAATGGTTTTGGTGATAACAGAATGAATGATAAGTATTAAACTAATTTTTGAACGAGAGTTAAGGACTTCAGGAATTTTAATCCAAGCAAGATTTGAACCTCCACGCTTCCACTATAGAAGCACGGTGTTGCTGTAGAATCGAAGTGTGATCACTGTGTCAGGATAATTTAAACGGTTCTAAATAATTAATGTACAAACCCATTACAGTGAACGAAAGTAATCTTGTAATATCCATTAGTCCAATGAAATTTTATTTCTGGTTTGCAGTGGCACGCTAAGTTGGAACCTGAAATTGTCTGTATTGTTTATTACATGTGACTGCGTTTGAAAGCATATTTTTACTTGATCCTTCGATCCTGACTGGGATTGAACCCGCGAACTTGGCTTTAGCAGGCAAGTGTGGTTACTACTACACCACCAGGACCGACACACAAATTTCTTCAAGTACTTGTATAGCGGATAAAACATGTAAAACCCCATGGTGATATTAAATAGATATAAATATTAAGAGATAACATAAGAAAAGAGAAAGAATTTGGTTTATAGCGACAAAGAAAGTGAGAACACATGTAATATATCGTTCATTTCATTAAAGAAAACGTGTGCAGCACTACTACCATTTCGTGAGTTTTTCTCTAGCAGGAAATTAAGAGGTTTGACGTGTTGAAACCTTCCACCTCTTTTGGAGAGCATGTGGTTTTGCCTTCAGGGATGTGGGAGAAGATTTCTCTGGCAGAGCTGCAAGATGGCATGATCAGTGGGCACTTTCCAGGATTAATGGACCTTGCATCAGCACATGTGGGGTCTCCTGAGATCTTTGCACGGGCAACTTCCGCTAGAGCTATTCAGCCCAGAGGGGCATTACAGAGAAAAGCGAGCTTTGTAGCATGGGAAGATGTTTTGAAATGCACGGTCAGCAAGAGCTTTTCTTCCTGTATTGATAAAGAAAGATGTTACCGCAACTATTTTTTCCTCTTCCATTTTGTACAAGTAGTTTAGTTTATCTTGTTATGCTTGGCTCCACTTCTGCAAGGCATCGTCCTGTGAACGTGTTATCCCTACTTCAAAATTGTATGATAAAAAGTTAACATCACTGAATGTCTAAGAAGTTCTATTTAGATGGTACACTTTTAAATCTCAGTTGTACATACAATATTTCCATTTTTATGTGTAATATGTACAATATTTTCCTCATAAAAGCATTTTATTAGTTATCTCCAAATATTGCGAAAATTATTTGCCGGAATATCTGGCACATTTATATATGTATATATATATATATATACATATACCTAAATGCTTTTAATTATAAATATTTTACATGCATAAATAGATACACTTTATATTCGCTTTTGTCACGAATTGCTCATAGGAAAATAGGAAAACATTTTTATCTAAAACATGTGAATGCTTTACTTTCAAACTAGGACTTTAGAGTTAAAAAAAAAAAAAAAAAAAAAAAGATTTACTTGATGGCACTTTAATAAATATAACCCATTTAATTTTGAAAGACGTAACTGTTCCAGTTACATTAATGCTTCTTCTAGGAATTAACAGGGTATATATGACATTTTCTAAGTGAAAACCGTTAATCTTTTCTGATTGCTCACCTTATGGGGTCTTTGAAACGATACTTATTTTTGTCTCAAGAGGTTACCGTTTTTCAAAAATAAGTACCATTTAAAATGTCTCTTGTTACCATTTTTCAACGAGGAAACTTTAGCATTATGTTTCTGAGAGTTTTAAACACATAATAAGATTATCGTCTATTTCTTTTTTTTAATAATGTTTAACGCCCGTTTTTACTTCTGAGGTACCACAGGCGGTGGACACCGATGGTACATGAGATGAAATGATAAATTAGGGAAGGATTTTTTTTAAGGAAGGAAATGTTATAGGCCTAAGTTTAGGGTACCTACCCGGCATTTGCCATTTGTGAGGACTGAGGAAAACCTGGAAAAAACTTCAGTCAGGGAGGACGGTCCTGATGGGATTCGAACCCCAGACCTCCCGCTCACGAGTCCGCGCCTTAACGACCTCGGCCACCCGTGGCGGTATTATCATCTCTCTAGCTATTACCAGAAAACTGAGGGTATTTGTATTCTGTTTTTTACGTATGTTACAGGGAGTCAAAATTTCTTGACCTTCAAGCCTCTTGCTTTTGTAACTCAAAGAATGCTTCACTTTGTTCTACACAACAAAATAAGCTTCTTTAAAAAAATGGCCTCTGCCTAAGACATACCTTGCTTTAGCTAAATCTATGAAAACAGTAATTTAACATTTGTAATATGTAAAAAGTTTCCTCGCCGTCGATGACTTGTATTGGCATAAATGTGGTAGTTATACAGCGCAAAAGCAGAGAAAAAATATTACAGAGTTTAATAAATAAAGCCCACATTTTCATGTAAATAATGGTTTTCCTAATGACTACGTTCCTAAAATAAAGTTTAATGTGCTAGTCGAGGTTCCACAAATGAAATTTCTAAATTTTACTTTGCCCAAAACACATACTTTACAAAAACATTATACAAATAAATATTATAAATATTATCCATAAATACATATTTTAGTACTTCTCCCATTCTCGTTAATATTAATATTTTACAACAAATACTTCTCCAAAGAATTCAAAACGAAGACAAATTCCTCACTTCCTCTTGAGCTGAGAATGATTCACTTACATGTATTTAGACGAAGAATGAAACCTAACCCCGAGGTGATCTCATTGATATCGCGTTTCCTTTTGTTGCTTCTGTAAGCAGTGACGAAATACACTGAGAAGAGAATGCTTGCTTGTTGGTTTATCAGAATCAGCAGAACAGGCGGCGTAGTTTCTTAAGTTTGGTTGATTAAATTAAAAATTTTGAAAGTCAATTCGAGTGTCCATGAACGTTTGCAGCAGTACGCACTCGATTTTATATATACTTTTACCGCTGTAGGAAAAAAATACTACTTTGTTAGTCATGTGCGAAATCTTGAAGCACTCATCAGCGTTCCTAGGTAATAAAACATTTGCCGGAAAGTAAACACATTGCAGCTGCGTTTTCTTCCAGGCAATATTTTACGGGAGAATCAACGGCATCTTCATCTTCCAGCTTTCCAAACAATTCGGAATATTTATCAGATTTATGTAAAGCGTTTGTTTCAACTGACATTACCCCTTTATTAGGTGAACAATCCCGAGCTCAGAAAATACCTTACTAAATATAAGAACTCAAGTCCTTATGAGACGCTAAGGAAAAATCATATCCCAAAGTATTACAAAGAAGCATTAAAACACATTAGATCAATATGTAGAATCAAAAAACTGGTTTAATAGTGACGAAATTATGGATATTCGTGGTAGATAAATGGGAAATGTATTGCTAATAGTGGGCGTGTTGAAAAATGATGAATTAATTTTTTTTGCTAGCTTCAAATCATGTGGCAATTTCTAGGCTATTTAACGAATATTTGCAGACATTGTGGCTGAATGGTGTGAATTGCTTCAGCTTATGGATGCAACGGAATATTTGAAGAAATCCGCTGAATATCTTTGTGTGAACTATCCTAAGGTTAGTCTAGATATTTCATTCACGCCCTATTCAGATTGTGTGAGCAATGCGAACTCTATCTTACTGTGGACAAGTTAAGCATTAAACGGGGAAAAATAATTGTAAAAAGACCATCACGAATTGATGTATTTAAAAAAAAAAAAAAAAAAAAAAGCCCGACTGTCCATTGCCTCCTACACCTTTTAATGCTGTGATTAGATTATTATGCAGTTACCTTTTAAGCATATATATATATATATATATATATATATATATATATATATATATATATTGTGGTATTATGAAGCAATAATATGTCGACAATGTATGGACAACATTCTTGATGAATAGACAGCATTGTAGGGGCAACAGAGACTGGATTGTATTATTGCTGATTAGACAGAAAGAGATGGTTGAAGCGAGAGTTCATGATAAGTATGGGGAACGGAGTAGCGGGAGGTATGCAGTATTGGTTTGAGCGCGCCAAGATATGCTTGGCATCAGTCTTTAGTCAAGTGTTGAGTGAGTCGCCAGGCAACAATGGCGTGCCCATAGCTTCGGTCCGCCTGTTCGTAAGGTGGGCAAACAAAGGAAGTAATGCAAACCGTACGGTATTATTTCATTTAATAAATTATAAATTATCAGGGCTGAACCAGTGTGTTTGTGATGTCAATGATTTAGTTATACCTATAGGAAGGCTGTATGTCGCAGAATACGCCCCCCCCCCAGGCCAGCGTAGAGTTTAGAGACATCTTTGTCCAGTTGAGAAGGCCTGGGGCGCGACAATATCTGTAATAAAGATCTGGGTAATGAGATGGTGCTGCAATTGATTATTCAGAATTTAATATACGACACTTATTTAAAATATGACTTGCTCCCATATCGGCCTCTAAATATCTTTAGTTGCTGGCAAATATTTTTCGAAATTTTAACACATATAAATACTTTTAATTTTTTAGTACATAAAAATTCACGTTCTATTTATAAAAAGTTTATGGTAACTCGTGGATCAGCATAATTCAGACATCAGGACAATCAGTGACCCCTTAATTCTGGATCATGTAGCAAAAATATAAGTCAGTGGGTTTACGACAAACTAAAATGATCGATGTTTGGTACCCCAGCTACTATTATTTATCTGTAACGTTATTGATGTATAAGAAAAAATAAGCGTTTTAAAACATCCAGCTAATTTGAATTTCGGAATACGACCAGTACCTTACTGAGAACAAGTGCCTGTTTATTCTCGACCTTAAAACCTTGGTGATTAAAGTAATCTAAACTTCACTATGGAATATTTTGTATCACCATCATCAATTGACCTCCATTGAACTCTTAATGCGACCTTAATAATTTACATAAGTGAATTACAATTATTTGGTTATGAAATTTTGGCATAAAGACTAAGGAATAAATATCTACTAGCACCTAGAACTAGCGTTACATTTTAAGGTATAGACGAAAAATAAGGGCTTGCCCTTCTCACATGTTAACAAACTTATGTTTTGCAACATTTCCATTCCAGGCGCCCTGGCACTTTCGACCCTTTACAGAACCAACGGAATGAAATGATATGAAACGGGAGAGCGGAAAATTCGTGGAATGTAACATTCATCCATCCGCGTGAGTGACCAGAGGAAACCACGAAAAAAACCCAAGACCAGAATAGACGACCCAACGGCAATTAAACCCGGAACCTTCCGAATGCGAGTCTCAAATGTTACATTCAATTTAAGAGAGTCGCAACACACCATGAAAGCTCTGGTAGAGAAAATGAGGAATCAGGAACACAAATGGAATATTTATGACGTTCTGAAAGCACTCACTATACTTCTAGGACAGTGGAAAATATGTTTCCTTTTTGAATTGGATAGTAGAGCTACAACACAGCAGTGGATCAGAAAGTATTGGCCACAAAGTAGCAATTTAGCTCTTAACATAATTAAAGTATGAACCTTTAGTTTCTCCTACTAAGGATCGCAATTGCATTCACTCTCTTTTCTCATAAAAAACAGAAGCGAAGACACGTTGCTGGCATTTTGGATGAATCTCAAATCTGTGAAATGAGAGATGAACTTTCCGTCAATCAATGTCTGAATTGGCTAAAACTGACAGAAAAAATGGCAACAGAAAATCAGAGTAAATAAAGAAATTGTAGAGAAAAAAGTTACTTATAGAATTCCATCAGACAAAACAGCATTTAAGCTTAATAATGTACAATTTACTTACCTTGGTATGCAAAGGGATACTATTTTTTCTGTTTAACGCCCAATTTGACCAGTAGTAGTCTTTGAAGGCATGCAATTTGGAAGTATGCGATACAGACACTGCACAATTTGATTGGCGTAGCGGAAAATAATGGAAAGTGAATAATTAAAATAAGCAAACCGAGCCCAATATACAACACTATGATGTAACAGTAGCGCCGAGACCGTTAAGGAACGTCTGTTGCTAAACTCAAGAAATTAGGGGACTGAAAGGCCCGGTAACAGCCAACATTATCGTGTTTGCATTTCGTTGATTTTTCTTTTGCTTGTGGATCTTAGAAGTGGACTAGTATTTTGGGGCTCAAAATTAATAAGGATTGGAAGTATAAATCAATGATCTCGAATGAATAGTTTGAAGATGAATATTAATTACCATAATAACAGGGTCCAACTTCTGAATATTTTATTTCATCATTTGTAATGACGCCATCAAAGCAAATAAATATCAGCCTACAAACGTTCTCATTCACACTTACATTTAGGATTCAAAAAGTTAGAAGACTCATTATCAAAATGACGTCAAATTTACTAATAAGTTGTCACTCGGAGTCGTATTTGATCAGCATCAATTGGGATCTATTTAGCAATAATTATTCTCATATCAAATCATGATTTACAATGTTATAAAAGAGCTATAGGAGATATTTAAGTTTCCGCTATGCTTTTGAGCCCAATTCGTCGATCCTCCAGAATAACATCATGCACATCATCAGCATTTTCGGGAGTGTACACAGAAAGCGGTCTTCATGTTCATCTTTGACATCTATTCTTTCCCTCTGAAATGTTTGACGGTGGCATACCATATGAGCATCAGCTTCCTTGCCGGGACAAGCCTTTCAAAAATTAGTAATTTATCACCGAACTATATTAAACTTTCTCAAAGTTCTGATTTGTCTCCGCCATATTCACTTTAAAAATTCACAATATAAAATCAGCTAGATATAACATCCCAAAAATTGGAGTTGTTTACAAAACAACATACTTGCTGTCATGGTAACCGCTTTTGGTTCTGTTGATGGAAAGGATCCCAGGATAGGAATGTTCAACACTGCGACATTTTGCACGCCTATTTCCGAGAATAATTTATAAAAATATGTGAACTACAAATAAAATAATCATTTAAAACTATTGTTAATAAGCGAAAGGACTCTAAAACAATGCTAATACTTGGGACAAGAAGATGAAAAATCAGAGCATAAAGCAAATGATAGTTATATATATTTGCCTTTAGCAATTTGCAGAAGAGAAGAAAGGGTAGAAACTCATTTCGCATACGGTTGGTAGTGTTGGACATGTTTTTCTGCAAGAGCTCTAGTCAAACTTGGCAATTTAACGGTGGTGATAATTCTTGTAGACCTCGAGGGCACGAGAAGGGAGTGAAAAAATGCCTGCCTCTTTTTTCCCCTCTCATAATACAGCTCTTGGGAGCGACCCAGGGAAACTGTCCCTTTCTGCCATTGCAAAAGTCAACCATTTGTATCCGGTATCATTCTCCTGTATACTTTACACTCGAGTGCATCAACACACACTTTAGCCCTGCTTCCTCGCTCTTAGCCCCATTTAACGTAACACTGTGTTACATAACGAATTGGCTCGATGCATTGTCCTAAAGATTTCCAGAACCACAAGAAATTGTTCATATTCTTCCTTCATTACTTCTACTACCATTACAATATTTTTTCAGCTTCAAAGTTTACTAAATAGTTTTAAAGTAACTTAGAAAATATTATTTAACCGATTCAGTTCAGTACTATGCACGACATTTGTGTACTCATTTGATGCATATATTGATAAGTGCTTTATTATAAATAGAAGGCAAATTATTACTTTGGAGATGTATGCGTATAAATAAGCGTTATGTTCATACGGCAAGAGAGCGGTCAAAAGTTTATTGCCTGACAATGAAGGAACTAGTTTTTAACTTGAGTATTATTTTAATTTTAATTTTTCAATATAATCTCTCTATGATCAAATTTATTCCAGCAATGCATCAATGTTATGTTTGCTTTTTAAAAACATTTTCCGAAAGGTATATAAAATATTTCTCTGCAGATGCCATTGTATCTTGATTTGATGAAAAATGTTGACCAGTAAAGAAGGTTTGAAGCTTTTGGAAAAAATTATGCAGAAGATGCTAAAATTTAGGAACAGGGTTCATGCTCCACCAATTCAAATATTTGGCTTAAAATATCTCGATTTTATCATCGCTACTAACTTTTGTGTTCAAATATGATATTTTGTCTGATACAAAATAGTATTTTTTGTCCAGTTGGTTTAAGAGATTGGAGTATTACTCTTCGATTATGGCTTAACCTTCTGAAGATATAAAGTAGTTTAGCGTCTCAAAATAATAATGCTAATAATGGAACTGACTTTGGTTCTCCTTTGTGAATAACAGGCATGCATCCACAATTTTGATTGCTGTTTCAATTTTGCACTCGTCCATAGTTTTGTTGATGTAAAACCGATCGATAAAACGGTTGCAAATAGTTTCATACAAATGCATTTTTCATTTGATGTTTTCAAATGGCATCAAATTTTCGCAAAACTTTTTCATACACAGTTAATGTAAAAATTATATAACAATGATGATGATGATGATGATGATGATGATGATGATGATGATGATAATAATAATAATAATAATAATAATAATAATAATAATAATAATAATAATAATAATAACCTTCCTGTAGCCTAAGAAGGTTCATATAATTTAACACGCCAGTCATATAATACCACATCATGTAAATGTTCCATAACTTCTGTTACTGCTGTATTTTTTGGACATCCTTGTATCATTTTTAAGGTTGATGCGGCCATATTCAAATATAACATAATATTTCATCGTTGAAAATGAAGAGGCCTCCCCATAAACAAGATAGTGGTTTCGAATCCTACCATAAGGATGTTTTTTTCTGCTGGATAAAGGGATTTGGCACAACAACAATGATATACTCGGTAACATAATACCATGCACAGAAAGGAGTATAAATTGATGTTGATCATTTTTTTCTGCTTCAATCAAAGGAGATTTGCCAGCATTACAGTGATTTACCGACTCCTATCAATTTATACTTACGAAAAGGAGGCGAGCGTAGACCGTCAGGCCATAGCGAGTCGCCAAAAACTACTGGATCCACCGGTTTCTAGGACATATCCGAGGTTATCGTTATCGTTAGGGTTAGTGTGTGTGTGTGTGTGTGTGTGTTTGTTAATTAGTTGCGAATTGGAATAAGAGCCCATTTTCCACCGTTACAATATTTCATCCGTCTAACAATGCCCTCATTACAGTGATTTAGCCACCCCTATCAATTCATATTTATGAAATGGAGGAGAGTGTAGGTCGTCAAGCCTAATGTTTTATACGCGTAACAACTGCTGAATGCCATCCTCTCGGTCCAGCTATTGTTCCTGGTGTCTAATCTCCATGGCTTTCATAGCTTCCGCAGCAAGGGTCCAAGGAGCTTTGTCTTTTGTTGACAATTTACAGCTTAAAGTATACCGTATTATAAACATACATACAAGGTGTCTGCATCACTTACTACAATACATAACATATTATAATTATGTTTGTAACAGGCATGTTTATTATTAGTGGAGGTGGATTGTAGGAAGATGCACGTTAAATCAAATTATTATCATCATCATCATCATCATCATCAGTTTATCGCATTCACGATACGGCGAAATCAAATGGGAAACTGTACTGTAGTAATGTAGCACATAAAATAAATAATAATCAAAGGGGAAAAGGCAGAGTCCATTGCGTTTTACAGTGTAAGTTTTGTATATAAAGTAAGTAACATTTATTATATTATAATGTAACGCACATAATACGTACTCAGGGGTTCGAACCCACTACCTTCCCGCTAGTAGCACGACCAACCGAGCTATCACGCCGACATGGTCTAATATGGTAATTATCCGACTATATATGTTAAAAGTCACTCTACTTGGAATTGGACTCGGTTTTCTCCGCTGCCGTTCGTGAAAGGAGGTGCGACTCCAGAACAGGATATGTCCGGTTATAAGGAAAAGTGAAAGGAATAGGCTAGAAATGATTTCACCACGTTATTTCTCAAAATATGCCCTACTTCTCCCAACCAATGGAAACAAGTCACAGGTAACAAAGCCTTTCAGCGTACACAGAGGAATGAGATTAGGAAAGGAGTAAAACAAAGACAGGAAAAAGAGCAAGAATGGGGAATTATTAGGTTTAAGGATAAAAGTGTGCTTGGTCCTGTTAAGAAAGGAATGCAAAAATCACACATTGATGTTGATATCCAAATAAATTCATTTTTTGAAATTCACCATAAGTGAAGTTCATGAATGCGGACCAGCTAAAAGGCTACGCGTTTTTCACGGGCAGAGTGACAAGCGTGCGCTATTTTCCTAGGTATGGAATCGTTCGAAAAGTATTTGGCGCACATTACAGTTAAGAGATGAGAACTTCCATATCTCCAGTACTGGCGAACGCGGTGACAACTATTATAAAGTTCAAGGTTTTACTGTTGACGCTTACGTTTTAAAGAAGTGTTTTTTTTTTTTACGACAAGCATGTACACAATATTCGTAATCTTTATTTATTTGTTTTTATACAACATTAAAACTGCCGAAATGATGAGAAGTAGGTTCTGTCTTAAAAAAGGGGGAGGGTCTTGCATAAAGAGTCTTTACAGAGAGACACTTGAAAATGTGCGAGCTAGGGTTGAAGTAAACTCATCTAAACTTTCCCGCCGGCTGGCACAGGAGTGTGGCATGTCGAAGAACTCCGACGTCAAGAGGGCTTAAAAACCCTTAAAATTTACCCATACAAAGCGCCAGTACTAAATAAGATGGATCCTGTTGCCTGTGTTATCTTCTGTATTCATTTGCTGCAGTCTGTACAATTAAAAAGCGACGGCAGTTATACCAGCCGTTTTCTAGATTTTTAGTAACGGCGATTTTTATTTATGGGGAAATAAAAACACACATTGTAAAATAGCAATCCATATAGTGCTAAGATCTTACATTTTTTTTTATTTGGTTTATTTACGGACACTCTTTAACATCTCAGGACATCAGCGTCCCATTCAATTCAGGGCGTGAAACGACCAGTAAATTTTGCTCAGAGGCCTCTTCTTTCAGGCTTGAGGTTCTTATCGTGCCGTAAATATACGACATGGTACCCTCGGCTTTACTTCCCTTCCGAAGGATTTTTACACCCGAAAAAAATCCATCGGCCCTGGACGGGATCGAACCCACGAGCTTGGGGTCACGAGCCTAGTATGGTTGCCACTACGTCACCAGGTCCGACATCTTGGAAAATGAAACCAGGACTGCTTTCGGTTAAATAACAAACAAAATTGCAACGAATGTCACAAACGTTTGTTTGGAGATACCGGGTATTCCCAAATGAAAATTAAGATCACCTTCAGCGCATACTGTTGAATTTCACATGGGAGGGAAAAAGTATTAACTTATTATCTAAATCTCTTGCTGATTACCCCGACATCTTCCTCTTGAGATAGCACGACCTCTCATACTTTCACTGGAACAGTAATCATTATTGTTAGAGAAAATAATTTCACTGTTTTCTCTAAATAATAACAACAATGAAAGTTCGTGAGATTGTGCCATCTACTGCAAAAGAAATAATCTCACATGCCCCTTCCTTACCGTCTGTGCCAGAAGATTGTAGCGCCCATTATGCCACTGCCACATGCCAGACAGTGAACACTGGCTGTGGTCTCAAGCAGGAAGCCACTTTTCATGTGCGTACACTCATATAGAAAGTGGACATGGAGGAAGCCGGCACCAGGAATAGCATTGACTTAATGCATTCCAATGAGAAAATCTTAAGTTTTTCCCCTTTCTTTCAACAAAAAGTGAAACTAAACGAACAAAATGGGCGTACAAATACGTCGTTACATTTTCAGAAATATGATTTTAAAACACATTTCTTCCAGATTTAATGTATGAACAGCACAAACAGTTGTAGTTATATAAAATACAAACTTTTGGTGCGCATATCTGCTGTATAAAAAAACAAACAAACAAACACACACACACACACTGAAAAACGGTTTAACACTCTGGTGGTTTCGATGTTGAAACCTGTCAAGAGCTTTAGCTCCACAACTGCAGCTGTATTTTATAAAAAAGGGATGTGCTAATTAGAGTCGTGGGAAAATTATGGAAAGGGTTTAATTTGCTGTTTTGGATTCTCAGGGTAATGTTATTTCTTCCTCTGGTACGATCGATTTCCACTGACTTATATTTTGCCACGGCTGTTAAGACTGCTACTGGATACTTATATGTGACGATAGGGGATAGAGTATATGGATATTGATAAGATTTCTCGTTATGGTAGATGAAACCCAATTTATTGTTCATAAACTATTGCACATAAAAAGTACCGCCATTATTTTCTGGAGAATATGTGCAACTTTCGCACTAACTTTGACGGTCACTCTGCGTTTCTTAATTTGATACAGATTGATCCTGAAATCTACTATTCCTGAGACGCAACTGAACTCAACTGATGAAGCTCTTCCACTTAATACTCTTCCACTGAACGGAACTGAGAAAGCTCTTCCACTGATAAAGCCCCACTGAATACTCTTGCAAAACTGACTGCAAGCCGTAAAATTACAAGATTAAATAAACATGACCTACGTGACTTTTTACATGCATATATCAACTCAAACTGCTTGCTTCTTCCCTTAAGGAGGTTATTGGCCTATCTTTTCATCCCTGTAGTTGCTATATGTTTTATTGTGCCTGCCCTGCTTTACAATTCCCTAACAGAATACAAATAAACATCTTACTCAAGGATTCTCCTTTAGAAATTTCTCCAGAAAACGTCGGCTTTCTTGGATCATCTTTACAAATATTGTTACAATAGGCAACAAAAATTCCCAGATCAGGTTTTATGGCTGAGGTAGCTTTTTGCACCCTGGATAGAAAATAACATTTTACACACAATAGCTCAACATTTGTACAGGAAATAAAATGACATTACACAGATGACTATAATAAGGAAGTTACATAAAATTACTTGCTATAATCACTCTAATCAAATATGGGGTGACCGCTCATAAGTACTGTGTCACAACATTTCTTCTAAAGGTCATTTGGGTAATTTTATTTCGTATAAGAAACTATCAAAGTGTTATCAGTAGTTTAGTTACTCGATGAACATTAAAAATTAATGAAAATTAGACATATTATTCAAGTGAAAACGAACAGGGGAATAATGCAAACTATAATTGTAATGTGTAATCATGTAAACAAGAACTAAGTCCAGGAAAATTATAGTTATATTTAAAATTGTGCTAAACAGTCATGAATATTCCTGTTATAACTTCTAAAGGAAATTTGGTTATTTCGAGACATTTAAATGCATTTGAATGTACGAATGAATAATTATTTTGCTATTTAGTGTGCATTAGATGAAGCAACGGACGTTTCCGAAAAGTCGCAGTGCTCTGTTGTTGTCAGGCTTGTGGGTCCCTTAGGCAAAGTATGGGATAGGTAAAATTCAGGAGTATTTTCTTGGTTTTTAATTTGTTTGTGAAAACAAGAATACTATTGCATTAATTATTTTGCTAAATGGCATATTTGTAAAGTATAACGTTAAAAAAAAACGACATAACTATCACTACAGTTCATTTTACGCGTTTTGCACCTCGCTCAATTTTAATTATGCACCAAGGGCGTTTATGTAAAAACACAGTAAGAATGTTTCTTCTCCACACTGAAGGACATGTCAATTTTCTTCCAAACGGCTGCAGTTCTTAAGTATACTGTTGACAAAGAAATTCCAACAACGCAGAAATGAAAGGCCATAATAATATCTGATATTTACGCTAATCGTTGGGAATTACAAGTTCTCGATGAAATAATTTGTTTCAACTGCATGCTATACCAAGAGAACTTGTGGTTTAAAAGTAAGTTTTCCTAAAGGTCAATTTGTTTTTCAATTTACTTTAGAAGAAAAGCAATGTTATGTTTTGCAACAGCCTGGTTTCAGAATGTATTATGCACATGAAACGTTTACGAAATGAAGAAACATTGTACAGTTCTTGAATTCTACGGGAGCATTAACCAATTCACATACTACAAATTTTATGTTCAGGTTTGAATCGAGGGATGAATACATTGTCATTTCATCAATATCTAAATACAAGAAAATTTACTATGATATACTGGTTAGTATGGTAACACCACCAAAAGTACAATTTTCATTGTGTGAAAAAAGAGAAACTTCATTTTCATTTGAATTGAACTCATTATTAGAAACTTATGGCGCTTTCTTCAACCCATCTCTACTCATAGAAACAACGTTTTCTTCACAGAGAAAGGACACATTTCACTGCATCCATTGGGAGACCTGATTAACAACGATTGAAAATGAAACAAACCATATGCTTTTTCGAAGTCTTCAAGCTATTTTTCATTATTATTACTGTTTTTGCAACTAGTTCAACTGAAAGGATTTTTCTTGCCTTAAACGTATAAACACACAAAAACTTATTTGAGGCCCAAAATTGCTTTTCAGCTATTGCTTGTGTTTCAGTTGAAATGGAAATAATGAAAAATTCGGGAGTCGTGACACGAGGTACGATAGTGCCATCGAACGATTCTGGAAGGATGTTTTACATATAATCATATTCCTGTTTACACTGAGAGACTCATCTGTAAATATTAGCAGCTTATAATCATCGTCATTAATAACACAAGTATTAGTGTGCGCCAATAGTATAAGTGTTTTCCATGCAGATCATAAGTACATGGTGTGCTTCCGTTTATAAGCAATAGGTTTTTGCCAATATCTTGTTGCACTGTTTGGACTCCCCAAAGTTTAGGCTTATTATCTACCATTTTCCCTATATTGCTGAAGGAAAGTAAACCGTGAATCCCATGTCGTAGATTTACGGCACGTTAAGAGACCTCAAGCTTGAAACAAGAGGCTTCTGAACAAAATTTATGGGTCATTCACGCCCTGAATTGAGTGAGACGCTGATGAACTGAGTGTTAAAGAGCGTCCTTATATTAAATAAATAAAAACATTCCTTCTGATTCATATTGAATTCTTCATATGAACATTTTAAATACTTACTATGTAGCTTTACAACATATTATTTCAATTTTCAACTATTTCCAAGCTATGGTTGCACCTCACCGACCTTTGCACCGATTTTATGAAGTTCTCGGTCAGTTGATTTTAGCAAACAGCTTGAAACTCGACAAATATGTGCAATTCTTACTGTAAAGAGATGTACAAAATATTAAATATTATGCACCTCGTATTGTCAATGTAGTCAATTTTTCTGAGTTTTGTTTAAATTGCAATACACTTTTTCTTATATTTATTTATTTTAATTCTTAAAATCGCACACTAAGCTTTTCGAGACAATGATTTAAGCAGCCCAAAGTCAGATGGCGTTTAAAGTTACCTGGGCGAGAAAAACTCGCAAAAATAATAAATTCCCGCGGGTGAGTATTATTTTAAGCCGCATAATTATTTAAAAATGGAGTGTTTTACAATTTACACATAAAATCAACCTATGTTGAGTCCAACTGATAATTCATTTTCGGAATAATTTCACAATATACGAATGTTTCATTAATAAAAAAAATACTGTATATGACTTTTCCATTATTAAACTGTTTATCCCGTTATTTATAAGAAGAAACTTGTTTGTAAACAGTCCTGTTTCTTTTGGAGCATATAGATCAGTGGTGGCTGTCAGAACCTCATTTTACGGTACACCCTGTTTTGATAAACGAGAATACGGATCACTGAGTGTAGCTTTCCATTCGGGTAAATCGAGGCAAGACCATGAATGCAGATTGAGGTAAAGATCTGCTGTGCATGATGGTAGCTTGCGGCATTCAAAACCCAGTTTTCTCTGGCATGTATAAAGTACCATCTATTGCTCTATAACAATACATTCACATATACTTAATCACATTGCCTTAACACTAAAACTCTAAGCTAAGTATACTTGATATTTAATTTGAAATTTTCTACTCCACATAATACTTCAATGAAAGTTTAAGCAAAGTTGCTGAGTTTTCTGCTGTGGCAGTCGATATAAAATTTGAGAAATGAATAATGGGATTCTCTGAGCAATTTCCTCAGAACTGTAGGATTTAAAATTTGAATATGAATGTTTGGCTTAAATAAACCAAATCAACAACAATTGAAGGAGCAATTTTAAATTAAAACAGAGATTCATTAAATTGAATTCTTCATTAAAACTGAAATTGGGGTTTATCTTAAGGTGTTTATTTTTATACAATTTGGACTATTTTCAAAAGTCGTGTATTACAAATTTGAGCATTATTGGTGTTATAGTTGTCATCTTTTACTGTCCCGATATGAGTATCGTGTGCTGCACTGCAGTACTACTTCACGTTGAAGGTCATTCACACAGCTGAAGCCACAAATAAGGAACTGCGAAGCGACCAAGAAATTGCATGCCTTGAATGCACCGTCGACTGTTTCTAACAGCTCGTGTACTGTGCTCCGTTACAACTCTTTATCAAGGACGTTGCACGTGGTGTACACATGACAAAGGAATGAAAGTACTATAATAGAACCTTACCAATAATGGAAGCATTTTTCCTTTCGTTGTGTCCATCTTAGGTGCAAGTTTTCTTTTTCTTCTAATTTAACGTCCCCCATAGCTATGAAGATCTTAAGAGACATCGCATAAATGTTTGATGAATGAGTGTGCAAATAAGCCCAGAGTTCATAACGTTTAAGTTGCCTGGCTTTCAGCATTTCAGGTTAAGGAGAAAAAAAAAAAAAAAAAGCTTACGGGATTGTAACAGGGGACCTAGGAATTGGCGGTGGACACGCTGATCATAACACTATGGGGACGGTCACGTGCAAGGTGACGGACTACCCAAATTCTGCAAATGGTTACAATAATTTTTTTTTCCCACTGGTTCCGCAGTTCAGTGATTGCTTTTGTTAAAAGGCATTTACTTTTTTATTTTATGTTTTTGCAATGTCATATTTGCCGCATAACCGTAAGTCGCTAACACAACCCAAGGTGTCACGAAACGTTGTGATGGCATGCCTAAAACCAACAGCAAAAGATGAACCTAACAAATAAATTTATCACAAAAATGCTTCAGTGCAACCTTTCACATTCCTACTGTGAAAATAGAAACAACACTGAAAACCTTGGTTGAACTTCAAAAACAATTCTAAAACTTAGTGTGTGAGCAATTTGAAGGTACATTTTAGATGCTCCTAATAATTTCGTGTTTTTATATATTAAAGGGTTCAGAAATAATTATTTTTCTCTTGGTTTTTTTCTCTCTTTTTCTTTCTTTCTTTCTTTTTCTTTTTTTTTTTTTTTCTTTCCCGCTTTGCAACCATTTCTTTTCGTCGCCGTCACAAGTGATCAAACGTCGCAGATGACAATGATTTGTGCGACCGGATTTTGCCGTTTCGCGCTCTCGCAGTCGCGGGATCGAGGGCAGATGTCGTTAGAAGAACAGTTCTTTGCAGTTTGAATTGGTTGTCGAGTTTATTAACACCATAGTAATCTGCATGTCTCTTGATGCGCTGTTCAAGATGCACCTAACGTCCGTAATAAATGGCTATTAGAACGGCTCTCGATGCATCGTTTATTGTCTGCTTACAAAGGCTGCGCGGACTGCGTGCCACACTGCGTGATCACGCGAGAACTGAAGGCCCGAACTGTAATCTAGAAATGCTCGCCGAGTACCAGAACTGGCTACTGGAGAATGATTGCCTTCGAGAGGGAGTTTTCTCTTTTATACTAATTTCAAAATGGCTCTACGTGGTCGCGGGAGCTCATTGGGTTTACATGACAGAGCCCACGGACTCCCTTCATTTAAACTCTAAGGCTCTGATTGGCGAGTCAAAGCTCATGCAAAGGCGCTCAAACTCGCTACTTTAAAATCCTGACTTTTTCATTGGTGAGCGTTCGAAAATTAGTCCACGCTATGCTAAGTATTTCCACCTGCATTACCGTCTCCTTGGGAATGTTCAACTGTCCGTACCTTCTCTAAAACACAAAAGAGTTTTGTTATAGTCCGTCCTCGCCAGGTGCACCGTTCTATTGTGTTATCTTGCGTCTCTCGCCGGAGGCACAAAAACAACCGCAGCAAATGTTCTGCAAACACTTGCTCTTTACAAGGAATATTCTTACATATTCATGATTTAACTTACACAAAATAATTATACAACTGATGTCAAAAGTGTAGTCATTTGCTTTTTCTTTTTCTGAATTCATATACGATATTTACTAGACATTAATACTAGATCATGCTTCATGCTTTTTACAATATATGAGTCATTTGGCAATATTAAATAGCTATCATTTATTCAATACGAAATTTTTTCCCCTTGTGAGGTAGGGGACGGGAGGTCTGCTCAGCTGCTTGAGATAAAAACCGAGACACACATTGCAATATGTCTTTTTTAACCATTATTATTAATGTGAAAATATTGGTCTTCAGTTAACTATTTCCAAGTTTTTGCGATTTTGAGAAAACGGTTAATAATGCTAACTTAATACTGCACCATCAGTGTCAGATAGCATGTGCATTTCACTTGGGACAGACTTGGCTCAAAGAAACAAGTTCTTTAATGAATAGTCAATGAGAAATTCTGAAGTTGGAGATTGGATAATTCTGCTTCATCGCATTTTTCTCATGTAGTGAAGTTCCTGCTGTTATGTACAATTGATATGTAAAGTCTCTCTTCCGAATGCAGTTGTCTTTCACCGAATTCTTTTACAATGCTTAAAATTTCCTCACAGTGTTTCCCTGTGGTATGAGATTTTGAGTTCTTAGGTTTCCACCCTAGAATCAGAAATATAAATTTCGTCTTATCATTACAGCCCTGCATTTTTACTCCAAGAAGCTTCAAACAACCCACAATAGTGTAACTGTGCATGGAGTATTGCTTAACGGCAACCCACAGATTTCCTGCTGGGAGGTGCCTTCATTGTAGTTGTAACAAATCATACACTCCGTTCAAAGCAATGGTTCTATGTTGAACAGTATAATAATGTGTATTATAGACAGGGCTCTAATTATACACAAGTTTTATGCATCACACCGTCATTATGTAAGTACTGATTCAAGTACAAGCGCATACGATGCAAAAAAGTGATTTCCGATAACAAATGTGTATTAAATATTTTTATACTTCAACCATTTTTTTTTTAAATTCATTTAGGCTACTTCCATGAAAACGGGTGGTCGTTCTCTTGCTGTTCAAAAAAATGAAGCCACTGTTTTGTTGGTTTACTTAATCTTGCGCTAGAAAGCAATTCGCTGCAGGAAAGTGGCTTGTATGTGCCCTAAATAGTTCCTGAATTTCATTTGTGTGTGTGCGTGTGTGACTAAGCACTTCTAACAGTGGCATAGTTTCAGAACTTACAACTCGTTTCTTGTAGATGGGTTGCTCGATGAGTTTGTCAGCACATGAGAGCAGTTCATCTCATCTCATCTCATCATTATATGCTCGTTTTCTTCCCAAATATCTTCCTTTTTCCCATCACCTTAAATTTTTCACTCAAAATTGTGCATAATTCTCAGACATTAGTACTTTAGAGCAATTATGACGCTAGTTTTCTTTTAAAAAGAGAATTTATTACTCCTATTTTATTTTCATCTTCGTAGAGAAGCCGTTTTTGTCTTCTTTTAGTAGTACTGTTAGTTTTTCCATGGAAGCAACAAGACAATTTTTAATTTAAATGTGACAAAGCAGTGCTCTTATGTATATTTTAAGGAATGCTCCCATTTCAAATTAGTAAGTAAATACCCGGAACAAATGCAGGGAATTTCTGCATAAAAATGGTCGGCATTTCTACACAACTAAACTTTTTTTTTTTTTTAGCTCAGTACCTATAAGAAACCTATGATACAAAATATCTCATGCTTTCATTTTCCTGTCATAGTTGACTCGGAAAGCAACTACATAGCTATTAGGCATGTTAATTCCTTCCTAATTACATTCGCATTAAAATAAGCTTATACAAACAGAACGCACAACAAACAATGATATTTACACTATGAACAGTCAACAAGTAAAGATAACATGGACACCAGCTGATGTAACCGCGCATCTCGGCTGTGATACCTACTCAACATACCGTCCATAAAATTACGCTTTTGAACGCTGCGTCTCAATCGTTCCTTTTTCTCCAGTCGGTTGATGTGGTATTTATGAGGTGCCGCCCCAAATTAAAATCAAAATATCAACAATATAATATTATAAATATTATTAAAATTAACGTGTACAATTTACATGTATTCGCATTAGTAGTTAAGTTATTTTGTGTATATCATGGCAGTAGAAAAAACTTGACAAAATCTTCAGAAATAAACCAGGAAGTGTTGAGTTTTGGACTGGACAAAAGAGTCAGATCTTACATCTTTTGTATATGTTTTGTAAGAGACTTTGTATAAGGGTCGCCATTTAGGTTTCTGGAAAATGTTAGGGAAACGGAACAGGTCAGAAACCCCTCTATTACGTGAAAAGGCAGAAAGCTTAGTTTTGTTAAAAATTAAGACGAACCGTTGTAGAACACTTGCTGATGCAACAGATCATTGAGGGGGTGCAACAACTAATAGAGACCGGCGTAACGGAATCAAGGGTGAAAGAACAGCTCGAATATAAGGCGTAAGGGAACATCCAAACATGGAACTTGGGAAAATTATATGCACGATAGCCGTATAGAGGAAATGACTGTCTAAAGTATTCAACAGTGATTTTTTAAAAGGCAGGAGATGGTCCATCGACGGGACGAAGGTATTGTTTATAAAAGTTTGTGATTTCGAGACCCAAAGAGATTAAGATCAGAGTTTAGCTATCGGGAGGGAAGAATAAGTTCAGAGTTCAGTTATCAGAGGACATACAGTGATCAGGAAATATAGCGGGGAGAATTATAGACAATTGGTTCAGTTATAGTCAGTGTAATTAGACAATTTATCCACTATCAGCCAGCCAGTTAGTAGGTCAGATTAAATAGTGCAAGCATGATTTAAGAATCACTTAAAGGCAACCTTAACAGTGAACAGTAAATACAAGTGAATAAACCTCCAGTTCTAAGACTTGCCTGATTCCCGGTCCTTTTCACCGTTGACCTGAAAAGGTCATAAAATTCCAGCGCTCTACCGAACATATGGAGGACGTGTATAATTCTATATAATACTACGAATATTCTAATTGATTATAACTCATTAATCAACCATCATCCTTCCTCCTTTCTCCTCCCCACTTTAATAAAAATTGCAGCACGGTAATACGCAGTTTTTCCTCGCGTGTAGCTAAATCACTCAAAATGTGCGAGACAAAATAAGTATATTTTTTTTTTCTGTTTTTCCTTCAGTTTTTTGTTTTCCTAGTTTAACGTTCCATTACATGAAGTACGTGTTTCTTATGTTGTGTTTTGGAAGTAGGTACTTCGTAACAGTCAGCTTAGGTTGATTACAAAATGTTCCATTTATGCACATACTTGAAAAAGTTCTCTTTACTCTTTGTATCCTCCAGCTTTTCATTTTCAAACTCGAAGATATTCCTTATCTTTATCGCTTCTGTTTTCTTGGAGATGTCCCTACCTGCTATTTTGCCCTTTTCGTTTTACCAAGTTCTCGGGGAAGATGAATGGTGCAAGAGGCATGCGGTGGCTGAACCCTTATTCCTCCATTATCATCGTCATCCTTAAGCACTTCTTTCTCCACTTTCTCTTGCTTTTTGTTCTTCTGTTATGTTCCTCTTTATAGACTTGCGCATACCACAAAGGCAATATTAGAACCCTGGGGTCACGAGGGGAAGGGGGATTGTCATGCCAGGCGAGGAGATGCAGACGCACTCGTAGCACTTGAGATAATTGTGTATACCGTCGCGGCTCTGAGATTTACAGCATCCGTTCTAACCCATCCTTATTCTGTACGTGCGTGTTTTCGTCGACGAAAAGGTGAACTATCGTACCTTCCGTAGGTGATTTGTTAGTCCTTTCCATCGCATTAGCAGCAAACGCGCAGATATATGCTCAGCAGAGTACGCTGTGTAAATGCTGGCACTAGCTACAGACAGAATAATGACTGTTATATAGTTACATTTCTCACAAACTTTAGAAACAGAGAAAACTGTTCATTTTCTATATTCTAAAAGTGATGAAATAGTTATAAACCAATCTAATGGCAAATAACTTCATGCGTTACAAAGGAATTTAAAAGCGATAGTATTGCGGTGTTCACAACGAAAGTATTACTGATATTTACCAAAGGCAGTGTTTATTATTATTATAAAAACAACTTAACCTTGAAATGACCTTGAGAATCGAATTTAAAGTACGAGTTAAGATCGCAATCTTATGTCCCCCTAAGAGCACTTCAAATTTTGTGGAAAGTATTTTTTTACTTTCTCCTTCGTTTCGGAGTAAAATGGCCCAAACACTGTAAATGCCTCTATATATTTTACTTAGAAGTATTTTCTTTCAGGTTTGAGGTTTTTTACATCATAAAAATCTAAGACACGGATGCCACAGCTTTATTTTCCTTTCGAAGGAAGCCGTACTTAAGATTTTTACGCTCTAAAAACACATTGCCGAATTTGAAGAGCGATCTAGATCTACAAGGCAAATATGGTTACCACTAGACCATAAGGACCGACAATTGTCAGTTTAGGCGAAATTCAAAAAATTGAGAATCAGCATACAGTAAATAAAAGACTGATTAATAAAAACACTTAAGTTAACTCCAAACATTAGTGACAGCCCGCGGCAATTTAATACTATATTTATATGGTTCCAAAATAATAAATTCCCCATGTGTACTAGTAAAAACAGTAAACAAATATTGGGCGACAGCAATACATTTAAGAAAAATTCATTTGTAGTTTTTAGATTAAAAAAGTGGTTAGTGGCAACAAAAAGTGTTAATGAAAATACATTAAGAACTACTTTAATTTACAAATTCAATGAAAAAGTAGCTTAATTCATTATGTAAGTCAAATATGTGCTAAATTATTAGAATGGTCAAACATATATGTAAATAGCAAGATTACAAAGAGTATAGTATTACAAATTGTAATAGGGTATATTGTGAATAAAATATAAACAAAAATCTGTATGAACATTTATTCTTTTCTCTTTCTGAACGTAAGCAGACTATAGAAGAATTTTAGTTGGTTTTCAACATCATCACTTAAAGGTAAAATTGTTCTCTCTCTTTTGTTAATGAGATTTCATAATCATTCGATTAAGGAAAAAGTCTGAATTTGAAACAATCAAAGAGAAATTGAAACAGATTTTATATACTACATCGCACAGAAAACAAATTCAGTTATTTCCTCTGTACATGACTTCCGGAGGCACTACTGCTTAAAATGATGTCCCATTAATTAGACTGAAAAAGCAATCTTGAACAGATTTTGAAGTCTAGAAAATGCGATTATAATGATTTCTGCACTTTGCAGCTTGTTTCGAAGCAACAGCACAATACATCATGAAACAAGGAAGATACACATGTTTTACTTACAATTTCATGCATATTTTATGCAGAGTACAGGCACTGATAAAGTTAGCTTATATTAACTAACATGCCAAAATATAGAATCTCACTGTCAAATTATCATCATTCAACAAATATAGGTTAGGGCATATTGTATCGGGCCGTCGCGTTGTTTTTCCTCGCAAGAGGACAAATTCCAAAGCTGGCATATCACAGCCGCCATACAATGACAGCCAAGGAGGGATATTGACGCCGATAATTCAAAACAGTGAGGCGCTACTTTGTTATTGGTTTTCATTTCTGTTTGGCATGTTTTAACTTTATAATACAGAACGACACATTTGCATTTGCAGTTACCTTTTAAAAATGAATATGCTGTTCGTTGTTGTGCAGAACTTTTGGCGTTTCATGCGTGACGTATCTAAAGTTCGTAAAATAGTGCTGAAATTCAAAACGAGAAATCAAAATTGGAAATTAATAAGAAGTGTTAATTGAGGGGGGAAGGATAATATCACTGCTCAATTAAAACATCCACAAGAAAATGTTTTTGCAAAGTTACAACAAACGGAGATCAGCAATAGATCAGCACGTTCTGCTAAAAATGGCCAAAATTTCATCTCTACGAGATTACTGAAATGAAGCCCACCGCCTCATTTTCCGTGAAAAGGTAAGCACGTTGTTTTCAGCGGCGGCTTGGATGTGAGAAGCTGTGCTATGTGCTCCCAGTTGCGGCCCAGTTCGCGTAAGAAGAAAAACAAAACGAACATCTCTTATCTAACAATTTCGTTTGGATGCCCTCCAGGTGAAAAAGTGCAGAAATCATACTGCATAGAAGCTATTAGTCCGGCAATAATTCTGCCTTGGAAACACGAACACGAGCAGAAGACGCAGAAAGAACTGCGGTGCATTAATGCAAATTACTATGAACTTGTACCAGAGCTGCACAACATTTGATATGGGTTAGACCCTTGGTAGGCGATGATAGTGTTCATCACTTTATGGAATTTAGTGCTCGTCCACGCGGCATGGAACAGAATCCCGTAGGTTGACAATCTCATGCAAAAACGTTGCAAATGTCGCATATCATTAGGGAAATCGTTGACAAATTTGGTGAACACCATTTGATTCCAAAGGAAGGCATTACGTCACATGCTGCATGCACAAGTCTGACTCTTCTCCGAGATTTATTTACCAGTCGTCTCTGTCCCGCTTTGGCTTTTGTACTTGGCTATATCGTTTCCCCGATTCAACAGCTCCGAACTACTTCCTGAAGCAGGAAGATCTTGCCCATCACCTGCACTACATTGAGAAGTTAAAGACTGCAATCTGCTGTAAAAGGCATACCATTCCATGGGCATGATGTAATGTGTAGTGGAGACCTTTTTCTATCACCTTTTGTAGAGCCTGGTTGAGAATAAGGTTCATTTAATGAACTTTATTTTAAGAAGCGCTCCATGTTTCACAAATACTAGTCTTTCATTTCACTGCAAAATAAAGTTGTTACACCTTCAGCTAGATTTCTATTTACGAACTGAAATAGTAAATAGAATACGCGCACCTTATATATTATTATAAACCTAATAAAATATAATATTTTAGAAATATATTTACATAATATGTTTCATTTCCCATTTATAATAATATATTCTAGTAAAAGCAGTTTTAACATATTTTTTAACATCTAGGATTTTCCTATTTTACTTAGGATCTTTTGGCATTATCACTTTAGTTTCCATAAAAATAAACAGTTCTAAACAGATTTAAAGTAGCAGCTAATATACAGGATGGCCAGGGAAACGGGAAAGTTTTAATGTAATGTTGGCAACTCTGTAGCGCCGTAGTTGTTCGGAACCGATGTGACGTTATTGCGAAGGTTTTGTCATTTAGTAAACATGGAGTATTGAAGTGGTTCCAAAATTGCTGTCGCTGTGGGTTGATAGTGCGAGGGTCCCAAGGCTTGTGCTGGTATCCAATCTTGTATCCGAAACAGAGCCGATATGCCTTTTTCACATTTCTTCTGCCTAACAAAAGCGACTTCATCACAAGCGCAAAAAAATTTTTTTTTTGATTATTAAGACAGTGACATCACTGCTGTATACGGAGGGGGGTAAATAATGATTTAAGTGACTGGTACTTCTGTTTCTTGAGGTATTATGAGAAAAAAGAAATGTGCAACGCGTATCCAAATATATAGCCTGCTCTTAGACTAGATCCGCACAGCGAAAAACTGCCAGTTCCTGTATTCGCAAAGGAATTTAGCATCAACAATAAGTGAAAAAGGGTGGCGAATTATGTCTTCAGAATCCGATGATGATTCGTACGTTGACCAGGGCGCATTACAAAGTAACGCAAGAAGAAATGAACTTGTTTCCAATCTGGATCTGACAAAGGAGAAGGAAGAGATACCGACGTCCATGTTCTGATAATGGAAGTAACTCGCAAACTTCATTTTGCACTCGCCATATGCAGTTTGCGCCATCTTTCAAAAAGAAGAGAACTTCTGTACTGTAACGATGTAGATGGCCTTACGAAATGATATTCAAATGAAACATGACCCGCAAGAACGGCTATCTTTCATAGACTCCTGCAAGTGCCTCAAAGCGATGTTGCTACATAATGACAATCAGCTTTCATAGGGCATGCTGTGAAAAAAAAAATCCACTGTCTACAATACAGTATGCATATCGTATCCGTAGTGAATTAAAGGTAGTAACTGTTATAATGGGGTAAAGTGCTGTTGTGTTTTGTGAGAATTTGACAGTCGAGAAAAGTCGTTGCACAATAAGAAGAGAGGTTGATCTGCAAGGAAATCTATGAATGTCGGTAAACAGAATGTGAAACAACCACCAAGGTAGAGGCACACAAAACCCTCCTACCATCCTTCCACATAAAATTCGGTCTATTATAAAAACAGTAGACCAGATTGGGCCAGGTTATAAGTACCTCCTTGATGAATCCCCGACTTAGTGAAGTTAAAATTGAACATAAAGTTTTTGTGGGTCCTCATATTTGAATCTTTTTCACCGATAAAAAGTTGTGATAATCTGCTACATGGTGTGGAGAAAAAAAGCTCTGGACGTGTTTCGTTTGACGTACACTTACACTTTTTCGGAAACGTCAAACAAGAAAACTACAAAGAACTTCTTGAGAACATGTCTGTGTATCACAAATTGGCCTGCCATATGTCCTAAAAGATACACATGCTCCATTCTCGCTGAGAAATTTCCATAGACAATTGTGCTGAGCATGGAAAAAGTTTCCGTCAGGCAATAGCAACAATGTGAGATTGTGGAATCGTCGGTGTTGAACTGTGGTATATGACCCCACGTTGGGCGCCAAATTTTGTGATTGTAATACATGGACGATGTGGCTTGATCCTGCTGTTTTGTGCGTGCTCTTGCAAGGGAGGAGAGTTGGAGAGGAATGGTGGCCAATTAATCAGCGAGGATTGTTCTATTTGGCGATGCTTTCTGCCGTGCTCCTCGATGTGCGTCTGCTTGGGCACGAAGTTCTCGCTGTGGAAGCAAAATTGATCGTGGGAAAACTGAGAACGAATGCCGATGCCGAGTGCCGAAGTGCCCGTGCGTTGAATCCCCAGCACCTCACCTAAAAGAAGACTGAACTAAGAATCTCAAGCCAGGCAAATACTGAAGCCAAAACTGTACTATGAACCACAGCAAGAGTTGAATGAAGAATGGGCGGTTCTAAGAAAGACAATGTGGCCGCATAGACCTACGGAGAACTGCTGCACCATGCAGTAAGACCTGAGAATACGAAACCCAAATAATACTTATGAAGAGAGAAAAGGATGACGAACTGCGTAGTAACTAACGCTTTGCTGGATGTAAAAGATAAGCATTATTCTATAACAAAAACTATGGCAGATCTCTCGTAAACTGTAGCCAATTGTGCGTTTATGTTGTGATCACTTGTTCAATCCCTCGAAATCTATAACAAGTAGCTAGTCTCCAAATAGAGGGAAAAGGTTTGTATTGTTTTGCTACCCAGGATTAATGAACTTGTAGGTATTTAAATCATCTGATAATTTGGAAAGCTATGGAGATTAAAAACGTATAATAAGTAGCTCAAACCAGAAAAAAATTCATGAAATTAAATTGTTTTAAAAACGCTCAGAAAACAAACAAAATATATTAACAGAAGCAAACTTACGTCTAAAGCATATACTAAATATATATTTTACAATATCAATTCATTTTATGCCTAATTTACCATAAATAAAATTAGGAGAAACAAATCTCTTTAAAAGACATTTTTATTTTGGATAGTATTAACTAAATGCAGCTATTATGAATGTTACATCCTTCTGTAGCTTTTAATGTTTTGCCTAAGCATAAAAATACCATAAAATGCGAAATTGCCCATTTCATTCCTACAATTTCAATGGGAGTGTATGACTTGCTTTTCATCTTTAGTTCTGCTACTTTTCACATCACTTTAAATCCTTTTTATCCTTTCCTGTCATTATGATCCCTACAGATAAGTTTTTATGGCTATCATATTCCAGTAATGTGTACGGTGCTGCAGTGTAAAAATATTCATCTTTTCTTGGAAGAGGGGACGTTTTCAGTCAGTTAAAATCCCGGTGATTGTGCCCAGTTTGAAAACTGATAGCCTAAATTACGTCGGCAGTACGGTGGAAAGGTAACTTCATTGCGATAAAAAACTTTGGCATACGTACTTCACATTATGTTAGATTATGAAATTAGTTCTTGTGATTAGTTGATAAAAGACAATTCCATAACCGAAATAACAAGAATAGGAAATATACAAGACAACTTTAATTAAATCAACAGGAAGAGAATGTTAGAGGAGAAGTTAAAGGCAAGAAAGAAGGGAGTGATGAAGGCGAGGAAGATACCTAAATTATAATAGACGGAAATAACTTTGATTTACAACCTGAAGTGTAGAAGGGAGGAAGGTGAAGGCTTTAACCTATAAGAATTATGGGACCAGGAAGAAGATTGAAGAAGGAAGATCACAGCAGAAGATTACAGGGTGTTGAAGATCAATGGGAATCAGGGGCGGGAGGAGATAGATAATGGTGGTGTCCGGAAAGGAGGAGCAGAGCGCGAAAAATGGTGTAACCAGGGGTCCAGGAGGAGCAAGAGAGATGGAGAAAGGGACGGTTGGAAAGAAAAGGTGGAGAGTGATATGGCGAAAGCGAGGTGATAGTGTTTAAAGAGTTAAAGTGTTAGGATAAATAAATTAAATAAGTAGGAAATATTAATAGCGAAAAATGAACTTTTAAGCGAAGTAAGCTGTTAAAGAGAAGATGATTAGTATGATTGAGATCAGTTAAAGAGACTTGAAAGATTAATATGTGTAATGTTTAATTTAAGAGAAATTCCTGCAAAAGTACTGGATACCAGTACATATCGCTGGTAACCAATGGCCAGTAGTATAATAATGTAATAAACTAGGATAGAATAGTTACAAGCTACAAGCTATAGTTCTCATTGGTTCCCAGTAAGTTCGTTAGTTTGGTAGATTTTGTAATATTAAATTGGGGAGTGGTTTAGTAAATTTATATTTTGCTTAATTTAATTAATTTTGAGTTATTTTTATTATTTTAGTCCAGTTATTCGGAAAATCTGTAAAATAATATAGTAAGAGATTATTGCATTGTATAGTTTATAATAGTAAATGGAAAATTTAATATATACGCCCTGGTTTAGGAAACCAGGCACCAGAGTGGCACATTCAGATTTTATTTATTTTTAATTGATAAAGACTCATTACATTATGAATGTTTTTGCCAACAACATGTTCTAAAAGAGAGCTTGTTGCCGAAACACTCATACAAATTTTCAACATTCAGAATGAGATCAATATACGTTCCAACCACTCAATGCTTTTTCATAAACGAATCAATATACCCTACATAAAGTGAAAATAATAAGAAGAGACGAATGAAAGCTTAAAATAATTTTATTCACCAAAATAATGATCTTAGAAGCTGCTACGTTCTTTCATTTCAGCATGTAAATTAAATAAGGCATGGCAAGGTCCTAACTGTCTAAGAAATTTTATATATAAACAACGCTTGAACTTTTCTTTCAATTCAGTAATGCGGTAAGATATCCTTAATGTGCAAACTAAAATTGCAACTAATAAAATGTTTACAAACATAATGTTTTAAATATTTATATAATTAGTGCATTACTCCATCGATGAGTGTTGTCAAATTCTCTTGGTTAGTCCTCAGGTAAATAACCTACATACATCACCTCCTTTGTTGAGCGAAAATTGCCTACCTCGAATACATTCAATTTTCCTAAGCGCTAATCAATCAGGACTAGTAGTGGAGGCTCGATTACATTTGCATCTGTAAATAAATAAACTGTATCGATATTCACTTTGGTACTGCAACTCTTGGTTATGGAGGAATATGCTTCTCTTCATTTCGCATATTTTGTTTCCCTGATGTCACTGCTAAACGCTCATATTCTTTAATTTCTACATACACTTTAAACACCTGTCGCCATAATTTAGCTGCCAATACAAGAAACATTCGAGGGTGTGATGAACGCAATCTGTTATGATCCCACATGCTAATGTTTCATATTCGGATTAAGCTGAGGAATCCAAACTACATAGAAAATCTATCAAGAAATGCATCATGGTTACTATTGACAATAGTTAGCTTTGGTAAATCTCATATTCAACTGTCACGGTTGTAAACTCATTTCACTGAGTAACATCAATATAACGATTACATATCGATATAAAGAATGTTCTTTTTATAAGAAATATGCGACCAGACAAAATACACATTCATCCCTTAGGTCTAAGAAAGTCCATATAAAATTCTGAGACAATCAGCTCAATATCCGAATACGTACATTCTGCTTTTCGAACTGGCGACATTATAACATGTTAAATTAAGCAATTTTGGTTTTGTAACATGCAAGGGCTGGCTCATTCAGAGTGCGGCAGAAACAATGGTCCATTTTAAACCGTTCGCTATTGTTTGTCACGACTTCTTAGAGAGATGATGATTGCACCTTAACGTAGTGCAGTTCAAAGCATTTTCTGCACGCCATATTGCATGACCTTGGCCACTCACTTCGCTGAACAGTACTACTTGACAGTCAATATGGAATGCAGGTCGAATGAACATCGTGCGTTTGCAATTGAAACGTTTTTGAAATGTAGTGATTGAGTCGTAAGAACGTAGTTTTTGTTTTGGCAACAAACAAGAAGCCACCTGGTAGGTGAGCCCTTAACATGTCGAATAGTAGTGTACGTCGGATGAATGCCGACGAACTGATCGCGTTGGACTTTTCTCTAAAGCAGCTCTTATTGTTGCCATGTTTATGGAGTGCAAACCGTAGGTGACCTACCAGGTGGCTTCTTGATTCAAGCAGGTGTTGTCATGAACTGCCTGAGCTATCTCGTAATCGCCGTCCGTGACGGAGCTTGTCCATTCCGATCGAGGTTAAAATGTTGCCGAAACAAAATCTGCATTCTTATGACACAATCACCACATTTTAAAAACGTTTCAATTGCAAACACACCATGTTCATTCAACCTGCAGCCCATACTGACTGCCAAGTATGTGCAACGGAGCGAGCGGCCAAGTTCATGTAATATGGCGTACAGAAAATGCTTTGAACTGCACTGTGTAATGGTACAAACATCAGATCTCTAGGAAGCCGTGACCAACAATAGCGCACGATTTAAAATGAATCATTGTTTCTGCCTCACCGTGTATTTACAAGAATGTTTCACATCTAGTTCTTATATATTTAAGAGAGGGAAGATCGGAACAATTATTTACTGCACTTTGTGGTGGGTTAATTTTTGTGATGAGGGTTTTTTTTTAACACATACTATCATAATTCCTTTCCCCCCATTCCCTAAGCGAGTACTGAGCATTTTGCTGAATTAATGAATGAATACACACAACTCAATCATTCACAGTTTTAATGCGTCTGAGATCAAGAAATAATAAATATATTAATTTTAAAAAAGTTACTGCAGATTAAGCCTCTAATGTTTTCTCGAAATTGTTTTATGTTCATTTAGCTTAGTCCGTAATTGTTAGTTCTTTCTATTTTTCGCGATCCACAACTTTTAAACACAATATAAAAATACTAAATACATCATTAATTTTTAATCATTATTTAATCACAATGCTAAGCCAGTTTGTTTCTTAAGTAAGTGTATTTAGAATAGGAATGTATTTACAATCTGAAGACGTCGAAATAAAAATGTCTGTCAGTTTTAATATTTCCTTCTATATTGCGAAGATATTTTAGGCACTATTAAGAAAATATTGTGAATATATACATTATAGTAAAATCGCCTATGAAAATTCATTTCAAATAAAAATATCGGAGACACAAAAGTGTTAAATAATTATTTTTCCACAAGGATAGACATTTTAGATATTAGAAAATGACATTACTACTTATTTTGAACATATTGCTGCAACACTTTTGACTGATATGTAATTGAGGGTTACAAATCATGTCTCATGGAGAATTTCTGTTGAAATGCAAATACAAATCTGTGAAATACACTTTCAAAATGTAAGAATGTAAAGCAAAACAGACATCCTTTAAATTTTTGACGCCATTACCGAATTTCTTAAAATTAGTCGCATTTGGACACTCGTTAATGAGGATACGGGATGCAACAGCCCTGCTGCATGACGCATTATGCCGAACACTCCCCCAATAGGAGATTGTCATCTCACGTCTTCTTCCACAAACTTCCCCAACGACTTAGTGGGAGAGTGCGCCGAGAACATCTCTGTAATCAGTTAAATGAACGACAATTTTCAACCATTTTATGTGAACTTATCTTTCGTTTAATTTTTTTTTCTAGTGAGCAGATAGTAGAACTATACAATTTTTGACACATGAAAAATTTACTCTTGACCTCCTCTATCATCCATCGTACGTTTTAAACAGCATTTTTAAACAAAGCACCTGAATTATAAAATATACTTCAGACTCAACAAGAATTTATGACAATTAAGAGATATAGGGGATTTGTGCTCGGACACTTGCACTGCACAAACTATGTATATATTTTATTCCGTCAGATAACTTAAAGAAACGCAACGTTCTTTGACAGGTAGAATTCTTGAAGAAGTCCCCAAGTTAAGCAGTCGTGATTGTGATTGTTTCCTACTGGTTTTTTTGTTTTGTGAGCGGTACTTAAAGTTTTCATCTTGGTTGGAAATGGTATTTACGCTGCACTCGGCTAGCAATGTACGATAAGTACTTTGGTTCACGGTCTTCTCTGCGCCATTAGGATCGACGCTAGCGAACAAGTTTTGAAGCTGTCAGATTGGGAGGCTCTCAAGCATAGCTCCCTCTCTGTCTACATTTACTGCTGATGCTGACAGCACAGTGTCATCATTTACCTAAAGCGTTGCCGTCACAGAAGTCCCGGCTACAGAGTCAATATTGATATTGGTAATGAGGACTTCAACACGTAAAAGACTTATCCCTCGCTCTTCTCTTATCTTCTACACTGCTTCCTCTTACTTCAAACTTGGATGGACTCTTCCAAATCAAGCAGTCCCTTCCCTTATTCTTGAGTTATCTTTAACAGTAACTCTTTTATTGTTGCTAGACGGTTTATTAATTTCCACCATAGTATATGTATCAAATTAAAAGATACGAGTCCCAGCATTTACAAAACTAGGCTCCATAACAGAAGATGGTGTAAATAAATTCAGGGATTGTAAATAAAGCAAATACATGTGCTTCACTTGATATGGAACTACGAATAAAATGAAGCGCAGATATTCACGAATGCCAAGAGAAGTCTTTTATTCCAACAGAATGACGGTTAGTTTTCCAAATTAATTTACTTGTATACCACTCAAAGGTTCATAAATTCTAGATAAAAAGCGAACTACTCAACAAACTGGTGGTCATACAACATTAATGGGCGATTTTCAAACAAACAGCTCGTCGAAAAAAAAATCTATAAACCCAATATGAAACTTTGCAAATCACCTGTAGACTACTAGAAAGCCTTTGCTCCAGTAGAGCACAAAATGTCCAATTTCTGAGTAAACAACAAATAAAAAATAAGTATCATACCCCATAAAAATTATGAAGAGTTTAATGCAAAATAAGAACAACATTCTAAGTGGAGATGAAGGAGGTTGACTGATTATTTTGTTCTAGAACTACATACTTGTCTCTCACTTAAGGTGTGCTGACGATATTACACTGGTAGCCAAGTTTACTAAGTAACGGAACAAATATCGGCGTTTCAGGTGGTAACGCTCGAGAAATGGCGAGCTTCCAAGATTAAAATCCCCGTGAGCGGCCAGTCCTAATCCTGGGTGATTTTTAGTGGTTTCCCCTGGTCCATTAAACAAATGATGGTATGGATCTCTATTTTCCATGAATTTTCAGCATTTTTGCAATAGTGATGCAGAGTCAGCTGTAATCTATGGAGAAATATTAAGAGTATATCCAGGAATGCATACACTAAGTACTTATAGCTACAGGAAGAAATTAGCCTGCCAAGTTAATGTCACAAATTGCGGAAATTTGGTATATGAAGAAAGCTCATTCCCGTGTAATGCCATACAGAGTGTCGAGATCTCTGAAGTGATTATAGTGTAGATCAACACTCTGTATAACATTATATCAATTAAAATATGGAATCAAAAATTAAGTTCAAGTATTAAATTTCTAAAGTATCTGTATGCCTCTAATGAAACTCCATTCGAAATAATACCACACTATTATTATTATTATTATTATTATTATTATTATTATTAACAATATACTTTTATAAATTAATGAAAAACCCAAAAGTACATTAAAACTTCACAGGCTCCGAGCCTACATCTTTTTAAAGCAGATTCAGTAGCCTTATGTATTTGGCCATGCAGTAAGTTGGATAGCTCCCTCTAGGCTCCACTACACAACACGATATATCAGTTAACAGAATTTCATTGTCCTACTGTCATATAATAGCTCAAGTTTTTATGGAGTATGTAGCATGAATCATAAAAGACGCTGATTTCTTTGTTTCCGAAGAACGTTTGAAGACATTCTAAGACAAATTTTGCTTTAAAATTGACTTATCAGCATCTAATTTAATTTTTATCACCATAAAGTACGTTTCTCTCTGAGCCATAGATTTCCTAACTCATATTGCTTGTCTAAGACCCCTCGACAATCTATGAAATAATTGCAATGTAGTTCATTAACATCCGGTAAAGATATAAAACTTGGTCCCTCAAGGAATATGCTCTAGGTCTGTCAGTCTATGCTGGGAACTCAATTTTTTAGACAACTTTGAAAACCCACGTTACAATAAAAGAAATGAAACTTGGAATGGTTGATGCTATCATTTCAAAAGAAGAAACTAAGAAAAAATAAACTGAAGTTTAGATTGGGAGGACCTGTGACCATAAGCTAATCTTGCTGTACTATAGACCAATGATGTGGAACCTTTTAGTTGTAAAAAGAAACGCGAAATTGCCGAAGATTTGCTGGGCTGCTTGATTGAGAAATATGACAGATATTCACCAGTCAGATTGAACCAAGGACACATACTTATTAACTGTAGATAAATGCGAAAGTCACATTAATGACAGTACCGAAGTTATTATAATTCCCATATTGACATTCTATCTAAATATGTTTATACTAATTAGACAAATAATTTTTTTTAAATGCTATTCCTTCAATGCTATTCAGGAATTATGCATCTGCATAAGCAAAGGTCTTGGGATATGCAGACCAATTGGTTAATTAATGACTTAAATATTTTTATTATTTTTTTTACATTTGATGACGTATGTTTATACGTCCATCTTAATAGCAGAGGCAGTATCGCACCCTGAGCATGAAGTTAACATTGTAAACTTTTACTGGTTTTCAGATTGAAAGAAATGACGTTTCTATTCCCTTCCTTATCCCTCAGAATACAGGAAAAAACCCCACACTTAAAACAATAATACAGCTTTATTTTTAACAAATTGTACTAAATATCCACATAAGTGGCGTTTAACTTAAAAGAACAGATTTCTTATGCGCGCTTTCGTTAGCTGGAGCGCTCATGCTGTAAATTTACCAGAGATATTCCAAATGACCCTTTTCTGCATGCTATTGAAACTTTGCTAATAACAGTAGCATACTTTTATAAGCAACTAAATTTAAAGTTTTTTATCGAGTAGAAATGTTTCATTTATGGTTCTTGTGTTTTAACATAGCTCATTTGAAAGCTTTATATATTAGAAACTCGCGTCCGGGTGATGTTCTAAAATCTTTGTATAATTTTTCGGAATAGGTAACCCACATTACCCTGTAAGGGTTGGATAAAACTGCAACTAATTTAACAATTGCAATACCAGAGTACCGTGAATATGTTACACATTTTTGGCACATTTTTACTCTGAAAATCGTTGTATTTGTTACACTAACTGACATTACATAAATGTTTTACCCATGTAAACTAACGGATAAAAAGTTTATATTTAATATAAGTATTTAAACACAGCAGGAAATGAACAAATAATAATAATTATATGTTGTTTGAACATAGATGTGTAGCTTACTCAATAAGGAAATACAGTGCTGGCCATTAAAATTGCTCATAAGAGACTCGTTAAACCTACCCCACATTTTCTCAGAAGGGAGTACAACAATACGAGCATGTTCTGAATTTGATCAAGGAAGAATTGTGGCATATCGAGAGTGCGAGATGTCATTTCTAGACACTAGTGCTCGTTTTTGATGGAGTACGTTCACGGTGAAAGGAATTTGGGAAGGTGGATCGAGGTAGGACGAACACACAGACACAAAGGATCCCAACGACCTCGACAATCAACCGAACGAGAAGACCGACATAATTTCTGCATGACTATTATGAACACACGCAATGTTGCACTTTTAATGGTCAGCAGTGTACTACAGAAATAATTAAAGAAAAGAAACATGCATAGCATCTAATTTTGTCCATCTCTAAAACCCTTGAAAGATACCACCAATATAGCATGCAGGCCATAAAAGTACACAAAAGTATAACTGGAAAAACATATATGGTGATTCCGGGACACTGTATAGTCAAACGATAAGATCTGGAAAAGCAGAAATTAATAAAATAAACTGCTTATTATATAATAAGTTGCATCCTCGACCACTTAAAAAAAAATTAGGTTCTTCCGACTTCTAATCGATAACATGAACCATTCGCATTTAGCTACACTTAGCACGTCGGTCCTGGTGGTGTAGTGGCTACCATACTGGCCTACTAAACCCAAGATCGCGGGTTCGAACCCGGCCAGGACCGATGGATTTTTTCGGGCGTAAAAATCGTAAGTATGGCTTCCTTCGGAAGGGAAGTAAAGCCGTGGGTTCCGTGTCGTACATTTACGGCACGAAAAAGAACCTCAAGCCTGAAAGAGAGGCCTCCGAGCCAAATTTGTCGGCCGTTTCACGCCCTGAGTTGAATGGGACGCTGATGACCTGAGCTGTTAAAGAGCGTCCATAAATAAACCATTCAAAAAAAAAAAAACAACAACAACAACAACACTTAGCACCTAAAGAAGTTAAACAACTGGTCAATGTGATGTTAAGGTATTACACATGAAATGGCCGGTAATTTTGTCCAGGGATCTTTTCTTTTAGATATGGGGTTCTTTAACATGGCATAAATCTATGGCACGGGAGCCACAGCTTTAAGTCCTTTCCGACTATACTCGAGAATGCTAAGTTTCGAAAAGACCCTCCTAGATTACACTTTGCCCAACATTGTTTGTATTACCTTTCGATGCAACGTTATCTTCGAAGTGTTGCACTATTTACGACATTGTTTTAGTATTTTATTTATGTTTCTTGTTTTCATTATAACTATATTGTTCTTAACCAGTTACTTTACTTTTCATTCTAATCTATATGAAAGGATGGGAAATATTATACGCAACATTAATTATCAAAATATCGCTTACTGCAGAGGAAAATTTTGCAGAAATTTACGTAAGACTAATTTTCTTACAAAAGTCCATCAGAAAGAACTGAAATTAAAAATGCCTCTTTAAAGAATAACAATCTTTTAAATTGAAAAAGCTTTAAAAAAACTAATTTAAAGTTTCAATTTAATGACTAACCAGGAAGAAAAAATAATGTTTAACGATTCAAGTTAGTACTGCACTCTCTAAACTTACGTTTTATTCCGAAAAAAAAAAAACAAAAAAAAAAACTTTGTATAGTCAAAGGCAAATCGCATAAAAAGGTAAATATGCAACCGAGTAAATCATTTTTCTTCGTGATTAAATATTAATATTTGGTGAACCAACAGTAGAAAAAAATACTATGATAACCATTTTTACCTGCACAATGAACAAGGAAATAATATACGAATTCTATGTGAGAGAAACATTGGACAAATTTAGTAATAATATTTTAGAATTTTACATTCAAAAACAACAATTCTCTCCAACTTCTATTGAAATATTCAGTTTTTATATTAGTTGGCGCTTGAGAATAAAGTTCCAATATTTGAGGATAAGAACTAAAAGTCAAACCATAAGCCAATATTGCGCCCGTAAATCACAATTTATCGGTAACACTATTCCTTGACCTTTTAAGAATATTTCGAATATTTTATAGAGTACTTTTTATAAACCTTTTTGTGAGCTCAAAGATTTAATTCTGTAATTTATTACCTTAATATAATACAAATTATCACAATGCGAATTATTAATGTGCCAATATTTTCGTTTGTTTAAATAAAATGTATTTCATTGGATTTCTTAATGGAGCTTATACTTTGGCATTAGATTATGAAACGAAATTAAAAAGGCATCCATGTGCTTGAGAGGCTGTTTCTTGAACTAGTCAACATGCATTTCGCTTTCATCTTGAGGGTGAAACTTACAAGTGTGCAATGGTGTTTGCAGAAATACGGAAAGTGAAAGTGCATGCCTCGTTTATTTCACAAGTACTTTTAGAGAAGTTGGAGGTTAACATTCCATGAAATACCTACAGTTAATAGCATTGTAAAGTTTCATGACGTCATTCAGCCACCAGAAGCCCTCCTGAAGGCTAGAAGCAATAATTTACATCTCTTAACTAAGTTAGGATAATATAAATATTAATATTAACAGATCTCTTGTATGATTATATAAACTAGAAGCACCTTTTCAGAATTTTTGAAAGGGTAGATGTTTTTCCCGACTTCTCGGCCGCCGTTATAATTCGAAAGGATAAGTAACTATGTGTATATAAGGTACCAAAGTTTATAATGCGTTCTGATCATCAGTTACGATATATTCCTGTATCACAAAATTAACAGTAGTTTCAATACCTCTACAAGTTATGGAAAGTTTGTGTAAAAAAAAAAAAATTTACTAGTTAAAAGGAATCGAAAAACAAATCCCTCTAAAATAGGAACGGTGCTGCAGAAGTAAAGCCCAAAGCTACATATGTGCTTATGTATAGTAAAAAGAACGACAAGAGGAATAGATTACATTAAACAAAGAGTGTATTTAGTAAAACACTTAATGTAATATTTAATTGACGTCCAAGTTATCTACTATAGATCTCAAAACGCCTTACCACTTCCGCGAAGACCTGTACACTGGGTTACTTGCCCAAGATAATGCCCTCTGCGATAACATTGTTTGTGCTTGGCTGTCAATGAACATACGTCACATCGAAACTTGGCTATGAGGTTCATACATCTCATGATTGTAGCTGCATATTCAAGTGTTTTAAACCTTTTTTCCCAATCTCAAAATCCATAATGTCAAGCTCTCTTTCTAATAGTAAATTTGTTTACATTAAGGTGTTTTTTCTGCATCCTGTACAGTTTCTAAATATCTAGGAAAATTTTATAATTATTTTATTTTTAGCAAGTGAATAATAACGCCGAGTTTGGGCTATAAAAGGATAGAGTTTGACGTTTCAAGGATCCAAATTAAGAATTGTCATCTTTTTAACAATAATATCTTTAATGATTGCTAACTTTTTTCATCAATGCTATAACATTTCCGCAATTTTCGCAAGTTCTGCAACCACTGATACCTCGCCCTAATCATATTCCTCCCAGTCCGTTCTATCTGTTTTTGTTCTATAGTCTCTTGAAAGCCGGATCTGCTAATTAAACATGATCAATGATTAAACAACTACAACCACTGTCCTAAAGAATATATCTCACAGAAACTTGCCAGGGCCTATCCCTTTCACGTACCTCTCCTTTGTTTACTCAAAAATATACAACGTTTGCTTTTTAGTGCACAATAAGAAGGCTTCCAGGTAATTATTTTCTGGTCGAATCTCTATACGACGATTGCTACAAAATAATGCAGCGTATGATTTTTATGTGACAGTTTTTATGCTTTTTTGGGCATAGCTAAGAATAATTTCCCTGAAGCTATTTTATTATAAATCATTTGTACCTATGGTTGGCATTTAGGCATATAAATTGCTCCACACGCTCCATTTTGCTACTGACTTGAGCCGTTAAGCTGCCACATGATAAAATATAACTTGCATAGATTTGAAGCTGTGCCTATTATTTTAGGTATACCACAACTTTCTGCATCATAAGATGAACGTTTCAATTCCATTAGAATTGCATCAGAATTAAAGAAAAAAGATGTATGTGCTAGTTTTAATTAAAATTACAAAGATCCAAAATTCTTTGCATACCTGGTGCTATTTTTAATTTCCTTTCTTTGTATTTGTTTTAAACATTTTAAAGTGTACTTTTGTGTAATTTGTTTTAATAATGATTCCTATGTCAATTAACAGTTTCCTTTAAATCTTCTATAAATACGTATGACCTGAAAAATTAATAGGTTATTTCTTCTTTAATATTTCATATTATTATAACAATTAAATATTTAGTTTATATTTAATTTAATGAAATTGTATATGTTAAACTCTCCATATATTAAAATGCTATGACTAGGCATCGTGATTATTAAGCACTTAATATCAAGTTGGGTACACTCAAACTATCTAAAAAGCAAGAATGCAAACTACCATCCACTACCCGGCAGATACACTAGAACTGACGAGTAACTGCATAAGAGGAGAGGGAGTTTGTAGTTCATGACCTATAGTATCCTATCCTATTTGCTGTCAGTACCAATATAACTTTATTCCTCTTCATTCTGGTTTTAGTGCATAGAAATTTCTATGGCTAGCTATGACACTGAAAGGACTTTAAAGGGCAAAATTATGCTTCGAAATAGGGAAGATAGATTCTGAAAGCTTATGCAAAAAGGTTTAAAGGCTACTGTTAAAATATCTTTAATTAAATCTAAACCATTTACATTAAACTTATTTATTCAACACTGTACCAAATAACAAAGAAACAACAATGGCTTCATGGATTTCAACAAGTTCGTTACACTGGATTACGCACAACAATTTAATGGTTTCGAATGACACTTTGAGTTTAGGAGATCCTATATAACGAAAAACTCCTCTCCATCTACTGAAACAATTGAGGCATTTTTTTTTAAATCACGGAAAGAGAGTTCAGTGGAAGTTGCAAAGGCTTCCACATCCGGATTGGTTCTCAAAATGTATTCAAATTTGGCGTTGGCAAATCTGTCAAGATTATCCCTCACTGTTGTTAACTCTTCTACTTTTCCTCCTTCCTCACTCTAGGAATCATGTCAGGCCATGTAACCTGTAGCCATGCAATGGGAAAATTTCCAAATCTAGGTATTTGTCGAACAATTTTTGGGAGGTTTGATGGCTGTTGCATCCATTTAATCCAGAGTACACATGAAGCTTCTGATTTTTTCTGAGTTTTCGTAAAAGAAACTGTGCATCTTATCCAAGGACCCTACTTGGTCATGGAAGAGAATTGTGGTATGTAGAGCCCAGTACCTTATTTGGGGCCTTACAATAATGTTCTTCAGAGCAGCAATGAAGTCATTTGCCATATTTTAGTCCTCCCCGACTCCTTCACAAATATTGATGCAATAAGTGTCACGTAGTTGAGGTTGGGGTATATGACCTTCAGTGGTTGGAAAGCCGAAAGCCTGATTATTTCCGGCCACAGCTTCATGCATGACTCCTTGAATGAATACATTGCTGTGTTGGCACATCTCAAAGAGCATGGGTTTCGCCAGACAATGGAAACACCAGCACATTCAACACATATCTCTGCAGTGAATGAGCAGGTTCATTTCACATGAATTCCACTTCGTGTTTGTTGACCAGAACTTTTACTTTCTGAAAAACATTCTCATAGATTGGCGTTATGTAGTTTTTCCTCAGGGTTTCCTCACTTTTGTATGCACTTCTCGAGGAATGTTTGAATGCACAAAAGTTGACTGAACTGGAATGAACTAATGCCATCTTAATCTGCAGGAACAGACAAGATGACAAGATGACTGTTGCTTTGAAGTGAAGGCTCGAAGCAAATTGATGTGATTAATGAAGTTCAAAATTATTCATTCTTTGCATGCTTGCTTTACTGGTTGTGCTTATTTATACTGATTCTTTGATGTCAATATTTACATCGCAGATGGCACATCAAAGAATTAGATCATCAGTTTCGATGAATTGTATCTCTAATTATTCTGAAAGTATATACAAATTTCCCTTCCAAACTTTCAGTATGGCAGAATATACGGGCTGCAACAACACAAACTGTAACTAGAGATTTAAGCTTTTAATGTGAAACGTGAGCGGACAGCACAGACAGCTGTAGTTCTAGGGAATAACCTTAATTAAAATTCGCGTTTTTATGCAGATTTTACCAAAATTTATTTAGAAACTATTAGGGCTACAAATTTATAAATATAGCAATTTATAGCTCTCGTTTCCTTCTACAAAATTTAGTTTAGAACTTTATATAGTTGCTCAAGAAGAGAGAAAATACTATATTTTTCTTCCTAATTTTTAACAACATATAATACAAATGGTTCTAAGTAAGTGCTGAAGCAAGCGAGATAAAAGGAAATAAAACATACAAATCTCCCGAAAAGGTGCAAAATAATTGTCTATTTTGCTCATTTTGTCCTAAAATTCAAATCTCAAATTCAGCGTAAAGATAGCTACATTATTATAAATATGCTGAGCCTTAAAACCCCTCCCTTATTTATAAAAATCAAGATACAAAACAAAAATATACATTTCATTGTAAACGTTCGAAAATATTCAGAAATATTCCAAAACTCAAACGCTTAGGTGAAGTGGTTTTTCAAGGAATAACCCATGTTTAAAGAACAGAGTATGAACAGTAAGTGAATATTTCTGAAGTTACAGCTTCCAAAAAAGTTGCTGCACAATTTTAACGTTTAGTAAATTAAAAATAAAATTGTATTTTATTCCAAATAAAGTACATTTACTTTTCTGCACTAAAGTTACTCTGTTTTTTTCTTCTTCTTGATTCGTTTTATTTAAGGACATTAAATAACATCTTTAACATCTCAGATCATCAGCGTCCCATTCAATTCCGGGCGTGAAATGGCCAACAAATTTTGCTCAGAGGCCTCTTCTTTCAGGCTTGAGGTTCTTTTTCGTGCCGTAAATGTACAACTTGGGACCCACGGCTTTAATTCCCTTTCGAAGGAAGCCATACTTAGGATTTTTACGCCGGAAAAAAATCCATCGATCCTGGCCGGGTTTGAACCCGCGACCTTGGGTATAGATGGGAAGTATGGTTATCACTGCACCACCAGGAGTGACGAGTTACTCTGTGACTTTATCTATGACAATAATATGAGCGTTTACGCTTTTCTTAGCCATTTGTTACTACATAGAGCAGCAATGCAGTTTTAACACATCGTTTACTGATATTTAGGAGAGTTGAAGATTACGAAACGATTCGAATAATATTAAAATGAACGCAATCAAGTGCAAGGAAAACTGCTTTTCGTAGTTCATTCCTGCTCAACAGTTAATATTTAGATTGTATAATTAAGCAGCAAAGTGCCGTGCTTTTCCTTTTTTAGAATCTTCCATTTTCATACATAAATTAAGAACGTCTACCTTTATTCGAAACCTTGCCCTGCCTTTATTCTTTAATACTCTACAACATTTCGTTTATCTTCAGTAACTCAGAATTTCATTTAGCTCATCCTTTTTGTTTACACGATATGGCTGAAGAAGAAAGTGTGGACGAAATAAATCCTTTACATACAGGAACGCTAAACTCGTGTTGATGTTTTTAGAAGAGTTAGCAAACAACCCGGTGGGGAAAAATATCATAAAGGCTGAAACGGAGCTGTTTTAATTTAGCGTTCGTTTGTGAAAAAAGGAAAGCAGAACGCTCTCATGTCTTTAAAAAAACGGCTGTCAAAAGAGATTAAAATTTACGCAACTTATTTTGACTTACACTTCCTCTTGGAGCTTGGCTGGCACGCATTCCTTTCCGTGTGCTCTACCTTTTTGCTGCTGATTCTTCCACAATGCAGCAGTAGTTAATAATGAAGTATCAAAAAAAGAAGTAGACATGATCAAGTATAATGGGGTAGTTAAATTAGCATTCCTTTTTTCTAGTATCTGCAACTGATGATATTCAGTACTTAAACATAGTGGTTTTACGAATTTTATGCGGGTTTGCGATTAATCAAGGGGCTATATTTCCAAAAAAATTAAGACATTTCCATATTCGGATTGTGACTATAATAAATATAACAGATTCGTATCTGATATATTTATCATATAAACAAGATAACACAGCAAAGTATTTCATTTGTTTAGCACTGAGCGATTTCATTTACCAATAGTAAAATTTGCAACCAAAATGATTCAGAAATTAATGTGACGCAAGTGGCAAAATTTATTTTACAAATTAACCTATACTTAAGTTTCGTTCACAGTTTGGCCAATCATAAAAAATATAAATTAGTAATGAAATTTCTAAATGAAGCTGCAAAATCTAATTAAAGCATCCGCAAATTCACAATTTAATGATTCATAAAATGTATATTTTTAATTCAGAAATTAATATACTATAATATGCTGTGCATTATCAATTGGACATAGACATACATACTTTAAATTTAGTATGAAAATTAGAATAAATTGAATTATTAGTACCACGAGTGCATAGCAGATTTTTACAAATATTTTAATGGAGTTCATTAATGTATGAGTATTAAAGTTAACATAATGGAATACAAATGTGGTCTTCGATAAACCAATACACGAAGCAGGTACGTAAGATTTCTATGAAATAAAGAGCGGAGTAGTGGTGGTGGTGGTTTTAGTTTACTAGAAAAAATAAATTAAAACGATTAACTAGCAAATAAACATTACAAGAAATTACGAAAAAATTAAATGCTTTTATAGCTGTTTCTTTGCTTACTGCAAATTCACCTAATTGGAAGCTTATAATATTGAAATATTACATAAAATAAGTTTTTTTTATATCCATACCGAACTTTTAGGAAAACTTTTGATAATATCGGTGATTTCAATTTCTTTGACAATTGATGAAACTAAGCTATCAATACATTTTCTGAAAATTCATACCTTTTTTTCTTCTCTACTCCATAAATTGTCCTTTAATTTTCCCATAAATGTTCCATATTCTAGGGAATAAATTATAACTCATATTCATAGCCCACCTGCAGTATTTAAGGAATCATTGAATTTTCTCCACATCGTTCATATCATCAACATCAAACATTTTAAATCAAATATTGATTGAAAAACCACAAATTAGCAAAAATGTAACCATGTTTTTGCACTTATGACGATTAACTGGCACGTGTTTTGTTTCTTACTATTCAAATGGTGCTCTTTGTTCTTAATTTAATATGTTATGAAATGTCTGTTGTCAATCAAAGGAACTGTGTATTACTTTATCATCTTAAGAACGACTGTACAGATTATAATTTAAAATTCTACAAAGTACTGATGACTCGTTTGTACAATTAGCCAAACATTTCCTACATATGACCACAGTACCGATTTATTTACAAAATAAGTAATATATGTAGGCTTTATAAATAATCACATAGCTAATTTGGAAATAATTCATTGGTTGATCTATTAGTAATTTTTTTTACTCTAGAAATTAAGTACAGTAATTAAAATTAATAAAGGTTCACAGAGGCCTGGAAGACTATTACATAGCGTCAGAATCCCAACTTAGTGACGGGAGATACATTCCTAAAACCGATTAGTTTGAGATAAACGTATTATCATATGTACAAAATGTATGGATACTTTACGATTATAAAAATATTACACGATGTTAGTGAATGATGAATTAATTAAAAGGATTGTTCATGGGTTGGTTTGATAGAAAAGCCTCATAGGAAACCATAAACTAGGCGACTTCTGCATATGCTACCAGTATTAGATCATTGTCTTTCAAAGGATTATAGTGTCATATAGGTCACATAACACTGCAGTAAGCATACATTGACAAGTACTGTACTCGAGCTATTTTTAAGTTTCGATGTTTGTGTTCCGCGATTGGTCTTACATGTTCGACAGCTGGGAGTTTACCAACCACGAGTACACGAATATTATTGTGATTTATGGAGAAGTTGGTCGAAATGCAGCTGGGACTCTGCGACGTTGCATTTCCATATGCAGAGTTGCGGCAAAGAGTGACGAAATTATTTCAATTCTATACAGAAGGATCACTCCATGGAAATACCAGTACTGTGCAGAGTATACTAATATTTCGTTGAGAGTTCTATACACGATATGCAATTATTAATATTATTATTTAGTTAAAAGTAAAAAACAGCTGAGTTTATAATGCAGTATCACGAACATCAATACATTGCATCTTATTGCACCCACATATAAGAAATTTTAATACGAAATTGCGTTTTATTTAATTTAAAGTTGGGTTAACTCATCCTTCAGAACTAAAATAGAATAAAGAGAAACTTAAAACATTTAAAATGACTATAAAAACAATCTCGTGTTGTCAAAATTCTCATTCTTTACAATTCATTACTGTTTTCAAGAAAGCCAAGAAACTAGTTTTATATCTTCAGATAATCTCAACATACTATACCGGTTTCACACTTCCCCAAAAGCTCGAACAATTTAATTTTGGGTTAAAAGGATGGAAAGGAATACACAAAAATCAATCGTATGCAGTTAGCGTAGCCGCCATAATGCCCACATTACGCTGTAAAGGTTGAGAAATGCAGCAACACCAGATTTAACAACCGTCTATGCCTAAGTTCTAAGAACTTATATGTTTCACTGACTCATTGCAAAATTATGTTTGCCTTGTAAACTTAAAGTAAATTCTGTAGTCACTATCAGCTAAAAGAAAATATTATATTTAACCGGGTACATAGGTAGAGTAGGAATGAACTCTATTTATAACTGTGCAGCGATTGAATATTAGTTTTGTAGCTTATCCTGTCTTAAAACATTACATAGAAAATTAAAGAAAAGAAACGTTAACGAATAACGCTTAATTTTGAACATCCCTAAAGTTCCTGTAAGATGCAACCAATATTGAACGTATACGATTGAAAGTACAGAACAGATATAACTTGAAAAAAATGTGCGGAAATTTCCTGGACTCTGCAAACTGTCCTATTTTTGAAAATAAATAAATAAATAAAAAGTACCAAATTCAGAAATATTTGCTGTATACAAGCTGTCACTTTTGCAATATATATTATTTTCCCTGTTGCACTCCTCTTAATCTATATGAGAAAAAGGGGTAGTAATGAGAAATACAACCCTTTGAAAGCCAGCTCTTAACTTTGTAATCATCCATTCAGAAGTGTTCCTTTAATTGGAATATCAGTCATCACCAGTTGCTGACGCCTAGCGATATCTACCCTTTTTATTACCACCCTAATACTGCAGTGTCTGAGGAAGGAATTAGACCTTACCTTCAGAGGGGAGGAAACGAAACCACTCTAAGTGAAATATGTCTAAGGGTGGGGAGCACCAAGAGATAATCACCAAATATTATCGTCTTGTGGAGGAACTTCTCAGAATCAATTCTCACGCTGCTTCAAGGAAACTAGCTTTGTTATCTTTATGCGACAAAAAGACTTCCTTGAAAAGGGCAAAGGAGACGGGAGCCAAAGTTCAGGATAAGAAATGAGGGACGAAAGCAAGAGAACGGAAGAGAGCCAGAGGAATATTTGTAAGTGATGGGTAAGTAAAAACAAAAGTTAACCAACCCCTGTAGAAAGAGGGCAATGACAATAGAAGGAGACACAAAGGAGGTCAGGATGAGACAGAGAGAGAGAAGTTTACCAAAACTCCACACACAAGCGTGCGCAAACATACACAGGTTTCCCCTCTCTCCCTCGCACACATGACTTGCGAGGCGCTCACAGCTAGTGAAGTAAATGCTAGAAGGAAAATAAAGAAACAGAGCCTAGAGAGGATAACGATCAGAAAGCAGGGAAAGAAAGAGAAAAGGGATAATTTTCTGCTAGCGAAAAACGCAGTTAAGTGGAAATTCAAACACTTGAAGGCAAAGAAGGAAGTGACTGCTACTCCATGTTCCATATACTTGGATGCTCGACACTTCAGACGCACCTGATCATTGCCTCGTCTTTGCAAAGAGAACAACGCAAAAGAAGACAAAGAAGATTTATAACATAAACTTACAAATTAACTTTAAGGGTTCTGCTTTCAATGGTACAGAGATGTAGATTTCCTCAGATGCACGAGCTTTGTGCCGAATATAACGTTATTTAAAGAAAATCAAATAAATGTCTTTGTTAACGCTTAGATGAAAGGTTGGAGCAAGTAATTAAACAGAACGTTTCTGTCGCTTCTCAGAGTTTGTAAATTTGCTTTGGATTGATGCAACCAGTCCCTTAGGGAATTCTTGTTTCCCATTCAGGAGGCTGGAATATGTTACGCTGCTTTAAATTCCTTCAGAATACGCCTTGGGCGTTTCTCGAGATAAATCTGCTACAAAAGGCGTAAGATATGGTATGGGGCTGAAAATGCGGTAGGTATACACGCTACAGGCAGAAGCAGATACGAGAGGGCTTATGGGCTGATACTCCAAACACCTTTGATTATATCCTTAACATTATTCTGTCCTTATCTTCGTTTTCCTTCTTTCTTGCCCTTTATGAGCAACTTTGTCCAAATATCTGGATAGTTTAATAATGTTACAAAGTTACATATACAAACAGGTTATCCTTAAATACTTTAATATCCCTCATTAAGCCGTTACCGATCCCCAAAACTGGGCTACGTTTGTTAGCTATTGGTGGCATATATCTGGCAACCAGACCTACTCAGTCTTGAGTACAGCACGCATATCAACAGGCGTCCAGTTTACTCTACTCTTCTGCATAACGTGCAAAAATGACCGTATTTGTAGAACATCTGTGCAGTATACACTTGCGAGTTCGTAATGTTGAGAGGTGGAAATGAGGGAAGTGGGAGTGAATGAAGTAATGTGCATAAAAAAGCGGTCATGCATTGTGGATTGTCTCGTCATTCTCAACACCTATATTACAAAGAACACTTAACTAGTTTACTCTGCAAAGATCCATTTTGTTTAAGTTCTACAAGCTACATATGTCACAAAGAGCAGACGCGGGTCCACTTGAATAAAACGTAGGCAACTGTAGTTGAGAAATAAAAATGAATATTTTTGCCACCAACAAGAATACAAATATGTACATGTACATGGGAAGGTTCATAAAATCCGGCCTCACCGATAAGAATTATCACCTTCACAAATTATCTGGTGTCATACCTTATCTGTTAAGTAAATAATTGCAGCTGTAAATGTTCAGTTGTTCAGATATAGTGCATATGTGTAGAAGATTGTGACATGTTCAAAATGGAGTTTTGAGCTGTTATTAAGTTCTTCACAAAAGAAGCGCTTACTCCAAATGAATTTAAACAGCTATTGAACGGTGTGTATGGATAAACACCCCCTCATATTCTACCGTAAAGTAATGGGCAAAACTTTTTCCAATGGGTAGAGAAAGTATTGAAGACGAAGAGAGTGCAGGTCGGCCATTGGAGGTACTCACGCCCGAAAACATCATTCTTGTGGAACAAGCAATTATGGAAGACCGGCGGCTCAAAGTTACAGAAATAGCAACAAGGTTGGACCTGTCTAAAAACAACAGTCCTTTGAATTATGCATCAACATTTAAACATGAATTGCATTAGTATCTAGACTTCTTTCCTCGGTCCAAAAGCAGCAACGCGTCATCTGTTGTCAGGCCTTTTTGGAGCTCTGCCGTGGCAACGAGAGAGAAATTCTGCAAACCATTGTTACAGCAGATGAAACTGTGGTCCTCTACTATGATATCTTGTCCAAAAGAGAATCAATGGAGTGGCAAGCGTAAACCTGGCGAAGCACCGCCTTTGAAGGGCGAGGTCACTCAGTCAACCAAGAAGATCATGACCACAATCTCTTGGGACTGTGAAGAAATACTCTTCATTGACTTCAAGGAGAGAAACACCACAATAAATGGGGAAAACTATGCTGGCCAACTGCATAGACCACGTGCTTCCATCAAAGAGAAAAGGCGAGGAAAGCTGAGTGGTGGTGTGCGCCTTCTTCCCGACAACGCGCCTGTGCACACAGCTCTTGTTGCAAACGGAGCTATGAAGAAATGTGACTTCAAGGAGATCGATTATCCATCCTATAGCCCAGATCTAGATCTCACTAAATTTTCCTCTTCTTAAAACTGAAGAACGACTTTGAGGAAGGAAATTTAAGTGTGACGAAAAAGTGGTGGGTGCTGCTTATGCCTATTTTGCAGAGAAGACTTCTGACTATTTTGGGGGGCCGGTAAATGTTGATTCAAGATGTGAGAAGTGTATTACAATAAATGTTAACTATAATGAAAAGTAAAATATACTTTTTGTCTTTATCATACCTAGAAAATGGTTAGGCCGGAAACTTGTGAACCTACCCTGGTATGTATCTTTTAGAAAATTATGTTATTTTAGTACCAACTTTTAAGAAGTATAAAGTAACATAATTGACTTAAATTTCATTTATACACAAGTGTTATTATTTTGCAACATTAAAAATACAACATAATGTTCGTGCTTTTAATTCTGATTCTTTCTTGTTACTTGCCCGTTGCCTCAATATATGAGACAGACGAGTGAGAAAATGAAGAAATAATGGGACGTAATTATGTCGCCTTTCTACTTATTCTACATATCTCAATAACTAAAAGACGAGAACTATTCTCATTTACACCACACACGCTGGACTCACATCGAAAGCTCCTCTCGCCTTGAGGCGTGTGCAGGCAAATGTTAAGAGCCCTTTTGATACGAGAGTTGCTCTGGACTAGCGAGAAATACCATGACGCTCGGGTTGCCAGAACTCATCATGAACAGCGTCTGAAGGGTTCGGAATTCGATATGAATAGATAGACGGGCGGTGGACTAGATGGATGGCTCCGAAGAGATGTCGATACACATCACTGATAGGATTCATCTCATAGACAATACAGGTACTTTGGAAGTTTCAGATTCCGTCTACAGCTATGCATTACAACTACATCAAGGTATTGTACATACTCCAGACATAGGTCCCGGGTACCTGACATGGGAACAGTATTTTCATTGCAAACAGTCAGGTTAATGTAAGTTAGATCTATTACTACAGGTGCATTGCAGTTGCAATATAATGAGGTGTGTTCTAAAAACCAGGGATTAAAATGTACTACGATTCATCAATTTTAAGTACCTTTCAATTGCGCAAATGGTCTTTAAAGAGGTTAATGTCAAGATCTGTGTGGACAATTTAAATTTCCTTCTGAGATTAATAAATACATGAAAATTTAGAATAATGCAAAAGTTCATGAATAGCCAAACGAAATGTATTATAGTCTTTGATTAGATACATAAAAATTAATATTAGAACTCATAATAAATTACCTACCAAAACAGCTTAAAGAGTTCATTTATATTTTTGTTTGAACTTAATTACAGATAGGGTTTCTAAACTCTCCATACTTTGATACTCAAGTGTTACCGATATAAAATTCTAGCTCGATATTTTTCTATTGATATGATCAAATTAAACTAATGTTTTCACAAGTACCAAATTTTAAACTGGCTAAGAAACACGTGTTTCTAAATAATAGGTGACAGCTAACAAGCAATTGAGTGCGTTTAACCTCTAAGCTCTAATAAAAGTGACCCCTGCTCCTTAAATGTCTACAAATGGTTTGGTCAGAGCCACAACTTTATTTAAAAATAAAGTATCAGGGCAATGGTGAATTTCTGTTTTAACTGCATATTTTCGAAAGTGTTATTGTATTTATTTTTTAACACTTTCCGCTTACAAAATAAATTCAGCTCCGAGTCTGGCCAAAATAAATGTATTGGTAAATACTAATAATCGGTTGAACTATCTAATCGCAATGACTTATTGTAAAAGTATTACACTTCAGCGTCTTTAGTATGAGTGTTGAGTTTACATTACTACCCAATTGTTATTTTGAAGCGATAGAGGAAGGCGCGTTTCATGGATAGTGTCAGTTAAGTTTGGAACTGTTTCAATTGGGTCCTCTAAGTGATAATCCATTTGCTGCATTTACAAAAAGAGCTTTTCGTGAGGTAGAAAATCCACAACACTAGCTACAAGTTAATACATTTTTTTTTAACTGAACATCTCTATTCGGTATGAACATTTAGATCAATTAGTATTCTCAAAGGGATGTGAGAGCTTTATTTGATAAAATATAAAGTATATTGATAATCTAATATCAGTATCAAGAAAATTTTGTATTGACCAATCTCTGAAAATAATCCACGATATTAATATTTTATGAAAGTGTTTAAGCAATCGGAAGTATTACATACCTAAAATAGTATGAGTTATTCTTATGGAAAACTGTATGAGGCATCAGAAGTTTTTTATATAAAAAGGAAAAAGTGTTTTCTTTCGCCTTAGAAACAACCCTTTGATACAAAAAAAAAAAAAAAAAACGGTCAACTGCTAAGAAATTCCTCACAAAACCAATTAGAGACTAGAATCAAGTCATGTAAGTGAGAAGTTGATTGAATTGAGTAGTCTTTCAATGAAATAAATGTTATTAATTAATACAGTCATCTTCAAAACAAAATACTTTTGTTCTCACTTTCTTTTCTTGCAGATATGGAATGAAGAACTTCCCTATGTACCAAAGCTGTGGTTACAGAGGGAAAGTGAACAACTGCCTAATGAAAATGACAGATGTGAGCAACTTTACGATGAATTTTCTGCTGTGTTTTTGTCCTGAATACTCTTAATATACATTTCCTGACCCACAGCTTTCATTGTTACAGAATACTATTACAACATTCATCTATCAGGGTTGCACCTTCTACTTTGTACTCTCATTTGACGGGATTAGGGTCCCTGTGCTTCTACTAGAACATCATCGCTGGTAGCCACTTGATTACAGTACACTTAAGCTCTGTTAAACACTGCGGTTTGTGCACTACAGTGCATTAATAATAATCGTTGCCTGTGCATTCCGCCATACGTATTATTGCAGAACAACACTTCTCTCATTCATTGAATCCGTTCATACCATCTTTTAGGACAGAAGGAACATTAACTCGTGAGCGGTCGCGCGGCACAGTTTTAATTTGTTTGAATATTTAGAAAGTAAAATGAATATATTCATATTAGACACACTTCTAGTGGTTTTAAGGTGTCCTATAAGCATTCTATAACAGTAGAATTTTGTGAAAAATTAGGAAAATATAGAGCTGTCATACATTTTGTTGTAATGCTAATTTATCTAGCATGGTTCTACTGCACTCACTTTCACACAAGAAAATCATATGAAAATATTTAATTGTAACGCAAACTATGTCACTCATGTCATCTCACTAAATGGAAAAATTCTTGATATTAGTGTGAAATTTTGGGGATAAAAGAAGGTTTTAGAGGACAATGAAAATTGTAAATAAAGAACATATTTCAGAGCACGGAGGTTACAATAAGTAATTCTCCGGTATCTCTACCTTCTCTACGCTGTTGGTCGCGCGGTGAGAAAAATGCCCACAATAGCACGCGGGGTCTTAAGGCAATCCTAATTATGGGCAGGATTGGTGATGCATCAACTTCAGAATGTACTAGCTTATGCAAGAGAAGTAAAAATTTAGCTTGAAAAATGCAAACCTATAATAATATTAAGAAATAGAAAAGCTTTTAGGCGTTAAAATAATCCGTAAGCAAAATGCTCATATATCAACCACTCGCCAGTTGAATAAAAAGTTTGCTGTATTTCGATAAATAAATCATACCACTAAGAGTTATCCCTGAAAATTTTGTTCGTTTTTCACTTTTGGCAACCTATGTTTAATATGCACACAAAAAGTTCATAGTATACAAATTGAACTGCTTTAATGGGGCTCAAGAGATAAAAATGCACTTGTAGATAGAAGCCCAATCTAAGAAATTCTGGAAAAGATGAAGATGAATATGGGGAATATCTTTAGAAATACTAAAATGCTAAAAACCGTTAATTTGCACGATATTTTAACCCTCACTTGAGCCATTGGTACAATTATATGCTAGTTACTGAGGACGTGTATAACCAAAAGTTTCAAAGTTCTTTATTTAAAACGTGTTTTATAAGCAAATTGCTTCCTTGAACGATATAATAATATGATGGTTTGAGAAATAAAGGAAAGCTTTAATTAATTTTTAATTTTTTACAGGAATTCAGTTTTCTTGCTTACTATGCTACCACATTAAGGAAAATATTGATTTATAGTAAAAATATCACCATTTTGATCTTAACTTTACCCATTTTTGGATTAAATGAAAAAGTCAATTGGAAGATCTTGAAAAGTAACATGATATAGTTGTGTTATACACTAAATTATATAAATGGTTTGCATTTTACCGATAGTATTTTTTATTATATTCTGAAAGCATAATTCCAAATAGGGTAGCCTCAACTTTTAATATGTAAAACAGATACAGAAGTAGAGTTAGAGAAAGTGACATATTTATACGTAACTTATAAATGAACATTACATGCAAGGGAGCCTCGAAAATATTTTAAATTTTGATACCAGTAAACTAGTCGATATTTAAATACCATACGGAATACTACAGGCTCATTACTGCGTACGTTAAATATTCAAAATAAAATATAACATCCTCTTTGTTACCAATTTATGTTAAACAATACAGTCACAATCGAAAATACAATTTCCAACACGTTTCCTTCAAACTTCACCTTTATTTTGTTATTCTTTCTTTTTGTTATTCCTTTATCCACTTCTTTATCGCACAATTATCGATATTTACTACATTTTTCTTACTAGTATATCACGTACAGAAGCTATTACCTATGCTAAAAAAAAGTCGTTAGTTTATTATTCTGGTGATGTTTTTGCAAATATGGGTTATGGAAATTTGAGTTTTTTTGCATTTTTTCCGAACTTCACATGTCCAAATGAACACTTCAGTAGAAAAAAGTAAAAGAAAAACAAGCAATATATATGTGAAGGTAAGCGATACGAAAATAGAGAAAAAAGAGAGGAACAAATACAAGCGAGGTTTTTATGTATAACAAAATTTTCAACGAGTTCCCTACAACGTCAAAGGGCACTGGCGATTCACTGCAAGGAAAAGTTTCTCAAGTGTATTTCAAATACGTTATATTCCACTAGAAAGAACTTAAATTAATTATACACCATTTATTTTATTTTATATATTTTACATGAGTATTTACAACATATAGCAACTAACGCGCTTTCCTCTGACTCTAACTTACATTCGCAAACACCGGGTATATAAAGGCTTGCCCATGGCTATATATTGCTAGCAAATGGGTGCTTTATACAAATGATCCCGGAGTCAAACCTTAAAAATATAATTCCTTCCTCAATTTCAGAAGTAATTTTATCTAGACCACTAGAAATAGAAAACCTTTAGAACTGAACCCATAGAGGAAACAGAATTGTAATTTTGATTATTCAATTATTTATAGGTTTGAGATGGGAATTGGGCTGTATGGTAGCTGTATTAATTCATTTAAACTCGCCTATCGCAGATTGCGTCACAGCTGCTGCAGACCACCAACTTTTCTTCCATGAGATTCTCTTGAGGGCTTTCCGCTGAATTTTGGCTATTGTTACCTAGCCGGGACTGAGTAATTGGGATTTTGACGCGGAATCCGACGATAAATAACACCTTGTTACTTATTTGTTGATGTTGGTTTTATTCGCTCAAACTTAAGTAGTCAGACGAACTCCTGTCTCACGCTGGACCACTGGCAAGGTTAGCTTGGCAAACACTCGCCGAAGGAGCCTAACATACAGAAAGTACTACGGCAATAATATTTGATGTGGCACATTTATGCAATATATGTACCTCTCGTGCTGATTAATTTTTAGAACCCCATCGATTCCGGAGCTAGACCTCGGAATTAGGACGTTCTTCCTCCAACTACCGGGGCGATGCAGCAGCACTATTTTGGCCCGGAGATATCTGATACTGCCCACTTTTGATACTCAAGAAAAACTTAAGCTGTTCCATAAAAGCGACGCGAGATATTCCCGCCAATTTTGTGTTAACCATTCTAGGTCAATGCTGACATAATTTACCTTCATTTCTATTTGCTGAACAAATTTTGGCAGAGCACACGTTACGCCATTCGTCAATCGGCTCACTTCAAACAAATGTTTATGCGTTATGCCAATGACATGCGAATACACATTTGTCGCGTACCCACGGGAAAAGTAACTGGCTTCTATGCCAGATGGGCGAACACTCTTCGCTTGCTGCATACCCGAAGGGATTAACTTGCCTAGTCTGACTTACACAACCCTTGCCTTCATGTTCAGAGTGAGACTCCAGTCCTTTACCTTTTGATATGTTACACATTATTTCTGATATTACACATTAAGCTCAGTCTTAAACACTATACAATCTTAATTCTACACACATGAATTTGGTCGAAGTTTCTTACATGCAGAAAGCACAACATATCTGTAAAAAATCACAGGATTTAAAATTATAAATATTAATTATCTCAATAAGTCTGTAATTGATCGGGGAGGCAAGGGGCAGCTTCAAGTGTTACATTTTATTGTACTATGTAATGAAAAATTTGCAGAATACAATATCGTACGACGTATATAAATATTACATCGAATAATAACTGCTTTTGTGATATTTTGTTAGGTCATTAAAATAAACTTGTGAAGCATTTGTAAATGAAGTTTAACAGGAATATAAAATTCAATTAGAAAAATAAAAAGTTACTTATTAGGTTCGTAAAGTTTCAGAATTCTTTTGGTTGGGTTCAAACTGGCTTATGCAAGAGATGTTTAAATATAAAATACCCATTTATATTAACAAAATAATTTGATTATTAATTTATCCATAAGCTCACAAAAACACATTCCGCCTCTGCTTCATTATTGACTCTAAGGCTGTCACCTTTAACGTTTGGATAGCAGTACCAACAGGCAGAAAATTACTTTATATTAACTGCAAAGAACTTCGTTGGTTATTGTCTCTCCGTTAAAAATGTCCGCGCACAGATCTTAATCATTCTTTGCAAAGTTCGGATCTCTCGCACAAAGTGCTTCTAGCAATAATAGAAACCTTGTAGCTTATGCATGACGAGGCTACCGCACATTTAGTCCCGTTGTTCGTGATATACTCGATATCTTTGGGCTTTATAGGCGTTCTGTCATCACCGATCAATACATTCGATGAGGCGAAGAGTGGTTGAGACTTTGACAACAAAAAAGTCCTAACTTAGTGTTAGAGTTGACAGTGATAGAGATCCGTGTTTTGATGTAACTGAGAACTATGCTTGGCCCTCTATTTACTTTCTTTTGTTAGAATGGATTGCAGAATGGGATAAGAACCAAACACCCAAACATTCACTGCTAGCTTTGCAATTGCAGCTAGTCACATAGTTGCTTTTCACCTGTGAAAGTTGGCCTTTTAGTCTCCTTCTGCAGTTTAAAGTTTCTCTTCTTCGGAAGCTGTTCTCTAATACGTGATTGCACCATCTGTTTCTAGATTGCAACAGTTATTAGTCGCATATGGCGGTCTCGGATACGTTCTGTTTTGTTTCATTTTATTTCTTCTCCCTTTTTGTAGTTTAGTACCTTTGTTACCTATACAAGTACAGTAATAAAGGAGACTCGACCTTTCAAAAGCATTATGACCTGCAATAACATTTGTACAGCGTGCACAGGCACTAGAGCTCTTAAGAGGGAAGGAAACGCATTCTATACAGGAGCAGCAGTGCTCTCGGAAATATCAAAAAGTAATGCTTGGTCGTAATTCCTCAATTAACCACCTTAGTTCCTTTCAGTAACCTGTTGTGCAAGATTAAGAGCATGCAATTCAATTATACTTACTTTAGGAGAGAATGGCAGCTCATATTTTCCCCTTTTAAATCTATATTCATACAAGAAAAAAAAAATACTCTATGTTAGCTTAACGGTTGATATATGCATAGACTGAAGCAAAGCATTAAAACCCACAATATATATGATACAAAATATACTTAAATAAAATATTTGGAGATGAATTTCGTATTCCAAAATGATAGATTTATTTAAGACTATATGACCTTAAAAGTTGATACAGAAACTAGAAAGAAAAACCAAGCGCTTTATTGCTTTTCAAAATATTCGCATTTACAATTTATGCACATTTGTCTGCGTTCAAACCAATGCTTGAAAACATGTTTTTCACTCGGAAGTTGGTATCTCAAAAACATGCGTTTTATAGGTTTCAACAGCTTCTTGAGCCGATGAAAATCGCTGTCAATGAAATTTTTGTTTGGCATTCGAGAGAAGAGAGGTCGCTAGGTAATAATTCAGGTGAATACCGGCAATGAGATATTAATTCGATGTTTTTCTCCTTCAAATAAACAATTGTTTGAGTGTTGTGCTAGAGCTGGCATTGTCATGATGAAGAATGATGCGACGTTTTCGGTTGCTTTTCCTGATTTCACAGATTACTTTTGGGACACAAATTGTTGTATATCATTCAGCATTAACTGTTCTTCGATACATGGTTGCGAGATGTCCAGTACATCGGAAGAAACAATCGATCATTTTCTTGGAAGTGCTTCGCGAACGAACAACTTTTGGGGATCCTGTTCATCTTGGAACACCCATACAGTTATTGCTTAGCTTCCGGTTCATACGAATGTATCCAAGTGTTAAGATGTTGCGTACAGATTTTGTAGTTTATCGGTGGAATTTTTCAGCATTTCATTACTCTAACGCGAGAGTTTTTTGGCTCCGCTCAAATTATCGGGAACATATCTCTCTCACAGCTAAATGTTAATACAAAATCGAATGTACTGCAGTATTCGATAAGGATGCCTCTATCTTACTGTAAGTCACATTCCGATCTTCAATCATGTTGTGCACACCATCGACGTTTTTGGGTTCACAACCGATTTTGGTTGACCTTCACGATATTCATCACTGACGGACGCACGACCTCGACAAAACTCTGCTGGTGCTTTATTATCAAAAGTTGAACGAAAAGGTTTTATGCATTGCTATTGGGTTAGACCTTTACTAAAAACGTAAAATATCCAACGAAAACTTTCAAGTGAAATATCCATTTTTTCGCAAAGTTTCTTGGCTTAAACGCTCACTGTAAACAAACCACTAGGTCAATTTCTAAGCCACAAGTGTTTTCACAAGTCAGTTGTTTGGAAAATAGTAATGACATATCTCAATAGCTTTTGTGACAATTTTAAAAGGTAACCCTCATAGAAACATATGTTCCGAACTCTTAGTTAATAAATTCTGATCAACATTTAAATTCAGCTACAAAACTGCAGAAATTATATTAATTTCAAAATTATTCATTAATAGAAGCATATCACGAAATGAACGTAAACAAGCTTTAGTTCAGTTGTTTATTTACGCGCAACTCACAAATGTTTTTCATCAGTTTCATTTTACGCACGAACACATCCGATTACGGACTATTGCACATTTTCCAATACTCCATGAAAATACAAGTGGATTTTCAGGCACCTAATGCAAGTTGATGAAACGCCCCTTAATTTTCAATAAGTTAACGTAACATGAAATTGGTGTGCTCTCAACTTATTAATTTATTATGACAGAATCTCTGAGTGCATCTTTAACAGAACGACTAAAATGTGTGGTAGGAGCGTCACGCATAAGCCACATGATTTATATTATTGCTAGAGACGCATTGTCTGGAAATTCTGAAATAGTATTTACGATAAACTCTCCCGGACACAATAGTTTAACATGTACAGCAAACAGAGCATAAATAAAGATCTTTGGCAACAAAAAAAATTAAATTCGATTATTTAAACAGATTTACTTAGCAAACCATGGCCATTGCAATGAGCAATTATTGCAAGTTGAAGGATTAATTGAATGAGGAATAAGTGCTAAATGTAATATGTTTATTATAACTCACAAATCAGAATATACATACCGGACATATATTTATATTTCAAATTTTCCCATTTTTTAGCAATGCAAAATTTGCCTTTGCGTTTATGCAAATACTTTAGTTACAATTTTTATATAATAATATCTCAACTCCACTGCCCACTGACACAGGTTTATCTGAATTTAAGCTATTAGAATAACATAGTTACTAATTGATAGGACATTACGTTCGTATTGGCTTGTCATAATACCATGTCAGGTCAAGTTTCCTGAATGACCACGCTCTACGTATTGCAGCTGGTGGAAAGAGAAGTTAAAATACTGGGATTTTAAATAATTTCCGTAATAAATGTTGTACACTATGTTCCTCCTGACATCTCCCCACACCGTTTTGTTCAAAGATCCATAGAAGCTGTTTGGAATTTGTAGAACGTGAGCAGACATAACATTGTAACCGGTTCGCAATCAGTTTGAGCGTAAATTAACTACAATGTGCACCTTTTTCCAGCCCATTGCACTTTCATCTCCCTAATATACACGAAAGAACCATACTAATATACAAATATATCTAAAGAAAAACGTACTTTAGTGTTTACCAACTGCACTGCCCCGCGCTGATCTTGTTGTTTTGGTTAAAATAAACAATTTGTTCGGAAAACGGCCAGCTAAATTCTAAAATCATATTAGTTTTTTCATAACAAGTACAGTTTTTTGTAATCTGATATTTTAATGATCATACTGCTATATTGCGGTAATGGTACAATAGCACACACAAGTTAGATATAAATGCTTATATCGTAAATGCAGAATGCAAAGCAAAGCAACCCTTATTTATTTTCTTATCAGTTCCTCTGCCATCTGTTTAAGTTTAGAAGTAACTGAAACTTATCAACGCGTTCCCTCGTTGTCTAACACCAACCACAAAGACGTCAGTTAAAATTCTTTAGCCCCAGTAGTCGCTAGTGTATTTGTTGTTTAGTGCTATATTTCAGGTTTTTCTTTGTGTTGTGTATAAAGTGCCAAGGAATGAATAATAACATGGCTTTAAGCTGTGAAATACCACGACGGCAATGTGTGAACAATCCAAATAATTTTTGTTTCATATATGGTTCGTACTTGTTAAAAAAAAGGGGATAATGTTACTTCATTTACTAAAAAAGTACATTTTGCATATTTTAAAGTTAAGCTTGGAACCCCATTTTAGAAAAAAATTAAATACCCGGAACATCAAAGTATGGAGAGATAAAAGTTTGTGGTATTTTACTTGGTCATCCGGGTGGGTGTACAAAATGTCCTAGCTTTTTGTACGAATGGAAAGTAGATGTAGGGAGAAACGCTGATCAACGAAAGAATGGCTTAAGAGAAAACGTTTAACGGCAGTAGAAAAAAAAGTAATACCCGTCAGTCTAGTTGACCCTAAAAAGATGCAATTAACTTGGTATAATGAAGCAATTCGTCATAGTGCTAGACAAGTATGGGCTGTGCTTCAAATATTTGTATCGTAAATTTCCACTTTTGTCTGAGGTTAAAATAAAAGAGAGTGTATTTGATGAACCTCACATCAGACACAATTAATGAAGGATATTCAGTTTATGAACACCATGAACGATATAGAATTTCAGGAATGTCGTGCTTTCATGAATGTTATTAAATTTTTCTTGCAAATGTAAAAGACGTGCAATATGAAGAAATTATAAGAAATATGTTACAAAGACTGCAAGTTTTCGATTGCAATATAACTTCACTTCTGGAACTCTCACCTTGACTACTTTCCACCTAATTTGGGACTCATGAGTGATGAATAACGTAAAAATTAATACAAGTACAATTATAATGCAGTAATAAATTCAACTGATTATTCACAATAGAGCTAGAGAAAAGCTACATTGAAAATGGTCTATTCAACACTACAAGGATAGGGCCTTCCAGAGTGCCTTAAGCACAGATGCATTAATAAATAAAATATTTCATTCTTCATGCCAGTTCTTATTTATAGACAGCCATTGCTAACAGTAGTGAACAGCAAGCTTGTCTTTTGCAATTGAACTAGCGGATACCTCTGCTAAAACTAAGTAATCCTTCTTTAAATGATTTACACTTGATAAAGTTTAAGATCATTTCGAACGGAATTCCTAAGATAGCCGTATGAGGTCCCTTTAACTCAAAACTACATTTTATATCATCCCAATTCCAGGCTTCACACTTCATGTGGTTCAATAGTCCAGAAGACGTAGGCAGCAGGTTTGAATCCTACTTGAATTTGTCTGATATAATAGTTTAGCTATTTCGGAGCAAAAATTCACTCATTCAGTTTTTATAATCCCCAAAACCTAGCCATAAGGTCCAAGATTGACAAACAGTATTAATGTAAGTAAATAAAAACAAAAATAAAGTATTAAGATAGTAATTAACAACTAATTTGGATAATAGTCAAAATATTTTTTTTCCTATACTCTCTGCCCCTTGATCAAGTCATAGCAACGAGCGCATATACGAGCATAGTCCATAAGTTTCCGACCTAATCTAGGTATTATAAAGACAAAAGCTTTTCATTATAGTTGCCCTTTATTGCAATGCACTTCTTATATCTTTTAATTAACATTTCAAACCCTCTCCCAAATAGTCAGAAGTCTTATCTGCAAAATGGGCATAAAGAGCATCCATCACTTCTTCGTCGTACTTAAATTTCCTTTCTCGAACGTCCTTGAGTTTTGAGAAGAGGAAATAGTCACCAGGAGCTATATCAGAGCTGAAAAGTGGATGGTCGAACTCCTTAAAGTCACATTTCTTCACAGCTTCTTTTCCAACAAGCACTCAGTGCACAGGCGCGTTGTACTGATAAAGGCGCACATCACCACTCTGCTTTCTTCGCCTTTTATCCCTGATGGGAACACGTAGTCTGTGAGGTAAGACAGCATAGTACTCCCCATTTACTGTGGTGTTCCTCTCCTTGAAGTCAATGAAGAGTATTCCTTCATAGTGCCAAAAGATTGTGGCCATGATCTTCTTGGTTGACTGAGTGACCTTGGCCTTTAGAGGCGGTGCTTCGCCAGGTTTACGCTAATCCATTGGTTCTCTTTTCAACAGCGGATCATAGAATAGGACCATAGTTTCGTCTCTTGTAACAATGGTTTGCAGAACTTCTCTCTCGTTGCCACGGCAGAGCTCCAAAAATGCCTGACAACAGATTACTCGTTGCTGCTTTTGGACTGAGGAAAGAAGTCTAAGCACCCATTTCTCCTTCATCAAAAGCGATGTTTTCTGGAGTGAGCACCTTCAAGAGCCGACCTGCACGCTCTTCGTCTTCAATGCCTTCTCGACCCATTCGAAAATTTTGAGCCATACTTTTACGGTAGAATATGAGGGGGATACTTCTCCATATACACCATCCAATCGCTGTTTAATTTCATTTGAAGCAACTCCTTCTTTTGTGAAGAATTTAATAACAGCTCTAGACCATTTTGAACATGTCACAACTTTCTATACATAGCCTTCTTTGTGCTACACTATCTGAACAAAATCCCACAGCGGAGCGGAAGTTACACCTGCAATTATTTACCTAACAAATAAGGTATGACTCCAGATAACAGTTTTGTGAAGGGGCGAAAAACTTACAAACCTACCCTCGTAGCAATGATAGTCAGAGGCTCATAATAATTTTAGATCCTACCTCAAGATATCCTGCAAATAGGAAATAGGAGTGGACATTGCTTTCATCTGGATGGTAACGAGAAAACATTGCACCGACATTGCTACTGAAAGGAAAGTACATGGGTAAGTCTCTTTTTCCAAGTTTACAAATTGGTAACTGCATTGTCCTTGCCAGAATTCTTTCAAGGACTGGAAGGTTCTAAAATGCTACATAAGACATGAGATCTCTAGCATCATTCCAGCATATTTTCTAGCTACCTCTGCAATTTGTTTGTTTAGTTATGGTAATATATATTTATTCATTCATTCATTTTGTGAACATTACAGATTTCCCAATTACATTGTTCACTTAATCAGATACTATCCTTACAATTTTAAGACTATAAAAAAATAAAACAAAATAAAAACAGAATACAATAAATCAAATATGACAAAAAGTCACAAAACCAAATAGGACAAAATAAAAAGAAAACAAAATAACATTGGTAATATAGGTACATGATAAGTTAATCAACGTATATTTTGTATTAAAATCACAGGATAAAGCGAAAGTATACAGACAGATTCTTATTGAATAAATCAATAATTAAATAATGCAGTTTATGCTTAGAATGCAAACATTCTAAGCACAGGAGAATATTTATACGCATCAGTATTAACTCTTGAAATAAAAAAAGATATTACGAAATCGGTTTGGTGTGATATTGGGAACATAAAAGCATATTGGTTGTCATACATTTGAAATCATCAACCTTATTGTGTAATAATTTGTAAAGCAAAAGTAACAAGTGAGGATTCCTTCTGTAAGATAAACTTGGTATTAAAATAATTGACATAAAGTGTCATGAGAAATTAAATTAGGAAAAAAAACAAAAAAAAAAACGATTTTTTTTAAATGTATACTTTAGAAATTAGTGTAGAAATTATTTCAATAAATTCAACAGATTTATCAATGTGAGAACTCCATATAACAGAAGCATATTCAAGTTTAGATCTGACAAGTTAATTGTATAAAATAAATGGAATTCTCAGATCATTAAAATAAGATGAATTACTAATAATAAATCCCAGATTCTTATGTGCTGCACTAACAATGTTATTAATATGCTTAGTAAATGATAAGTCTTTGTTGAAAATTATTCCGAGACCATTCTTTGTTTCGACTAATTGTAATTTTATTTCATCTATAGTATAAATCGTATCAACATTACGTTTAAGTCTAGAAAAATGCATAGCCTGACATTTTGGTATATTAAAGAGAAGATTGTCCGCTTCACTCTATTTATTTAAGGAATTCAGATCATTTTGAAACCCGCTTAGATCAAATCATTGTTAAGCATTACTCAGAACCTTTTCTCGGTATTATTCTCGGTTTGTAATCACCATTATTAATATCTAGATACGATATTAAATTGTTTATAATTGTACATTAAATATGCAAAGGGCACTATACGTTTGTAACAGTAACTCTCGAAATATCCGTATGATAGTTGAAATGGACAAGGCATTTTGAAGAGTGTTGTGTGTGATATTTCAAGCAATGCACATTTTTGTAATTTGCAAAAAAGTTGAAAGTAAGCGGATCTTTTTCCTCCGCGAGAGGAAAGATGCCATGCCTCATAATGCCTCATTTGTAAAGTTATTACAGAGGTAATCCCTGGCTTTGGCGTGAGAAGAGTTGAAATTGTTGGCAATGTTGCACTCAAGTTTGTCTACCTGGTTCCTTCAGCATTACATGTGTTCTGTGCAACCTTAAGTTAGCTTTTATGCCTGCTTCAGAAGTCTGCCATTTGGAAACTGATTCCTGTGCTGTGTCGACCAAATGATGTTACATGTTTTATTTGCAACCTTAGACAATAGTGGATCTTTTATACACATGTAACTGACTAAAATTCATGTGGGCGTCCCGCCGGCAAGGATTATTGCCTTCACAAATATAGTCAGATATAGTTGAAAAAGAAAGGCTATGTGTAGAAGATTGTGACATGTTCAAAATGGAGTTTCGAGCTGTTATTAAGTTCCTCACAAAAGAAGGACTTACTCCAAATGAAATTAAACAGCAATTGGACGGTGTATATGGGGAAGCATCCCCTCATATTCTACCGTAAAAAAATGGACTAAACTTTTTCGAATGGGTCGAGAAAGCATTCAGACGAAGAGTGTGCAAGTCGGCCCTGGAGGTGCTCACTTCTGAAAACATGGCTCTTGTGGAAGGAGAAATTATGGAAGACCGGCGGCTCAAAGTTACACAAATAGCAGTAAGGTTGGTCATTTCTAAAACAACAGTCCTTGGAACTATTCATGAGCACTTAAACATGAATAAGGTTAGTGCAAGATGGGTGCGTAGACTTCTTTCCTCAGTCCAAAAGCAGCAAGGAATCATCTGTTGTCAGACATTTTTGGAGCTCTGCCGTGGCAACTAGAGAGAAATTCTGAAAATCATTGTTACAGGAGATGAAACTACGGTCCTCTACTATGATCCCTTGTCCAAATGGAGCGGACGTAAATCTGGCGAAGCACCGCCTCTATGGGCCAAAATGATCATGGCCACTATCTATTGGGATTGTGAAAGAATACTCTTCCTTGGCTCTAAGGAAAAGAGCATCACAGTAAATGAGGCTACTATGCTGAACTACAGCTTCCATCAAATAGAAAGGCGAGGAAAGCTGAGTAATGGTGTCCGCCTTCTTCACGACAACGCACCTATGCACACAGCTCTATTGGAAAGGAAACTGTGAAGAAATGTGGCTTCAAGGAGATCGATCAACCACCCTATACCCAGATCTAGCTCCCAGTTACTAATTGGGGGGGGGGTTGAAATATTAATTCAAAGACGCGAGAAGTGCATTCCAATAAAGTGTAACTGCATTGAAAAGTGAAATATAGTTTTTTGTCTTTATCATACTTAGAAAATAGTTAGGCCGGAATTTTATGGCCCTACCCTCGTATCTGACATTCTAATTCCTTGATTAGTGTAGATGTAATATCCTTGAAGAATTTGTATATACATGCATATTTTGGGTATGAAATCTTATATCTCAGATTATATTTCTGAGTACGATTGCTTCTGGAATAAGAAATAAACTCACTGCTAACAGTCTCTACGATGTAAAGCAATTATGATCTGTAATGTGTGAAAGAATAAGGTTATAGGCAGCCTTTAGAAAAATATTTGTAAATAAAGCATCAAGAAAATCATTTAAGTTGTGGAATTGAATGCCAATTGCTTCTAACGAGTTATCTGCAGAAGTTAATTTCGAAATTATGAGATCGTTGAGTACGAATTTAAACCAGCATAACTAAAGAATCCTGCGCAACCTACCGTGAAGCCTTTACCGCATTAATCATGTAGTTTATCTGCTTTGATGAATACCGCTGTATGGCACTAACAATAGCAATTGATGGGCCTACGTAGAAATCCTGCCAGCGGCCTTAATAAGGGGCACCGTCTGGCGGAAGAGTTTCTAACTATTGGCGGCTCAAAGACCGCAGGTCTGTGCTTGTTTCCATTTTAATTAAAACGCTGTGCAAGTGCGGAAAATTTCGGCAGAGAAAAGAGAGGGTGGGAGAGAAAGGAAAATGAAAAAGCCGACTGAAAAGGAATCGAAAAATTGGAAATGTTATGCCACCACAAAGCTTCCAGTTAACTTTTGTTTGAGCAATTATTAAAATCGGACAGGCAAGGCAATAACACTTTGGCTTGCCATAGCCACAAGAGAAATTTCAGCAACTGAAATTAAAATTGTTGTTCGACAGAAACATGCCATTTTCTATTATTAGGGTAATTTAGGAAACTTTTGCGGGTATATATGAGATACCCAAACAAATTTGAGATTGCAGTTTTATGCCATTAGTTGATGGTCGGATTATATTTTACTTTAGAATTTAAGGCATAAAGCTTGAAAAACAAAGGAACGCTCTGAAATAGTTCCTGCTGCATTTGGCTTTCTATTGTGCTGACAGTTATTTGTTCTTTTCTTTTCAGGATAAAATGGAAGCGACGAGTGTGAGAGGGAAAGAATGAAGGAAAAAAAAAAAAAAAAAAAAAAAAGACACGCCTTGTAATAATCCAAAATAAAAGAAAACATGGGTTCGAATCTCTCTTATTGAAAACAATTATACAAGGAACGTTCCCTTAACCTATAGAATGGATGAATATTGACGTATAGCCCGACTTTCATGAATTCTTCATGCTTTAAACTAATCAAATATACAACTAATTGGAAAAAGTAAAACGTTTTGCAAGTATTAGAAGTTGCCAATACTATACACAACTATGACCTAGATTCCCATTGTAAATGTTAAAAATAATGGAATAAAAACAGCTTATCCTCTTCCTATGAATAAATATGCGGTGAGTAAAACACAAAAAATACTTATTAGTTCATATAATTTGTATTATATTAATTCAATACTTCATTAATTTCTTCTGTTTTAATGACAAAATTACTACACAACACTTATCATATTTTCACGAAACTTAATTTTTTTTTAAATTAAATTTGTGCACATAAAACAGCGGGAAAATAAATAGATCTGTACTTAAATAGTTAACAGAAAAAATGCATCTATTCGGGATTCAATTTTGCATACACTTCAAATAGTTATACCTTATGCTTCAAATAGTCATGTTTGGTACTTCGAACTGGTATTGAAAATACAAAATTTATCCCTAGAAAGAGATAACAAAATTACTTTTTCTCTTTCTCAGTTCTCCGAACCAACCTTTCATTAGATTCAATTTATACAAAATAACGGTATGCTGTAGTTTTTCTTCTGTACTTTTTGACCGGAAAGTGACTCGCCTGTGCATGGCGAAGTTTTAATCTTAATCAGAGATGACGTGGACATCTTCCCAAGTTATTCACAGTGCGCACCGAAGTGGCCTTTCGGCGAACGAGTTGGGAGTATTTTCGGTTTTGTATTTTCAGGATGTGCCATTACTTATATTGAATGGTCGAACATCTCGAAACCGTATTCCTTTCTGCCAGAGAACAAGCTCTTCCCCAGTCGTTTTCCCACCCCAGACGCCTCGGTTCCTTAGTGGACAGATGAATGCCTTGAAACAGTACATGCGCCGAGGTGCTCTGAGAGTATTTCGTCGCCACCCTACGTTGAAAAAGATAATTCGCTATGTAGAGTTGCGTGCCAAATGCCGTCGTGTATTGCAAAAAGGGCGCCTTGGATTGCTTTCGTTTCCTCTTTCAACCATTCGATGCATTCAGCTGTTCACTGGGATAAGTTAGGATGTATTGTTGCAGGTAAGCCTGGTTTTTCGCCCATACCCGATCTTATGGTACAACATACTTGACGCTATCCGCCGGGCTGAAAACACTCAATTTCTGATGGTGGTAAGTGCTCTATGGGGAGCAATCCCCCTTCATATTCTACCGTAAAAGAAAGGGCCAAACGAAGACCGTGAATGGTCAGCCCTTAAGATGCTCACTCCTGAAAACATAGCTCTTGTGGAAGGAGAAATTATGGAAGACTGGCGACTCATGTTACAAAATAGCAGCAAGGTGGAGCCTTTCTAAAACAACTGTCATTCAAATTATTCATGAAAATTTAAACATGAATAAGGTTAGTGCAAGATGGATGCCTTGGCTTCTTCCCTCAATCCAAAAGCAGCAACGAATCACCTGTTGTCAGGTATTTTTGGAGCCCTGCTGCGGTAACGAGAGAGAAGTTCTGCGAAGCACGTCTCTAAAGGCCAAGGTCACTCAGTCAACCAGAACATCATCCCCACAATATTTCAGGACTCGTCATTTACTTCAAGGAACACCACAGTAAACGGGGAGTACTATGCTAGCCTATTGCACAGACTACGTGCTTCTCAAAGAGAAAAGACGAGGAAAGCTGAGTGGTGGTATGCGCCTTTCACTTGTGGCTTCAAGGAAATAGACTATCTACTCTAAAGTCCAGATTTAGCTTTGAATGATTATTTCCTCTTCTCAAAACTCAAGAAGAAACTTCGAGGAAAGAAATTAATAGTGATGAAGAAGTGATGTGTGCTCTATATGCCCATTTTGCAGACAAGACTACTGACATTTTTTTTTTTGCCGGAAATTGAAATGTTAATTGAAAGATATGAGAATTGTATTGCAATGAGGGGTAACTATATTGAAAAGTGAAATAAAGTTTTTTGTCTTTATCATACCTAGAAAATAGTTAGGCCGGAAACTTTTGGGCCTACCCTCGTAAAATATCCGAAGTAGAAATAATGAAAATCGTTTCACAAAATTGTGTTGTTTCATCAGCATGAGTGCAAATATTATATAACACATTCTTTCAATTTAAAGCTCTGGCTCAGATAGCTTTGTCTTTTTACTAACAAAATGCAGCAGATGGTTGAATATTTTTATCATCTATAACCGTTTAAAAAGAATAATATTTTAGAGTTCACTGAAGCGCTTTTCCTTGAAGCAGAGACATTCCGGTTTATCTAAGAAAAGTGGACATTGTAGATTCCGTCTAGAGATGGTGTTTTTTTTACAAGAGCTCTGGGAGAAACTGCCTGCTTCTGAACGCCAGAAGCAATCTATTATCTTAAAGCTCCTGCGTCAGAAAATATCATAAAAACTTCTCTCCCATCTCTGAGGATCGGATATAAAGAATACGCCCTCGAAAAACACATTCCATCCTGTGCGCTCTAACTGTTCTTTGTATCATTCGATATTGAGTGGAAACGGCAGGGAAAACGGTAAGCACTTATATTGTGCTCCGTTTGTGAAAACAACAGATGTATGCTCGAGCTATAAGTCAGGAAGACTTGGAACTTTTCAAGCAACACATATTTTCAGATATGTTTATTAAAATTAAAAATAAGTTTAATGACATAGCATGATAAACACTATAGGGTGCGGAAAATGAGTACATTCAAAGAATTTACCAGTAGAATAGGAATAAAAAATAATGACAACTTTAAGATAGAACAAATGGCCTCGGACGCTTCGTTGTGGTGCTGCAGGCGTAACTCCATGCATACATTTATTTATTTTTTATTTATTTATGGACGCTCTTTAACATCTCAGGTCATCAGCGTTCCATGTATACATGAACGGCCAATAGTACTGAAAACATAATAGCTTATCTTAAACAATTCACTTATTCCGTCAAATGTAGCAAAGTACTTCAATGGATCAGATTAAAGCTGAAGTACATTACTAGTTAATAAACCTTACCCACTGCAGTTCTGAAAACTTTATCATTTCCATGAAGATTATACTATGAGTGATAGAGCGGACTTGTGATAAATGGACATCCGGCCTGCTGTTTACTGCGCCTGGCTATGAACATGCGCTACATCTCAACATAGCTGTAACGTTGATCCAAAATATGCAAAAACATTGCAATTATATGGGTGATTTGGGAATAAAATTCCATAATTTGGCATTGAAGCAAGCTGCAATTGCCTCTTTTTCTCAAGTATTTTTATATAGGCAAATACCTGAATATGCAAGAGTTTCACCCATTTGCTTCTTACTCTTTTGAAAATGATAAGACAACAATTTATGGAAAACGTATTTCTCTTTAGAGATAATAGCGTGCAATGTATTTAGTGCGCATCAGAATTGCAGAATCGGAAACATTAGTTCCCTCATGCAAATTTTTAATATACCAGCTTCTACGAAGTTAGCCTTCGTCACGAAATTGTCTATTTACACCCCTCAGACAAGTGTTTATTACTTTCATTCAAACTGATACACGCAAACCTTGGATTTTTCATGAAATGTCTGAGAGACTGACCTATTAAGGACCTTCCAAGGCGTCAGCTTTTAACTGCATATTTCCCTTTTTTCTGCGAATGGTATTAATTAACAGATATCGTAGAGGAACATTATTTCACTTAAATAAATAATTTTATAATTTATGATTGAAAGATTTCTCATTATAATTAATAATTGCTCATGAATGTAGCAATATTTAAAGAGAAAATTTCTCAAGTTGCAATAGTATCTTTGTTGTGAATTAACACACATAAAAAAGCGAAGATAATTTCGCATTCACAACCACAGAATGGACGACTATTCCATTTTTATTTAAGACTCCCCAATCTTATTCAAAACAATAAGAAAAAAGTAACACGATAATGATCCTTATGGAATTTGCTACATAAAATTGGAAACAAGAATTATAGGGATTAGATTAAAATTTGATTAAAATACATATTTAAGACAGAACTTTTGTACATTGTTTTTACCATTGTTAACACAAATAGTGTAAATAATTAAAATGTTGAGTAGCAAAACTTACTGTTTTAGGCGCAGTATGTATTACGTTTCGATCAGAGCTTAGATAAGATAACATATTTTAACATTTTAAAAAATATAAAAACAAAAAAATTGTACAAGCATTTTCCTTACTGTGGTATAAAATAGTTTAGATCTTTATGAAGCTTCTTAAAGGTTCTTTATTAATTTAGCTATAGCGTATGAATGTAAATATGACAAAGCATTATATTTCGGAATATTAGGATCAAAATGGCATAATACATTCCAACGATAAGAATAAAAGTGCCAATATTCACATACTACAATATGGCCGAAAATAAATGACAGTCACAACACATTCGCATATCTACCCTGAAAATTTATAAACGTATTCCATGACACAGAAGCAATACACTTTTGATGTTCTTTATTAGCTGGAAAAGTTAAAGAGTTAGATCATGAAACATGTTGCTCCATTCTGCTGAGACCTCATTTATCCATACAGGAAGGGGACGCTGCTGCAAGTCCCAAGCGACAGCGGAGAGCTGAAGGTAGCGACTTCTACATACATAGCTAGACAATAAGGCAACTAAGTGCACCGGCCTGATACCTCAGACGGTTAGAGCATCATGCTATAGTGAATATTTTATTTATTTATTTATTTATTTTTGCCCATGCCGGAGTTAAAGGAGATTTGCCACCATTACAATGATTTACTCGGTAACATAGTGCCAAGTACAGAACGCTTGTAAATTAACATTTAGGATTTTTTCTGCTGCAATCAAAGGATATTTGCCACCATTGCAGTGATTTACCCTCTCTATCAATTTTTATTTACGAAAGGGGGCGAGCGTAGGCAGTTAGGTTGTAGCGAGTCGCAGCAAACCACAGGGTTTACCGTTTTCTAGGATTTACTTGAGGTTAGCGTTGAGGTATAGTTTGTGTATATATATATGAATTCATTGCGAATTCCAAAAAGAGCAGATTTACAACACTTACAATATTTTACCTGCCTAACAATGCCCTATCAATATATGTTTAAAAATTACGGAGGACAACGCATAGGTTACATTATGTTTAACAAAAAACTAATACATGCAACATTTACACAGCTACAAGTTGCCACTCAAACAGTAGTTCCGCTTCCTCTGCTGTCGCTCGAGACTGCAGCAGTAAGTTGCACAAGCAACACGTGATTTCCTCCCTTCGTATATGGGCAAGTTGAAACCACTAGTTGTTGAACTTAGGTTTCCAGCCCGAAAAAACATTTCGATAGCAGGCTTTCTATGAGGTACCTTAGGTCTCTGTTTAATAAAGTAGGTTCCAGCGTGTCCATAGCCAGAAAGGATGCATCAAACACTAACTTTGAGAATGCAGAGGACGTTGAAGAGTTTCAGTAGGTCATTCTAAGCAGAAAACCGTATTGTTTGTCTGTCCAGCTTCACTGAAAAATCTGAAAAGCAGTTATTAGCGAGAAATACGTTAATCTTTATGAATAATTGCCAGAGTGCGAGGAGAGAATAAATATATACCTTCGGAAATTATTTTTCTCTTGTAATGACCGGCCGCGATAGGAAAATGCTCACAACTCAAAGTGTCTGAAGACCTATATGTGTTTCATAACCAGCAAATCGCTACGGGTGGCTCAGGTCGTTAAGGCGCAGACACGTAAGCTGGACGTCTGGGGTTCGAATCCCGCCAGGACCGTCCTCCGTGACTGAGTTTTTTTTCCCAGGTTTTCCTCAGTCCTCATCAATGGAAAAATCCGGGAAGGTACCCTAAACTTAGGCCTGGATTGATTCCTTCCTTAAAATTAAACCCTTTCCCAATATATCATTTCATCTAATGTATTCCATCGTCTGTGCTGCCCCTGTAACAAAAGCGGGGGTTAAACACCATTCATTCATATACCGCTGACTCTTCGTTGGTGCCCACATGAGTTTTTCGAAGATAATCCCGTTTTCCATAGTTGAGCGCATTCTTCCAGAGCAATGACCCTCTTCACCTAAATTTCTGTACAGACAACAAGACTCATACTTGTGTGTGGGATTCATGGAACTGTTTGTTCTTCGAGACGTTCAAACACTGTTTCATATTTTATACGTTTGCACGATCGGTTCTTATAGCAAAAATAATTTTCCAAAATAAATATCTTCTCAAGAATATCCAATAGTGCATAGCATTGCTAATTCTGTTATAATTATTCACAACCACATTGCACAACTAAGGAAAGTGCAGTAACCTATTACATTTCTTATAATACAGTATCGGTAGTAGGTAAAGGAAAGGAACCTAACAAAAATTAAAATAATATTGAAAAATGGGTCTTAATAGGACCACAAATATATATAGCTAATGCATTAAAATAGACAATTACTTATTGTTTATTTCAACAACAAAGAAGCCAAAATTGAACAGAAGACACCAAATTCTTAGAAAACGCAACAGTAATTTTAAAAATTCAGTGCAAAATTATTTGAGAAAAGTAAAATTAAAATATTTTGTGGTAAAAAAGATTGTGGCAACAAAGAAGAAGAGATAGGTAGAATTTATACAAAGGAAATATTTTCAAAATTTTGTATGGTACTTTTGATCTCACTGCTGTAAATTTGTTCCTAGACTGGATTTAAAAACTTAATATTGTTGCGGAATTTTACCGCTGAAAAATGTAAAATTAAAGAATTTCTTATAAAGCGAACAGAATAACATAAATAACTATTTCATTATCTTTTTCCTTAATAAAAGAGGGAAAGAATGTATTTGTGATAAATGACATAAACCATCTTTTCCGGTATTACAATGCTGCTATTAGTATCTAAACATAGAACACAAAATGTATAAAATAATATTTATATAGTTTATTTAGAAAAAGAAGGAAAACGAGAGAATCTCAGATTGCACATAAATAGTACATTCAAATGCCAATTCGACCAGCAATGTTTAGAAATACACAATATATTTTGATACAAACTTAAAATATACTAATAACACATTAGTCCTAGAGAGAAAATGTTGATATGAACAGAATTATGTGATACATAAGCAGAAATTAGAAAGTGGATTGTTATGTGGTAAAACGTTGAAGTTAAGAACAAAATATACTAAGTTGTCATTGATCTTCACACACCCCGCAAACAAATTACATACCAGATAAACAATAATTATCATATGACGTTTAATATCTTGTTTACTGCATAAGGAATATTACATTTAATATGGAAATTTATGTACACCAGAAGTCTCCCTAAAGCCGCTCTATACAGCGTCAAGCAAAGTTCGTTGACAACAATGTAAAGTGTACATCTGGAGCAGTGGAAGGCGGAGACAAAAGCCTTTTGCATTTTTGATAGCTGACAAATTCTTTCCGGATTGTTACAAAATTCCTCAGTAGCCTGTGAATGTTGAGTGACCTCGCACGCAACGCGGTTGTATGTTTAAAAGTCAACCTATCGGAGACGAAGGTTTTGAAGAGTTAAAAGTTAGCGCGTGCAGGTGAGCTACGTCTCACCCAACACACTCAAGAATTTCGAGAGTCCAGCTCCCGTGGGTTTGCTCATGAAAACCTCTGTGATCTAATAAAGCCACG